>BRZM01000004.1:8201390-8375390 GCA_033238685.1 Lates japonicus | reverse complement strand
ATCAATTGTACTTCGTTTCGATTTGGTTACTGCTGCCAAAAAGAGACCATATAACTGACCTCATTACAACACAATTAAGCAGGTAAGTGTCCTTCTCCGAGGTAGGGAGGCACTTCCTCCTCTTCCCCTGCATCCATTCCTTCTTCCCTATCTCTCCTTTTCTTCCAGTGGCATCCCTTTGTTCCTCATTAAAACATCCCATCAATTTGTAAGTCTGCTTTGACATGTTGTGCAGCATGTTGTTATTGTTTGACCAGGCTATTGCTTCAGTGTCCTCTGGAGCCAGAGAGGAGGCAGGCTAATATACATATTATTACTAATTGCTGGTTTATGCTGATAAAAGATTGAAGGTTAAAAAAAATAAATAAATAAAAGATTCAAGATGTGTGGCTGGTAGCAAATACCCCAACACTCAATAAGTTATAACCTACTGCTATATGCTGCGATGATTGTGGAAATGGGGCAAGTAAAACTTTCCATCACATGACAAGAGAGCAAAAGTATTGGCGTTAAACATCAGCTGTCAGATCATTTCTGGACCACAGGAACCGAGAGCACATTTGTTGTTCTTCCTGTGAGCCTTTAAATACAAGAACAAATGAATGAATCAATCTTTCGCTTTACCTCCAACCAGTCTTTGCCAATTTAGGAAGACAAAATAACCTTAGCTGAATCTTTTAAAAAGGAAAATGTTGCTGGACCCGCCATCCACAGGCTAAATGAACAGGAATATCTCACGATGGTTTCTTTTAAGTTTCGAATACTGAGAGTACCGAAAAAGGCCTTCATTTTCAAGTCTGCGGGATACCTCTACACCCTGCAGGCTGCATCATTATAAACCCAATATTTTGGTGGAAAACATGCCAGGGAGCAGCTCCTGGCTCTGAGAGTACAGTGTTGAAATCACACAGAATCTTCTGAAAGCAAACTTTAGCATTCTTTGGAGTTTCAAGCTTTCCATTTCTGCATAACCACCTTTACGTGCTCACCTCAATTAAATTCACCTCTCCTATCTAATCACAGGCTGCTTGTTTTCTATGAGCCCAGCTGTGCTTTTAGATTCTGAATGTTATTCTTTCAAATGATCCATCTCATCTTCTTGTGACAGTTCAGATTCCCAGTTTTGTTTTGAAGTACTTCAATTGTCCTAACCTTATTTTGCTCTCCTGCAGCAACGCTACTGTATTCTGTCCTAAAACTGAAAAGCCCTGAAGCCGCGAACACAGACAAAAGAACACCAGTCTAAAAAGCATAATGTCTGCACAGGGGATGGAGGGAGAGGGTGGCGGAAGGAGAGAGAGCCTCTGACCTGATGTTCTAGCTATCTGCTAATTAGTCCTATTCTAACCAGATGCTTATAATTAAATTTACATGCGACGTGAATAGCCAGAAAAAGAACAGATCCATCAGGAGGCCACGATGGGCGTTCAGCGACCTCCCACATGGTGTGTAAAATACACAAGAACATAAAAAGCTCATTAAGAGAGACAATAAAGGAAGAGACCCCGGGTACTTCAAACACCATCTTGAGCTGTGCCCCTGGAAGCATCCGCCCTTTCACCGCCTCTACCTCCCTGTGTCCGTTCCTCTCACCTTTCCTTCTGTCTTTCCTGTCTCCTCTCCAACCGTCTGACGATTCCCATCTCTCATTTCTACTTCCACCGTCCGCAGTGGAGTTTGTTTTGCTGTCACGCAGGCAATGGCGCAGGCTACCAGGACCTCTTCCCCTCCCGGAGATGTTGGGAGGAGAAGAAGAAGGAAGAAAGAACAAGCTCCTCTTTAATACAGTTTGTGCAGGTGCCTCAAGCTGATGGAACTAGCTGCAGAAGGAAAACAACAACACACCACAACAGAAAAGCCTGCTCACTGACTCACTCCCACTTCGATGCTCTGGCTAGTTAATTGCTCAGAGCTATTTAAATACACCTAATTAAAACAAATGTAAAGTAGATCATTAGTCGAAAGATGTTTGCCTCCCAGTTGGAGGGGAGAGGGGTGGTGTGGGCACGCAAACAAAAGGGCACCCTAGATTGCTCTGTGGTCAGTGACCGCTAAGATATTCATCAGGAATGAGGCCAATGGAGGATAAAGAGGCACGAAAATGCCATTACTGTTTTCCTGTCGATTTAAAAAAAAAAAGAAAAAAAAAGGAGGCAAACAATGGTTTAATTTCCAGCGAAACACAGCAGCCAGTAGGCTTTGAGCTGATCAAACAAAGTACATATAGGGGGCAGATCATCAAAAGTAAATATCAAAGGATCTGACAGCCAGAGGTCTAATTGATGTTATTTCCCATGAGGTCTTCCCGTGTTCTGTAGATAAATAAACTTGAGCACAGAGGAGAGAAGGAGAGAAAGAGTGTAGGTGCAGAGAAAACACACAGAGAGCTTGTCAGGAAGCAGGGAGAGTACGTTTAATAGGCCCATTTTCGAGGCAAACATTTTGATATGTCATGGCAGAAGAAGCACAGGTGTCATTAATAACATTAATGACGACTGAATTTCATTTTGGTGTTCCACTTTCATGCTATTAAGTTTGACGGCTCATCAGTGTGGTTTACTGGGACACCTATATGGAACAGAGCCATCATTAGTGTTATCAAGTTACACCTGTACTTTCTCTGCTATGACAAGTTAAAGTGTCTGCAGTGGAAATGATTAGAACATAATTCTGCAAAAACTAGACTTTTAAAATTCTAATTTTCAGCTAACATTAGCATGGTCAAGGTAAGGGAAAGATTAAGGCTAAAGTGCAAATTCTGATCTCCTGCATGAACGCTACATATTACGTCTGTGTTAGCACTGAATGTCAGCAACTGACATAAACAATGAGGCGAGGGATCATCCAATATGGATGATACAGAGTGGTGCAGGAATGAGTCCTAAAACCCAGAAATAAGTTAGCATTTTAGCACTCCCAGTCCCCTTGTCTCAAAGTCAATGGGTTTTTTGAATGGGGTTTTTGGTTAGATGACTGAAATAAGGTCTGTGGTTAACAACACAAGCTCAAGACATTTTCATTTTTTATTCGCTGACATAAAATATGTCAGATAATACCCCACTTGTGATTTTTTTAAGCTTTTACGTGTCTTTAAAAAGGCAGTTGCTAATGATTGGCTAAATGAGACTACGGGGGTTGTTGATGTCATAATTCTTCACACGAAAACTGATCTGCTCACCGGTCCACCTTTAAAGCTTCATTGTGTCTATACTCACGCTCTTGCAAACTGTCACTAACTTTCCTATTTTATCTTGGTAGAAACTAGCTGTTATTAGTATATCCTCCAATTTAAAAGTAAAAGAGAAGAGAAGAGCTGTACTGCTCAGTGAAGTAAATCAGAGAAGACCTGTACCACTCTCCAGCAGTATGAAGGCCCTTCTCCAGTGTCAGCCTTTAATTAACTATTGACCGTGCCACCGAAAGGAACGACGAAGCAGTAGACAAAAAACCTAGACAAAAGGCTAATGGCCTGAAAACGTGATCCCTTAAAGGCCTTTTCTCTGCTCTGCTCATCGCTTCTCCCCCAGGTTTAGGCAGCGTTTCAAATCCTCACTCAGATGAGCCCGCCGCAGCCAGCACGCACCGTCAACAAGTTCAGTCCTCCCCAGAATCTACGGATTTGTTTGATCCAAGTCTGATGACAATTACACACTCGCACAGATGCTGCCAACACATTCACAAAGGCCTCTCCGCACACACACATTCCTCTGTTTGTGGTTCTGCTCGTTTATGTGTCGGCACATATGGCTTCGGTGTGTGTACACCTGTATGACTGAATTGGCAGCCAAGACAAAGCGAGGCGGACAGAGGAAAGATGAAAATGTCTGCGAGTATGGCAGAATTTGTGATGGCATTACCATGATGCTTAATTAGCATCACGGTGGAGGGACAACATGCAGTCATACAGAAAATACAACACAACTCGATCCACAGGGACCCTGCTTCTGCTGCCCACAGTCTGCCAGGGGCCCATATATAAAACACATACACCAACGCACAAATTATATATGCACACAGGGAGAGAAACAAACAGCCTCCCAGCTATGCACTGCAGTACGCCGGGGTCTGGCCCCTATGGACTGGAAGTGTGATCTGATAACAAGTTTAAAGTTCAGTTTTAATGACACCCCAAGAATGACTCATTTGGTCTCTTTTTTAACATATACTTAATAAGCTATATATAGCTTATTTATTATATATGATTGAAGAAAGGTGTTTTGAGGACATGAGATATTTAACAAGCACCATCAGTCTGTCATTACACTCCCCCATTAGATATAGCCACCTAATGCAAATTAACAATGATTAAGAGGGAGATATTGGTTTTTTTTTTTTTGTTACATGTCTATCGTTGTCTGTCAATCATTTTCACCTACGTATGTGTGTGAAGAATAATTACCACCTGCAGCACTGATCATGTACGGCTCTGCTCCAAACCTGTAATTACAGCGAAATAATGCAAAGCAGAATGTATTACCACACATCTGATCGAGCTGCCTGTTGGTGTGAGACGTCCTCCCACTGCAGAAGTACCAGTGCAGTATGAGCGAGCACACAAACCTGTGTTACAGTGAGTGCGGACCAAACCAGACCAGAGGAGATGAAGCGAGATAGATAATTCAAAAGGTACAAAGAGAGGACACGCGCTTGGTCCACTGGTTCTCCTTGATAGTATAATGAGTCTCTATGGTCTCCAAACATACCCATAAATTTTCATAACTGGTGGGTGGACCATAGTTGGCACGGAAAAGTGAACAAATGGCTCAGTCTCAGGCATCATGAATATCAATGAAAGATGGGACATGCGACTGTCCTGATGAAGCAGGGACTGGGCAAACACTTCCAAACCTTAAACTGGACGCACTGAACTTCCAAAGGCTCATGATGACTGTTTGTCACAGTGCCTTGATTATGTTTTTCCACAATGTTTACAATAGAGTCCTAATCAAATGTGAGAAGTCCGGCGAGGCCTAATCAGCATCATGCTGACTTTAAGCATGAATGAGGTATAGCGGGATATAGTAAATCAGCTGCACAATTCCAGACAATAGAAATCAGCCGATTTAAAATCTAATTGTGGTTTATCATGGAAGTCTGTTTAGATAAACAAGTAATTAGAACATTAATTGCAGTAATGATTGCACCAATATAATTATTGTTAACAAGCTCGACCATCATTAAGAAGGTTGGCAGTGTGCTCTGCGCGAGTTCGGGTGTTTGTTCAAGACCTGCATGTTTGGTTGTTTCACAACACAGAACAAAAAGTTGGTTTTTGTTCTTCCTTCAAAAAACAACAACATCTTTGAGAGTTTCTCAGGATGGCAGATGGTGGAATAAGTGAAAGGCTGATGAAAAACTCACTCCCATGATTGAGATTGTTTATCCTCTTCAGACGACGACAACCTTGCCGTAAGGACTGACACGTGTGACGGGAACCAGTGGAGTTTATGTGAATTTCACAACCAAATCAATCATCTCGGCCGCGGTCTTATTTTTGCAACAGTTACACCAATGTATCATTATTAATCTGACACTGATATATTGATGTTTAATAACGTTTGATGCAGCACTTTCACAAGAGCACTTCAATTTAATGTTGCACTCCCATTAAGTTAGGAGACTTGGAAGAGCCAGATTTGAAAAGGAACAGTCCAAAGTGATGCAGCAAAGGCTGAGATGTTGTTTTGGAGTCGAGTCATCCCCTTTAAAGTTATATGTGAAGGTGAATGCCCAAAACCTCTTTTGCAATATCACATATTAAATGTGCTCATCTAGCAAATCTAATGGAAAAGCGCTAATGACTTCAAGCTGCAGACCTGCTGTCAGCGTATTAGAGTAAGTCCAAGTCTTTGGTTGGAATAAATGAGAAATAGGAAAGTGGTCGTTACCTGTTGGCTCTAGATGTGAGGGGAGCTGATGGTTACAGGAGTCAATGGACAGTCGGCCTTTCCACTACAATAGAATTATGAGCAGGATGGATGGTTGAGCCATGACATCAATATCTACTTATCCATGTGTCCATCTAGGAATCGGTTGAGAGGAATGTGATTAAAAGGCTGTGTGATTCATGCTTTCAATTCTATTGATCTCCTTATGTAAACCATTACTGGAGCCTCAAACACACACACACAAACACACTTGCACGCATATCACATATGGACATACACAGACCAATACACACATGCACATAGAAATGCACCGTCCATATCTATAAATATCAACCTGAGGTAGACTGACTGACGACCTTATTTCCTTTCCCTCACGCTCTTACCCACACACACACACTAAAGTAACGCAGGCTTTCATATTGCCGGGGCAAGCTAGACAGCTAGTTTGCTGTGAATTTAAAGCGATAAGCTGAGCAGTGGCGAGCAGCAGCTATTCCTGGACGTTAGGTGCACGAAACCGGGCACTGCCGGAAGATTTATCTCCTCCTCTGAAATTTCATTTGGGGAAGGAATAATAAGGCATAGGAAATTAAAGTTAATCACGAATCCTCTCTCACTTTCCCCCTCTCCTCTCTCTCTCTTTCTGACATTGGCTTTCGAGAGTTTGAGGCCTGCTTTATTTAGTCGGGAGCCTTTTGTCTTTCCCCCCCTGCAACCTTTTAAATGCTTCATAAATCAGAAACAAGGCACACACTTCTGACGGTTTGTTGTCCCGCAGAAACTAATTACAATGAGAGAGCCCTTCCACCGGTGAAACAAACTAGAATGAAATGGTTCACCATCCAACAACCACTAGATAGGTGGGCAGGTTAAAGAATGGAAGGAATAGACTGGAAAAGGATTCAGCTATAATGTGGCTTTCTTATTATTTCCTTATTTAGAAACATTTTTACTTCCCTTTAATCATATTTCTTCACTTGTAGTCAGTATAGAGTCTAGTCTAGACACAGTATTACCTATAGATGTGTGAAATGAAAGAATGAACACCACCACCAAACACAACTGAACCTTCTTTTGCATTTAACATGGTATTATATTGCACCAAAAAACATCAAATGTCCATCCATGGAAGTATTTTGAGGATAAATTATTTCAGTGTTGGTCCAAAACACATTATCTACTTCATTATCCCCTGTATTTCTACACTGACGGGGCTTTAGTTGAGTATATTTTAAAGCAGCATGCATCAGATAAATCAGATAAAGTAGACAGTATCAACAAATCATTCAGGATCTGATCTTTAAAGTTCCAAGAAGTAATATTTCTGATGATGATGTTACTGCAACACTGAATGTAATGACTCTTTGAAAGGATCTCGTGTACTGCTGAACCCACTGAAAACAATATCCAGTTCTACAGTTCTGCAGGTTTTAGCCACTTTTAGCTCTTCATTTTGATTTTCTTGCTTGCACATTTAGACTACATGGTTGAATGTCACTGCTCTCACCACAAAATTCCCCGTTACTCTAAACCAAAATGCCAGCAGATTATAAATGTTTCAAATTTGTTTCTGAGAATTACGTCATTTTTTCTGTTTTTGTTAAATGTTGTTAACATGGCACATTTTGCATAATCTGCTCTGTAGCAAGACTAGCAACACTGTAATAGGTGGTTAGATGTGTGGACATGTACAAAGGCTTCAAAGGTCAAAAAAGACATTTGGTGACGCATCTGTAACAGTATTTTAATCCCTCAGTATTTCACTTGTGTCACTTGTGTACACTTGGCTCATTCTAGCTTTCCACATTTCATTTCCTTTTTCCTCTCTTTTAACCTTATGTTTAATAGACTAATATTTGCCTCTCTTAAAAATGTACTTAACCTAGCCTTGTGTTTTGATCACAGGTTATTCTAAAGTAGTAATGGGAAATTTCACATGTAATTGACCGGGCCCAGAAATGCCATGATAGATATAATAGATTTCTCTCAAAGACAGAGGGAGCAGGGAGCAAGGGGAAGAAAAAGAAATAGAGAATAAAAAACTAATGAAGTAAGGAGATGCCTGTGCCTCTACAGCAGCCTAAAGAGAGGCTACATTAAAATATCCTATTAAAATGACCTTGGGATCTGCTGCTGCCCCTCAAGTTCTCCAGTAAAAGACATTAAAATACACTTCATGCAAATAGGTGGAAACATGCAAAAAGCCTGCATATTAGCATAGTGTATATGGGGCTATTTATTGCTCTAGTTTATGATGGGGAACCCAGAGTGATTTTTACAAGGCTCAGGGATGTAAAGGCTTCAGGTTTTATGGTTGTTGTACACTGATAGCAGAAACCAATAGCATATTCTTCTAAACCTGGCTTCCCTTATTGAGATCATAAGGTTTAAGCATTTATTCAAGCATACATGTGAGCAAACACACTGATAAATACACCACAAACACCTACTAATGTGTCAGATGGAGTATAGTCAAAAGCTTGAATGCAACCATTAAGCAGTGGTTGATGAATCCAATTTTCTTTGAATAAAGGAAAGCTGTTGTCTATCATTCCTCTCAGCAAGTCACTTAACCTGAATCGCTTGTGCAAACACCCTGGGGGATAAATGGGTATTATCTTAGAGGAGCCCAAGAGCTGGCAAAGCAAAGGGGTGATGGAAATAACTAGAAAAAAGCTATCGCTTCCACCTCCTGGACAATGAGGATGGCTGTAATGAGTATCGGGGTGTGTGTGTGTGTGTGTTCGTGGGGGAGCAGGAGAAAGATCGGGAGACAGCGACTGGGAGAGTGAGACAGGGAAGAAGAGGGAAAAAGGGGAAGAGAGAGAGAGAGAGAGATCACTGTAATGAGGTGTCTGGGATGCTGATGTGTTTTCAGCGATACGCAGCGTAAAGCTAACAGTTCTCAGAGCAGGGTGGTCTAACACATAGACCTCTTGACTGAGTCGAGCTGATCCAGATTGCTTCTCGATGAAGTGATGGTGGTGAGCAGGGCTGTGATTGGCTGCTGTGTTTACCTACCGGTTTGAGAGAAGACAGAAGGCTGTCACTATGGCCTCTATCTTTCTTTGTGTCTTTTATTTAAAGGGGAACTCCACCATTTTAACACATGAAGATTTGTTTACTCATCACATCATCAACCTGTGAAAACAGTTCTATAATATATTTTTTGGGTCTGGAGGGAGTGGATAACAGTCTAACAGAGTCTGTGTTATGAACTGGATATTCGCAATTTAAAAGATGTAGAACTTTACTTTTCAGATAGAGTCTAGCAACGCGCTCTGGACAACTCGGAAGTCGAGATTTACCAACCTCCTACAGGAAAAAGTACAATGGAACGCTACTCAAAGTTGTTCCTACTTACTTCCATCTACCCTCCATCCACCCACAGCTTCATGGAGAGGTAGTTGTTTGACATCACACAATAATGGCGGCACCCATGGAGGCGTAACCTGTAAATGATAAACCAGCATTAAAATGCCATAAAAAATATGAGTAGTAAAATTGCATTTGTCACCTTGCGTCATTTCCTCTGCTTAGTTTGTGTATGCACCTGTCATTTTGACATCGGGCTGCACAGCTGATAGCAAGTGAGATGTACTGATTACTTGATAACTTCAGAGATCTACTCATCATGAATTTAAATAAAATCACATAAGATGTCACTGTGCATGTGTTTGCTTCCTCCCTCTTCCTTCTGCCACAAATTTCCTGTAGTACTATAATTGGATACTGTTCATCTCCCATCTCAGACTCATTTCCAACTACAAGCGTAGCTTGACTCTTGTTAAAATCAAATTTTACAAACGCAAATTTCAAACTCCCACAGTGTCTGGGACAGCTCACAACGTGGCTGAGATGTGTGTCGGAACCGTTTAAACTCAAAAACCAAGAGCAAACCAAGTTTATTTTTATTAGGTGTACGTCCCTTTAGCATTTTTCATTTTGATTGCCTGGTGCTCTGTAGTCCATGCATCTCCCATTTCCCCTTCCTCTCCTTTTTTCTGTCACTTGTCCCTATTCCCTCGCTCCCTCTCCTCGCTCTGTTATCTGCTCTCTCCTGCCCGGGGCAGAGTCTCCTGCCTTATGGACAAGTACTGTCTGCCACTGGGAGCTAACACAGCACTAACACATCACCCAGCATGACAC
The DNA here is from genome assembly GCA_033238685.1 of Lates japonicus. NCBI lineage: Eukaryota > Metazoa > Chordata > Actinopteri > Centropomidae > Lates > Lates japonicus. The sequence continues at coordinate 8,365,353 of BRZM01000004.1, read as the reverse complement.
AACAGCCACAAAACAGCGTAGTGTCTTAGTGGGAGCAAGTGTTTTATGTGTTTATGTGTGCAAGTGTAGATCTGTGAGCGTTTCCAAGTGTGTGTGTGTGCGCGCGCCGGAAGGGAGGACTTTGAGGTATGCATCATTTTCCAGGCAGACAAATATGAAAATGCATGACAACTCTTGCATGACAGTCCTCTCATCATCCATCCATCAATCAACTTTGCAACATATACATGCCCACAGAGAACACACACACACAGACACAGACACAAATCTACACATCATGGGAATATAGAAATATGCTGATCGAATGTCATTATTATCCATGAGAGTAGAGAAACAGAGAAACACGGGCTGAAGAACCTGACACCTCACCAAACCTGTCTCGTCTTAAGTCAGACGACGTTTGGGCTTGGCCCGGAGTACGAAACCATTTCACTCCTCATTTCTGTCTGTTTGGTCGTCACTGGATCTTTGTAGGATGTCAGATCGAATTCTGCTCCATCTTTGAGAAGGGATGGGGGTGAGCTACGCACTGTAGGGACAGATATGGACAGGTGGATGGAGATGGTGGTGGAGGAATTGAAGAAGCTGACATATGAAGAAATGATACCTTTAAGGCTTGTCTGCCTCGTAACAATGTCACGCTTGAGTGAGCTGTCATTTCATTTTAAAATAATTTGAGTCACAACCTGTCACATCCATAGTCTCATCAATACGGGGCTTATAGTATGGAATGAATTACCAACCATTATCAGTTTCCACAGCCAGCAATAGGCCACCCCTGCCTGTCCTGTGTCCCAGTGTGCTGCACATTCCCTCAGCCAGTCCCTCTGCTCTCTCTTATCTTTAAGCCATATATTGCTTTTTTCATGCGGCAATTTCCCCAAACTTAGCCCGCCTCTCCCCTCAAGACTTATGAAGATCAGGTTCTATTGATTGGGGTCTCCCCTACAAGTAGATTCAGAAAGGTATGAGAGGGGCAGGAGAGAGGACATATAGATTTATTTGCGGTACAGTCAGAGGAACGGGCTGCCTATTCAACCAGTATCTTTTTCAATTGTACACAGTGGATATCAAACTGGAGCTCGGCGGTACTGTGGATCTGTTTGGGCAAAGGTCACAGTGCTGCCTCGCTCACCGCATACAGTCAATTTGTTCAGTTGAAGAGATTCAATTCTCTGCGCAATGCAAACCCGGAGCGAGAGAGGACAAGCGCAGCATTTGAAATGTGTCATCATGCTTCACGTACTCACTTTAAAGAATAGTCATTAGTCTGATTAAATGCCATATCTAAAACACAGAACACGGTGCATATTGATTATATCATTATCATTTGCACCATACCCAATTGATTCTACTCCTGGCTGCAAAAATACGGCAGTAATAATATCATTTGAGTGACAGCTGGATTCTGCTAGGGCTGAGATTGGAAAGGTTGTTATATGCCAAAGGCGTGGTCATATAGATAAAATATGGTTCCAGTCATTTTAAATATTAAATGTATTATGCATGGATGGCTCTCATTCATTTTGCGCGTGTTTGAGTTTGATAAGTGCATGTAAATGAACTGTGTTTTCAGCCACAGTAGGAGCCCATTGTAAATGGAACGTCAAAACCAACGCTGCCATCTTTGTGGGAATAATGACAAAACCAGTGGGTGAAATTATTCTGAGGCTCAGTTTTACGGCTGTTTTTCATCCTAAATTACATAGCTTGAAATCCAGCTTATTATAATTGCTATTTGTAAAATATGACGCTTTAGTCTCTCAAAGTTAGTGTGGTTCATTTGCTGTTGATGAGATTCACAGTTAAGAACATCGACGTGAAACCAAAAAAGTAACAAGTTATTTTAAAAGTCAACAAATAAAAACTCCAACCTGAGAAATCTTTTGTTTTAATCCTGTTGTATTCTACTCTGGTGCTATGCCCTGCAGTGTGTCAACAGTAGCAGTGGTGGAACAGATCGGCGAAGCCCTGTGAGAGCAGAGCAGATTCACCATAATCTGCTGTATGATGTCAGCATGTTATTGTTCTCCTGGTTTGAGCCGTGATTAGACAGCAGATTGAAGACATTTGTTGTGTGCAGTCCCACAGATTACTGAGAGACACGGCGACAAAAAAAAAAAAAAAAAAAGGAAAAACAACCAGCACTGCCAGCCATACATCCAAAGAGGGAACGGGCGGGGGGTTGTCTTCTGCTGCACAGTCATGATAGAAAAATTAAATGCCACATGCGACAAACACATGTTGCTGCTTCAGATACATCATACAAACTGTTGCTGTGCTCAATAGACATTACACACTCAACTACACATTATGCATGTTATTACACTCACTAACACGTTTGAACGTTGCATGCGGGTATGTAATAAAAACAAATTTTCACCCAATAAAGACTGATAAATGTGTTTTGAAAACTGTATGTCGCCTTTACAATAATATGGAATAAAACTGCTTCACAGTTGGCTGAGCAGATCATAAAATATTATATAATAAATTGGTGAAGGTGTGTGAAAGGATGGAGCCATGGCAGATTATGCAAATCTATACCTTGACTAATGACATGAAAATTACATGTTTGTACTGCATTTACATACACACCAATCCACACACACACTCATATATGCATTAATACGACTTACAAGAATGTGCTGTCTGTGACAGATCCGTGTATACGTGAGCTAATGCTTGTATGCATACGCATGTGTGTGTATGAATGGGTAGGCACCTTCATATGTGTGCTTGTGTGTGTTTATGTGTCTCCAAACTATGTGAGCGTGTTTTGCTGCCGACGTGCATGAGTGTGTGTGTACACAAGTGCCCGGGCACGTACGGGTGTGTGTTTTCCTCCCCCATCTAGAGCTCTAATAGTGTGTCCTCTGGATTAAGTGATATAAATGGATAACTTTTCCTCCTGATGCACCATCCACCTGCAGGCCTGCAGGAAAAATAGGCCCCTGGGGAGGGGGGGACATCGTCGCACAGGGCCAACCCTCCCTTCTTGTGCCCCTCTCCCAGCCTCTGGAGGATGGTATTCCAGGGCCACTGCTGCAGTCACCAAGGTTCAGTAACGAGGAAGCAGAGACAAATGGAGAAGCAGAGGCAATCAGCAATTTAGATCAGTCTCGCTGCCAGAGGATGTGGGTCATAATATGTATCTGTCTAAAAGGACAATAGGATGTGCCACCAAGAGGCAGTATTACAGAACTTACTGGTGAGGAGGTTTTAGTAATTTGGTGATCATTGTAAAGCAAGTCTGTCCTTCAATTATAATTTTCTGGGAAAAAACTGTATCCTTCATTCATTGGTGCATTTTATTGGCAAACTGTAGACATACTATAATCATGTCATGGGCAGATATTCCCAGCAGTGGTAGAAAAATCCAAAACATTGCTGGTAACTATCAGTTTTATAAAGAGTCAGTCCTTCAGAGTCTAAAAGCAACAGCTTTTTGCTACATTTACTGTTTTACATCTCTCATACATGAAGAAATCCATCAATGAAGACACTAATTTCTCCACTGAAAACAGAAAACAAGGCCATAAGGCAGTGGAGCCATAACACATATTGCATTTTGGGTTTAAAGAGATTTGAAAATTGATTTTTCTTTAGTGGGAAACCTCATGCTCTTGCTCTTACCATATCACTCTCTACTGCTACATGCAGAACCAACAAATTCACCCCTGCTCTCTCGGGTTTGACAAGACGTTTCAGGAAATGTTAGAAGTAACTAACTGGAGCAGAATTCAGCAGCTGAGGGAAAGTGGATTCAGCAGGAAGCTAGATTTCAGCACTTCATTTCCAAATTATTTATGATAATGCCTTTAACATTGCTGATGGATGATATACATGTATATCTGATTGGCAAGGATTTGCATCCATGCAGAGCATGCAGAGCAAACAAAAGCATTCTCCACTTTTAAAGCATTAATATTGCTGCTCTCTGCAAGTAATTTTAGCTTCAAACCTGCTTTGCCTGGATAAGAGAGTTAAATAAAAGTCTATTTTCAGAACTTTAACCCAAATTTGAATCATGCAAAAGTTTCTAATTTGCATCACAACATCTTCACAGCGTTTGCCTCCCTCCGGCTCTCCTCTGTCTTCTTCCTGTCTCCCTCCATCACCTCCACACCTTCGCTCACCTCGCTACCACACATCAGTAACAATCTCATTTACCGCCCCATTAATTACTGAAATCCCAGACACTGGTAAGAGAGGTTTGTGTGGTGTGTGTGTGTGTGTGTGTGTGTGTGTGTGTGTGTGTGTGTGAAGTTTGCAAGTAGCTGCAGTGTATCGGGGGAGGAAGGTGAGGCACAGAAGCTACCGAGGATGTGTCACTGACAGTAAACCTCCTGCTGTAAAAACCACTCCAGGGCCTTGCTGAGGAAAAGAAACTCCTTATAGACACCGATACAGCATGTACAAAATATTAGTGGCCCTTATTCTATTCCATAAAGTATACTGATGAGGTGAATCCAGGTAGAAACCATTATTCCTCATTGATTCTCCTTATTAAATCTCTATGAGCCACGGAGGAGGAGACGAAGATGAAGAACAGCAGAAAGTTAGAGAAAAATTGGGATTGATCAGTTTCAGAGTTTTATGTTTTGCACATCCAGTTAAAGGAGCTATACGTAAGTTTTCTCTGCAGCCGAACATGGTTGCTTGCTGGGAACGGGTGGTGGTGGTGATGGTCGCTTGCTGAGAGCTTCAGACGTCGTTGCATTTACAAGACAAGAGGTTACATGTGCCTTCTGCCCAGCGCTACTCGCTCTTGACTGGACGCTAAAGTGAATTGCTATTGAAAAGTAACGTGACAGGCCAGAATGGGCCAGGACTAGCTAACTAACTTCAGCAGAAGAAAATAACTGATGGAAACACAAGCAAAACATTGGCATTAACATTGGCATTGTGATGCTGAATTCACAACAGTTATTCTAAAATGCTAAGTAAACAGCTATTAATGCTAACCGTGGCTACATAGCAATAGCAAAACTTACTTACAGCTCCTTTAATACTCATGTCACCCCCAGTGCAAGAGCACTGGCTCACAGGTGTCTGTTTATTTCGTCATCTCATGTCTGCATTCACAGAGACACACACATATACATCCACGCACACAAATCATCTTTCTATCTTTGCCACCATCTTTTTATGTCTCACGTTGACATGACACACAGAAACTGGCACACACACATACATAAAAGCACAAAAAGTAGAGTGGCACATTAGCAGGGGGCTGTTAATGAAGTGAGTCCCTGCTGCAGTAATGAGAGTGCAGATTTAACTACATTAGCATCCCATTCCCCCTCAACAGTGCGTCAGGTAGGGCACAACAGCGCTCACAGTCAGACGTATTAAAGTTATTTGTTGCAACATTGATCCAAGCATCAGGATGCCGCTGCTTTACTAGCAGAGGGGATGCAGTGGGAATTTTGCACTGAAGTACTTAAGTTCTGCGGATTCGCTCTGAGCTTTGTTTGTATTTGTGGTAATGCTTTGAGAAGGTTTGTTGTTTGCTGCAGTGTTTTCCTTTCATGAGCATCACAGGAGAGACGTTTCTGATCCAAAAAATGAGATATTTACTCTCTGAAAGTAGAAGACTCTTTTTCAAATAAAAACAATTGCTGGCATACAATAAAGCACATAACTGATAAAATCACTGTTATGAACATATTAGTACCTGTGGATTGAGGAAGATGACATACATAATCAAGGAAAAGCTTTTGTGTATGCATGCCAAACTTCACAGTTCACCTAAAGTGAGGAGACGCCCGAACTCAGTTCACACCTCCACATCTTTTGCAGAAGTTATTTTTGCCATTTGAACCTCACTTTTCACTCGTCGTGCTTTCTACAGGCAGATGCCAGTTACATTTCTGATGTGCAATAACTCTAATGAGCGTCTCTGTATGCAGGGCACATCATGTGGATACTTGGCCATGAAATGAAAGCATAATTACACCAGGGAAGTGCTTTTGTCTCTTCATTTTCTCTCATCTTCACTATTCTGTGCTCCGTTGCTCTCAGGTGGCCCCGGTTCTTACGTGAATGCACTCAGGGGCAGCCTCTCTGTCTCCCCACCTTCCTCAGTCTCTCTCTCTCGCTCTCTCTCTCTCTCTCTCACACACACACACACATAACAATCATTGTCAGGGCAGGTCTAGGGAGAGTGAAAGAAATAGGGAGAAAGGATCTGAGTGCATGATGGGCCTGAGTCCTGAAAAAAGGTCAAACAGATTGATGGTTCTAAAACATTTGCCGCAAGGACGCAAGGTTATGACATCTTATATCACCACTGTCGCTGCCGCCAATGCCATCAGCGCCGTCTCCATCAGTGCAAGTTTTATATTACCAGTAACTGGCAAGTGGTATCTGACAGTCCAAGGCTTTTGCAAATTGTTCTCTCGGCGTTTCGAGTTGGTATTTCTCTCCCTCTCGCAGGTTTTGGTTTGAGATGAATAGGGATGTTTAAGTGGTGGCTTGGGACGCCGTCAAATCGTCCTTGAGTGTCATACAATAGACACAAAGCGGAGTAGAGAGGGGCGAGAATGGTAGGCGGGAAAGAGATAAGAGGGAGAGGGTTAACAAAGAGCCTGTCAGAGACTGAGGCGCTTTGTCATTGTCTGGAGCATTTAATGAGCAAGAATTAAACAATGACAGCCCGTAATAACCTGAGAGCAGTGTGTGAATGTGTATGTGTGTGGGTGTTTATGTGTTGATACCCAGAGGTTTGCTTCTGCACGTATATTAAGATAACGAGAAATAACTGACCCATTATTTTAAGCATTTAACTGATATTAACACCTCAACCAAAATAGTTACATTCACACACCAGCAATATGTATGCACTTTTACACACGTTGCCTAAATACCCAATGGATTGTTAACTACACCTGTACCCGTGCATCATGATGTTAATTGCAATGTCCTCGATTGGTTTCCTGATAGTCTCTACAGTCAACTGTCTAATAGACAAGACAAAAAACAAGACAAAATGCAACGAAAATAATCTTGCAGGGGAAAAACACAAGGATAAGAGTCTGAAGCCAGCCTTGCAGCAGTGCTATGAGCTAAATGCAGATGTCAGCAGTTTAACATACTCACAATGACAATGATAACCGGCTTAGCAATTAACCATACCATGCTCAGCATCTTAGGTCAGCACATTAGCATAGTAACATTTGCTAGATAGCTGATGGGATGGCTGATGACAAACTGAAACTTTGACCTAATGATGGACCTAAAGGAAAAACTGGGGGATTTCCAAAGTCTTTATAATTCATCTTGAGGTGGTCATGAATGTCTGCATCCTCTGAAGACTATGGACATCTGGACCAGATATTTCAGTCTGGACCAAAGTGATGGACCATTTCCATCCACAGAGCTGTGGCACTAACAAAATAACAAAATAAGTTCATATTGGGGGGCTGGCATAAGTCCAGGGGCCTCTGGTCTGATATCTTCCAGGCTTCACACTAAACTAAATGTTCTGCCTTTCAGTTCACCAAATGTACAATAGAGAAAAAAGGGGAACAGGACAGGGTAACAAAGGAAGGCTTTACACTCTGATTTAAGCACTGAAACACCTACTGCAGCAATGCGATGCAATGTTCACACTGAAAAAAAACAAAAACAAAAACAGAAGAGGCCGCCCACAGCTGCTAAAAACACTACCTTTGTAATTGTTTAAAGGAACAGCAAGCATGGACACACTGTATTTACTCATCCTGTTGTCAGTAGAAGTCATGTTGAGGCTTGTATGCCAGTAAACCATACAGGAAGTTGGCTGGCAAAGCCTTGTTTCAGGCTTCTACAAATTCACTGAGGTGGGCGGAATGAGGCAACAAAGGACCATAAAATGACTATACACAGATACTTCAGCATAATACAAGCGCATAGCAATTGTGCTTTGGTTAAAAATTTTAAAATGTATCAAATGTTTGGTTGATATTACGACACATTACATTTTAGGTGAACTGTTGTTCACGGAAATCCATGAATGGTGCACATGCAAACTCCCAAAAACACAAACTTGCAGCTAAGTTGGACTAAGGACACCTAAAGTGTATCTGTCCCCGACTGAAAACACAACTCGTCTTTCTTAACACACATACACATACGCTTGCAGACAAAATAACTTCTGCACCACAGTCTCTTAATGAGCATAATCCTCCATGTTTGAATCTCACAGCCTAGTGAAAGGTTTGGCCACCCAGTTTCTCTGCGTTCCAGCTGATTCCAATTAGATGCTCCCATTAAATAATACTGTAATGCAGTGGTTTACTGAAAAGAGAACAGGAGCGAGAGGAACAGAGCGCATTAAGGAAGCTTCTCATCTCCAGAGGTTAATCTTCCATTTTCAGCCTAATTTACAGAGCACCAGGAAACATGCATGCAGGGAGAATGCGAAAGAGGAAGAGAAAAGGCAGAGGCAGTGTGTGATCGGGCGGGAGAGAGCAAGATCAGAGCTAAAGAGAAGATGAGAGACAGAGACTGAAAGAAATAAAAATAGACAGTGTAGTAGATATACAGACAAAGAAAAACAGGGGAAAGGCCACAGCTCCTCCTGGTTATTGACCAGGCAGCACCACTGCATGTAGCAGAGACATTTCATTTGTTGTCTATTTGAGTGGAAAATGACTGGTTGTGATCCAATCAGACTGCCTGTCACCGGGACGTGTGAGTGAGCGAGCGAATATGAGGAAACATACACAGAGCAGCCTACCCCTGCTGCAAGCATCAATCTCCGGCATCAGATTAAACACGCTGAAATTAATCCACACCAACTGGGCAATATGCAGATCACACTGCTGTATGTAAATGATGGAGCAGCTGTCTCTGAGGTGGACGGTAGCTCGGCCGCGTGGTTCTGTCCAAAATGGCTGTCGGCAGAGTCACGCACAGTGCAGATATAGATGTCTGCATGATTGTTATATCACAGGATCAAATGTTCACACTTTGTAAGACAAAGGCGAATCTCTCGGGAGGAGGCATCCTATAAATGTCAAATGAGGCAACAATAACGTTGCGAATATGTTGAAATAGGTCAAACTGAGTGCAGCTGATTTGAGGTCTTTACGCAGCAGGGTGAGCTGCATCCGTGAGGCGACTGTGTCTGCTCTGAAAACACACCAACACACCAACCGGCTGACAACTATCTGGATACACAGCACCCCCTAGAGGATAATCCAAAACAGGGACTCCCTTTGTGTGGAAAGACCAAAGGAGGAAAGGAGAGAAAGAGAGGTGCACTGCAAACAGCCCAGCCTGAGAGACTCAGTACTTATACCCTGATAATCTGACAAAACCTCTGACAGCATGACCACTTATTGGTGACACAGACAGGATACATACAACTCTGGGAGTTCTCCTGTTTGTGTGTGTGCAAAAATGTGATTGCATGATCACATAGAGGAAGAGCATTGGTGTGAACTTAAAACAAAACTCTTAAAATCTCCTGTCTGTCGATTTTTGATCAGAGGTTAGTATTAATTGTTCACATCCAGCCTGTATCCAGGACTATACAGGTAATTTTAAGAGGAACTGCCTCTACAAATGTTTAGATTCTGCACACCTCCCAGTACTTCCAACACCCAAACTTTTCACACTGACATGAGGCCTGTCCTGAGAAAAGCTGAGCTACAGGCGTCCAACCAGACAGGAAGGGATGGAGGCATGCCCACTGGGGGGCATTAGGCTGATCAGATCAGCTGGGACTGTGAACTGAGGACAATGACCGCAGCACTCATTAGGAACCGCAGAGAAAGAGAGATAGCAGAGGAGTCCACTGACCTCCGTACAGCGTTGGCATACATGTTAAGCCACTTTCAGGCCTTGGCCCCTGCTTAAGGCCTTGACCTAAAGTTGCATTTTGTTACGCCTAATCTATTTCAGTCATCTACTTTGTTCAGTTCATTAATCAACCAAACGTTCACGCAACCGATCCACTTGGTTCATATGCTTGATCTGAGCATTTGTTTGTATAAATGCAAAATCATTACAAATACAGTACACTTGTTTGCATTCGTCTAGAGAGGAAGATGACAAATATTTAGCCATAGCTAACTACAAGTTAACATAGCTTAGCATTAAGACTGAAAACAGGGGGAAACCAGCTAGCCTGGCTCTGTCCAAGTTCACAAAATCCACCTCTAAAGATCACTAATCAACACATCTTTTTTATATATATACAATATCTGAAGTGTAAAAACACCAATCCAACGTTTTATGGGGGAAATATGCTGGACTATTTCTTGGCCACTAGCTGTTGCCAGGCAAACACTCCGGGAAGTTACTGCTCCTACTCCAGCAAATAACTCCTTGTAAAACAGCTAACTGGCTGATGGCCCCTGCAAAATGCTTACCAAACAGAAAAAATCAGACTATTGCTTTATGATTTTGTTAGGTTTAGGCTTATAAAAATAACTGTCATGGTTACAGGAAACCAATGTTGAGTGCCAGGAGGAAATGGGAAGCAAACAGCAGCCTCCCATGTCAAAATCTAACATTGTTGACCCATCTAACCACTCTGACACCTTTCCTCTGGGGACATCTGTGGCTCGATAACACACCTTTGCACACGACAGACAAAAGTCATAATTTCTATGGTTGCTAAACGTCTTTGTCTCAAAATGCTGTTTCCAAGGTCAAGTATGTGGATGTTTGAGATGATTAAATTTCCATTTTTCCTGATGATGATTAAAAACTAGCCTCAGTGATTACATTTCAATTCACATAGATATGTTGTATGTAGCACATATGTCATGATCTATTTTTGATTAAATGTTCTTGCCGTCTATGTGAAAACCATAAGTTAATGCAATAACAGAAACTCAGTTCATTTATGTTCTATACTTAGATATTCTTGCTTTTTCGTTTTCTATTTTATGTGCTATATTATGGCTTATTTTAAATGTTCCATATAGCCATTTTTGCTGTTGAATCACATTACTTTTGCTGCTGCACCAAACTAATTCCCCCCACAGGGATCATTAAAGTTTCATTTTTTCTTATCTTAAAATTCAAATTTAACTTGAGTCCTCACACCTTCACTGCAGATTTTCACACAGCTCCCACGTTCCTTGTCTCAGATTCAAAAAAGAACCACATTTGACTGCCAGAATGCATCGTGAGACTGTACGCAATCTGTACTTGTACTGTTTAATTCTGTTGATATTTTCATTTCCATCTCTCTCTTGTTGTTTTTTAGTCAGTCTGTTCTGTTCTCTGACATCCTCCTCTAATGACTCTCTAAAGTTGTGAGTAATCTGGTTAACCTGACCCCATTGTGGAGTGTCACGCTGAAAGTCTCGGGCCTAATGCTTTTCAGAAATACAAATGGCATTGTGCATCTGGTGCACTAATCTGTGTGTTGTCTGAGTCCACAAGATTGTGTGCCAGCATGAGCGCCCAGGAAGATTAGAGCACACAATTGAAATCAAGATTTAGTGAAAGGAGACGAGTGACAAGCCTGCCATAAGCCATGGACATGAATCCATAGTGTTTACAGTGGGTCAACCGGCCTTCATCCCTCTCTCTCGCTCTCTCTTTCCCTCTCTCTCCCTCTCTCTATGCACAGAGGTAGCAGTATTGGGCCTACCCAGTGGGTCATTGATTTTCTGTCAGCCATGCAAGGGCTGAAGGCCCATTAGGCCAGGGCTAGACAGACGGACAGATGTGCACATTCACATGCACACAGACTCGCACAAAGTTAAGCCATTTGATGCGCCACCACATGCATCCAAATAAACTCTGAGGGTAAAACTTAAGATTTTTCTGCATATATTTCCAGTGTTGCAGTACACTACCGGAGTTAAAACAGCTCCACCTGTTTAGTATCACACTTTGATGAAGCTGGGAGACTTAAAGAGTAACTTAATACCAGACTCTAAAGCAGTGCATCATCTCAAGTTAGAAGTGTTTTACTTCACCCAGTCTGACAGATGAGAGGTGTGTGGTGAAAAGGGTGCCCTACTGCACCTGTGACCACACCCAGCAGTGATGTCACAGTGCACTGACACACCGCTGCAACAAGGTTTGAAGTTAAACCTGGTTAGTGAGCAAAACTAAGGCTGTGCTCAAAATGAACTGATTCGTACAAAGTGTCTTCCGACAACCCCCCCCCCCCCCAGGAAACAATTTATTTGAAGCATGCTCTTGCCTTTATGAGTAGCAGACTTTAAAAAGAATGGTCATATCAAAGCAGCAAAGGCCTAGATAACCCCTAATTTCACTTTCTCCACACACCGAATTTGTAATTTTCAAGCCCAAGCTGTGATACCTGAGGGATGTCACTTAAGTAATTTTCTCAGACTTGATAAAGGTCCCTGGTGGACCACATAAGACCTTACGCAGCTATTTTTGCATGCTGTGCAGTACTTCCTGTGACTAGTAATTTGTCTTTGCCCTATAAAATCAGTGGCGTGCAGCTTTAAGTATTCAGAGATGTTTCACAGGTATGTGAAAATATTCAAATATTACACATTTTTCTATCACAAACTGTTATTGCTGCATGGTTTCAACACTGCCTTACGTCACTATTCTCTAAACTTCAGCTACTTTCCCTCTCTCTGAAGGACATTTGGCTGATTGATGGTGGTCCAGCCATTTGTTAAGAGGCTCCAGGTGGAAAGCTGTTATCAGCTGTAGGCCACAAGATTACCTCCAGCAGCTTTCTGCTCCAACTTTTCCCTCCTAAATCCCCCCATTCACAAGCTGCTCCCAAGACACGCTCCCAAGACACACACTCACAAATACACAAACGTGCACAAACACGACTTGCACAAGGACTTGCACAGGCAAACTCATGTATACAGAGATACAGATGGCCGCATACACCCACAGACAGACAACAGATTTTTTTATCCTTTGATATTTTTACACCATATTTCATACTCGTCTTACACTCTCCTTTGTCTTTTTCTGTCTTCCTGCATTTCTTTTCCATCCTATAAGTCAACAGCTTTAAGTCAATATTGCCAAAGCTGAATGTTGACTCAAAAAAAGACCTCCGACTAGCACACTTTGGCTCCACTTTCCTCCATGTATTGACCCTTGGATTCAATCTGCCTTACCTGTATCTCTCACTCTACCTTATCTCCAACTGTTTGAACTGTTAAAATATTAACAAAGGGTATTTTCTGTCTCACTCTTTGAGAGGCTCTCTGTGACATGTCTGACACCAGAATATGAAAGGAAGTTAACACCTTTAAACAGTTTAGCAGCAGCCTCAGCAGGAGTCAGAGTAGTCACACCTTTCACCTCCAGGCTGCTTTTGACAGGACAGTTCGCTGCAGTGGTGGAAACCTCAAGACTATTATCCCAAAAAAGCATTGCACAGGCTATCTGTATAGGGAAACACTTGATAAGATTGAACTTCATCAATTATTATTACCAATATATACAAAGCATTTTGATACTTTGTTACATAATGTGCATTCCAGCTTTGAAGAGGGGAAGATGGAAGGGTTGCTGTTAGCTAGAACAGCCTGTAAGAGCTGTGTTTGGGTAGGAGAAAGCGAGCCAATGGGCTGGCAGAGATACAGAGCGATACAGAGATGCTAGCAGTGTGTCTCTAGGGACAGCAATATCAATGTTAGTCAGTGTTCACCACTTTGGTCCAGACTGAAATATCTCAACAACTATAGGATGACGCTTGGTACAGATATTCCTTTCCCCTTTAGGATGAATTGTAATAACTCTGTTTATGATTAAATACCTGCATCGCCAATGACATCTCCATCTGCCTCAGCTGTACTGTGCAAATGTTAGCATGTTAAACCAAGACGGTAACATCTTGTACCTGCTAAAACACTATGTCATTAATGTGATTAAACAAAGCATGGCTATGTCTAAGTACAACCTCACAAAACTACAGGCATAGACTCTTAATGTTGCCTCATTAAGACGTTCTCAAATTTCCTATTTTACAACTTGGCCTGGACCAGTTTTGGTTTCTGAGAGGAGAGGGAGTAGGAACTTATGATACAATGATGAATCCTCTGAAGGCCGTCTCATTTTGGGAGGCTACACCCTGGTAGGCCACATGTGTCAAAGGAGGCAGTCCCTAAAATGGGACACAGCATCAGTATGTGTCCTGCTCCCTCCCTCATTTGCATGCTCTCCACTCCTTCGCCCTTCATTGCGCTGTGGCACTTCTGGGTCGGCTTTCTATCACGACAACAGGCAGCGGTTTAAACTTTTGGAGAAAGGCCGAACACAAGGAGGGGAACAGACAGGAGCAAGAGAAGAAGAAGAAGAAGAAAAAAACAAAAGAGAGAGACAGGAGACAGAGAGGAGGATGGATGAAGAGAGGAGAGGAGACATACGGACGGACACAGTCCAACAGACGGAGAGCTATGGGGACATTTGGAGGATACATGAGGCAGTTATGAACCTATTTGGTTTCTTCTACAGGAGCGCCCGAGTGTCACTAATGGCAAAGTAGGGGCTGGTAAACACATTTCTGTGACGGCACGACACTGCCGAAAAACAAATTAAACTCTCTTCTTGCATTTCACACCCTCTCAACTCTTTTCTCTCTATCTCCCTCAATTACTCATTTCTTGCCACTCTGCTTTTCCATCTCTGTCTCTCAGTCTTTCAACCTAACCTTCTATCTTGCCTCTGTCTTTCTCTTGCTCTCTCCTCATCCATTCCTCAGCTCTACTTCCTTCGCTCTCCTTTCCTTTTCCGCTGCGTAAACCTAAAAATGAAAAACAGGACCATATGCGCGGGGACAGCTAACAGAATTGCGCTCCTGATGTTCCTGCTGAGGCAGTTAAGCATCTCTCCGCAGGCCGCGCCCACTTCAGCCATGCCCGGGACATGTGGACAGTTGGCAGGCGCTGCAGCGGCGAACAGCATGGTGGCTGCTTTCTGGCTGGGTGTACTGTGAGGAGACTGGGAGTGTAATGAAGCTTCTGGGTCCTTGTGTAGACTCGCTACTCGGTGTACAATGGCTGTCCGAGCTGCTGGTGCGGAACAGGATGAGTGGTGTGCGAGCTCCTCTCGCAGAAGAACAAACAATGGGAATAATTTGAAAATCTGAATATAAAACTGAGGATTTCATGAATGTTGGCCAACAAAGCCTGTGTTTTGAATGTTGAGTGATACCCACGTGTATGTATCATGAAAGAAAAGGGGATAAAGTGCTCATTACAGGCCCAAGAGCTGCCTTAACTTTTGCCTTTCCCCATCCCTAAATGAATCTTTTCTTCAGTGGCTAGATGTAAAGTGGCTTCAAAGTGGAATTTTGGCATCAAATGAAAGCATGAAAGCTAGAGTTAGCCTCTCCTGAGACGTCCTCCTCTTTCCTCGTAGCCTCAACTCAAGTTAAAACTCATTTTTACACACGCAGCTTACCTCTCTCTGACCTTCACTTCAGGAGAGATTTACTCACATGTGCGGACCGTGTCACATCTCTTCACGCTCATCGCCTGTTGTCCTTCAACTTTTATCGATCTAGGAGTTACATTTTTTTTTCTTTGCTTCCTTCAAAGAGGTCAGAGCACAGTGGAGGCTAATTTGTTTGACACTCTCAGTAAAGCACTGATAATGTATCCCCTGACCCCTGCAGTATTAGGTATTAGAGGATAATTTAGTGTGTAACATCACATTGCTTTCTAGGTATTTTGGAGGCTAATCTGCCATAGTTGTGGGGTCCTGGTGTGTTTATATAGAGCAGATAATGCAGACTGTGTTTGGGTAAACTGCTACAACAGTAATGATGACAATAAGAAAAAAGCGTATAACTTGCAAGTCATCACAGCAAATAAGCAATTTAGGAAAAGCTGTAAATTGCTCAGAGCAGGTCAAGGAAAAGAACTTCGATCTTCTTTTTTTTTTAATCTCAATGAGGAGCTGAAATTAACCCACTCACTACAGGTGATGCTCTGCTTTAGATAGTGTTGATTGATCTCCTTTTTTGACATCACTCTATAATCTCACTAATATTAGCCCAGTGTGGTTTTCTGATACTGACAGAAACTTTAGCTAAAATGTTTGATATTTGTGCGATCCATATGACTTTTCTGTCAATTTGAGGTTATTACTGTAGCAGTGGTAGTAATTTTTAGTAGTAGAAGCAATGCTGGATTACTCACTGGGCAGAGAGGGTAATTGCCCAAAGCCCAAGCTCTCCACAGGCCCAAAAATGGCCACTGTGTGTCAACAGATTGCTCAGCAATATGTACCATGAAAGTACAATAAGTGGGTCTCCTGTTTTATAAAGGGAAGCTGTGTCAATTTAAAAATATTTATCAAATGAAGTTGTCCAGGTAGTGCTTTAACATAGGTTTCTGAGTCTCTGTGTGCCATGTACTGTGGTGTGGGTGGCAGGTAAGGGGAGGGTCAACAGGACCCAGCCACAGTTGACACAGTTGACACTATATATGAAGTAATACAGTTTTGTTGGCTCACAATGACCAGTGAGAATTAAATTAAGGCAGTGAAATAACATTGTGTTAATGCAAACACATGTCAACCACTATATCTTTATACTTTCTCTTGTATTTAGAGTATTTAAAGAGTCATGAGTAATGGTTGGAATCCTACCAAAACTTTAATATTAGAATTCATTATATTTAAGCATTTAACAAAGTTTTTTGTAGCATCTTCATCTAGACCAACTGTTCTAGTTCTAGGAAACTCTAGGAATGGGGGCTCCAGACTCTGCCAAAACTGTGCCGTGCAGAACTGGAACTGCGGCAGGTGGTAGCAAACAGAAGGAAACAGATTTTGAAGTTGGATGTTTCTCAGAATAACTTCAATCTGATGTTCTACTTTTATGCCAGGTTCAGAAAAAATATAAGAACAAATTGTCAGCAATATTTCACAAGGTTTGAAATGTTTGCTCATGAGCAGCACAACATTAAAATTACTCTTGTATAAGAAAGGGGCTCATCAAGGCTGCTAGAATTTGTGCTAATAATTCACCTTAATAAGATTTTATCCAGCTTTTAACTGTGTTCTGCAAGGAAACTGTGGGATTATCCTCATTTGCATCCCAGCTTGACTAGCCACATGCTAATCAGCTGACCATCTTGTTAAGATGCACTTGATAAAGCCAAAAAAAAAAAAAAAAAAAAAAAAAACACAAGCTAAACTTAATCACCCTACAGGCCTGATCACAACATAAGACATCCACAAGCAAAACACATGAAAACAACTAGTGCACATCAGTTCAGCATGGTGTTATTATACAAAATAAACAGGTTCCCAAGCCACAATAGTGCCACTGTACTCTTTGTACATTAATACACAGCTCAAGTGCTCAACTGAGGCCTTGTTTTGACACCACATTACACTAATGCTGAGAGTGTGACACAGCCGCTATTAGCTCTCCATCCAATCTCCCTTTCCTCTTTTTCGTAACTCCCTCTCTCCTCCTCACATCACACCCCACATGCATTCTGTTATCAGGAAAAGGTGTCAGAAGAGTGTGCTTAACACTTGCAGCGAGCGGTGTGTGCGTATATGTGTGTGTGCGCCCGTATTTAGCGAGGTGACACTTTGGATCGACCATGCGCTACTACAGGGGCTGATGCCGGCGTGTGAGGGGTTGCATGGGTCACTAAGTCACTAACTGCTGCTGAGGGAAAGCCAGTAGGGGGTTGCTGATGTTTACAGGGGTCCTCACTAACACCTATACTGAGCTGACGGTGTTGCATGTGTGTGTACGTGCCGGTGTGTGTGTGCACTAACCTCTTCTTGGACTTTAATTCTTCCGAGGAACATTAGTAACAGACCAGAACACTCCCATCTGCCACTGCTCTGTCCTGCGACTCCCGTCCTTTTCTTTCTCCTTGTTTAATCATCTCTAAGCTTCTTCTTCTCCACTCCCTTGTGTATCAGTTTCCAATCAGTGACTCCTATTTTTTTTTTTTTTTTTTTTTTGCCTCTTCCTGTCTTCTCAAAAAGGTTTGGCTGCTCGTTTGTTTCCTTTCCCTTTTTTCCCCCCATTTCCTGATCTCCTCATTCTGTCATTCCCGCCACCTGTTCTTCTTGATGTCTCTCCATGTACTGTATCCCTCCCAGTGTGCTGCCATCCGCCTCTACAGCACACACATTTTAATGCCCTCATTTGTGTTCACATTTCAAACTTAAATACTGGATGACACACAGTCAAAATGCCACCACTGGTTAGACCTCTCCTTTTTCTCCCCTCTTTGCTTCTGTCTCTCTGTCTAAATATCTGCCTGTCTCACTGTTTCTGTTCCCCACGCCTCTCTGTGTCGCACACACCCCCGGTCTACAGTGTGGGGAATAGTAAAACTGAAAACAATAAACGTTATCGCGACGGCCACTGAATTTGCAGAGATCAGAAATTCATTAGGCGACAGCTTGCTAATGACGTGCATAGAGATGCAATTATGGCAAGGACAAAAAGGGTGTAAGAGATGGGGGGAGGAGGTGAATGAAAAAGGATGTGGAGGAGAAAATGATCCCCAGGACAGCGCACCGTATCGTAGCATGCCAGCTCGATTGGCTTGTGACCTCCACGAGTCAAAGAATTAAACAAGGCCTCATTCGTATGATAACGCTGAGTCTCTCTCTTTCACAGTTTGTTTGTTTCTTTTTTCTTTCTTCCTCCCTCCCCTTCTGATATTACCCGCCATAGACGACCACAGGGAAATCCAGGTTGAAAGTCAGACCACTCACGCTCGAGTCCTCTTTCTCAGTTTACTCTAGGTCACTCTAATGTGGGCCTCCATTAACTAATAATCGAAGTTCACAACCGTTTGCCAGAGTGCGATGTGGGCAAAGAGAAGGGGGGAAAGTGAAGCAGGGGTGTTTCATTTTGAGGGCTATTATCCACCTGCATTTTGTGTTGAGAACAAAACACCACAGGTCCATCTGTGGCACATCAAAAACAGACTAAAATAATCCCGATGTCAGTGCCTCAGCATGCTTAACATTTCCTCTAAAAAATACACACACACACAGGTTACACACATTCATCTGCCTGACCCATGTTATACCCCCCTCTGCCCGGTGCTGGATTACCCCCTCAGTATTTACATCTTGCAAATCCAGCCGGCAGTCTCTGATAGGGGCCATCTGTAATCTGAAGGATATAGGGCAGGTGTGTGTCTGTGTGTATCGGCCTTTAATTTGTTCCTGCTCAGCGCGGGGACAGTATCAGTGTCTGCGACATCTGTTCATCATGGGGCCTATACAGCAGAACTGACCACGTCCTTTGCACAGCACAGCACAGGGATGATGCAGCCACCACACACACACACACACACACACACACACACACACACACACACTGCATGCAGTCACACACTAATATGTACATGCATACAGTACAAAACATACAAATACAAATGAAATTGGTATGTGTAATGCCTTTCATAAATTCACTTAACTTGAGTGTTGGCTCTGTTTTGGTTAATAAAACATGTTTGCTCTCAAAAAGGAGACATCAAATGCAAGATACCCTATAAAAAAAAAGACATCCTTGAGCATTAAACAACAATGATATTTAAGAAATGCTTAATGCTCGTGTCCTGGTGTCCTTCAGGTTTAGACACACACTGTGATCCCAAAGTCCTGGGTTTGACTCTGGCCAGCAACCTTTGTTTCATGTCATACTCCTCTCTCTTCCCCTGAGCCAATTCCTGCCTGAATTTCTACAGTGAACTAATTATCTGAAGGATGTAACGATCTAAGATAGATCTAAGAAAAACGCTATTAAAAAACCCGAGCAATTTAGTATTGCAGTTCCATGAACTTGGAGGACTCTATTAAATAAATAATCATCAAACTGAAGAGGCAGAAACAACGTGAAAATAAGAGGCAATTTAAAATATTCCACGTTCATAATGTCTGGCGATTTAAACAAGAGAGATTAAAAAAAGAACTGTCAAAATTATAGCTAGACATATCCTAACCTTTAGTCCCAAGTATGAGTCAAGATTAGAAATCCTACGTACACTTCCCATAATGCAACTTATTAACATTTCTCATTAGACCCTCCTGCCTGTTCAGTGCCCCCATCTTTCAAACTCCATGCCCACAGTTATAACTTGAATTTTCAGTCAAACATTTGAAGTTTCAAGCATTACTCAGGATAATTGTTAGTTATTTTCAAGACTTTAGAAAGCTCCTCCAGTGCCAAAAGAAATTATACAACTGCTTCACAGGCTGGGTAGTAATCAGCATGATAAGTACACTGACATTCATGGGTAAAATTAGAAGAGAGCAGGAAATCCTTTAAAAAAAAAATCCTCTACAGCTGTGGAAGACATTATGTCTTAATGTGTAAAACAAGTGGAGTGGCCCCTTAATGAACATAATGTGAAATACAGTTTATTTGCCAGGATGTTTACGGGGGCCTGTGAGTTTGAGTGAGTGTGTATGTCTGCACATGTCATGCAGGTGTGCACATCTGTGTGTGGTCAGCCGCGATAGAATCGTCTCAGAAAGACGCCACAACAGGGAGAGGAGAGGCTCCGAGGCTCAATATTGGAGTTTGAATGCCCAGTATCTCTCACCAATGATGACAACAACCCAAGTGGGATCCACGCGGAGAAGGAGAACAAAAAGACTGAAATGAATTTACAGCTCACCCGTTGGGGGATGGATGTGCCGAAGATGAAGTGATGATCATCTCTGTTCTCTGTTAAAATGAAATATGATGGCGAGGGAGCTCAGTGCCATTTCCTGCCTGGCACAGGAAGCGCCCATCTGGAGTTGAGTGCTGTCTGTCCTCTGTTGTTGTGTTGCGACGATGTTGTAATGGCTCTTGTCACTGCTGTTGCCGTTCTCAGCGCTGTTATTATTTCTGAAGCACCAAACAGGTCAGCTGAGAGAGAGATGGGGGGAAAGAGAGAAATGATATTCACAGTTTAAGATGCTGTGCTGTGGATCATTGAGAAGAGGGACTGGTAAAATGGGCAAAAAGTGAGGAGTTCATCATGGTGGTGGTGGTGGTGGTGGTGGTGGGGGGGGGGCTCTGTAGGAGGAAGAGCAGCCAGACGCACACTGGCAGCTGCCCGTACGACTGTCACATCCTACCGCCCGCCAGAATAGCAGAAGGAAGCCACTCGTCATCACCGTGACAACTAACGCGTGACAAGAGCAGGAAGGAAACTTATCCATCAAAAAAAATGATGCAGGGATGAGTGCACTTTTTCGTCTCTCTCTGCCCACACGCACATACACACACACACTCTCACACAATGCCTTCATATTTCATTTGGGTCATCAAGAAACAACTGTCTCCAAGAGGAAATCTCCGACTGAATCTCATGCTTTCTCCACTCAACGACATAATAACGTATTTTCCTAGTAATGAAGTGACTGTAACCCCCCACAGGGCTGATGTTCAGAACACACAAACAAACTGAAAGCACAAGAGGACCAGGAACAGCAATTCAAGTGTGAACAGAAAGGAAAAAAAAAAAACATCCCACAGCCACAGACTGTCACATTGACACTGAAAGCAAGCGTCTGGTTTTGCTGTAGACAAAAGCATGAACGCATCTGAAGGAAATTAACCTATAAACCAGGAAAAACAGTCCTCTAATATATAGTGATTTTATTACATAATCCACAGCCATAGAAGCTGACTGTGATTACATTTAGATTAATATCACACTGTCTAAATTAAAAATCAAACCAAAATGCTTGTTGTGCTACATTTAAATACACAAAATATTTCTGCTGTAAACAATTTCTAATCTCCTACTGTAGTGGAAAACCTGCCTAATGGATTTCTCATTAACTGTACAGTTAATAGGAACATGACCTACAGCCATCCATATCAAGCAGCTACGTAAAGCAGCTGAAATTGCAGACTGATGGTTGGGGATCACAGGGGGGGGAAAAGGCTGAGAGGAAAGCTACTGTGCATTCTGAGGCTTTGGTGCATTAACAAACAGCAAAGCCTGGAAACTATGGGTACTGAGCACCACCCAGTGGTTGGTTATGTGTTCGGTTAAAACTCTCACTCTGAAGAAACGCAGGTCTGGGTCCGTTGGTGTTGAGGACAATGGAAAACCCAGTCTCAAATGCACGAAGCGGGCACTTTTCACAGTTTCACCATTGTTTTTAAAACCACATATATATAATCTCAGAGGGTCCCAATCTGTTTGTTACTGTTGCTGTGTGGTTTCTAGTCTCAGTCTGTACAGTTAAAGCAGCTGGATTTTTTTTAAATAAATGACGACGTGAACATAACGTAACAATGTGAAGGGCAATGAACCCCTATTAGCAGTTCCCCACGACTTTACACAGTTTTAGAGCAAGCTTCAATTCATAGTTTAGCTGCCCAACCTGCAGCTTTACTGTTTTAATTCACTTTCTCCGCTCATATGGTGTCGTTTTCAGTGGAAAAAGCTCTAAAAAGCCACTGTAAACTACCTGTTCAGGACGTAGGTTCAGCACCACGACAGATGGACAAAATTAGCGATTAGCACCTGAACATAATTGAGCATTTAACAGCTACAGAGCCAAATATTTAATTCAGGAGAGCTTAAAAAACAGAGAAAATATATATATATGGACCTACATTCATCAGGTGGACTGAAACATGACCCCAAAATGACGGCAAACATTGGTCCATAACTGCTGGATGTGTAAACAAGAAAATGTTTGCTAACAGGTGATGATATGCTGTGTTAACACCTTGTTTCCACTGCCCCCTAGTGGCCAAAAACATGTTATTGCAGGTTTGAAGAAACTAACTTTTTAAAGAAGACTTAAGAAATAAAGTTGAATCCATAGTTCGTTTGGTGTATTTTAGACATCTCTCAACTCTTTGTAAGGATAAATTAATCACCAGTTCAGCTCATTATTTGTAGTTATTTGTACTAGACTGAACCCTCCTCAGTGACAGGACTCTCCTGATCCTCAGCCTGATGACATTGTAGAAAGGGAAAGAAAGAAAGGGAAACTGTCACATAAATATTTGTTAGAGCTGCTTCATTCATTCAGAAATCCATTCCTCCCTCTTTTTCCCTCTCAACTTGTGCATAGTCTGTCTTGTTGACTATTTATCATCTGGTCGGTACTGCTGCCCCCTGGAGATCAATACAGTCAATATCCCCGGGTGGGGGGTGTCAATTAAATATAACATGAAATATGTAATTGCCCAAGTAGGTAAAGGCAAATATCAACGTCTGGGTTAATGTTGCACATTGTATGCACACGCACACACACCACACAAACTTCATCACTGTCATCTACTGGCAGGAGGGCCACAGTAGTGTCTGTGCAAACCAACAGGCAAGACTTTAGCCAGTGGTTCAGGCAGAATAATGAATGAGTAATGAATAATAGAAGAATAATGAAGAATAATGACTTGGGGGTGGGTGGGTGGGGGGGCATACATGCACACACACACACACTCACATGCACACATTTGCATACACATGAGGACAGACATAGATAATTATACAGTATTACCATTTGTCTTTCTCCTCAGAGAGAGAGAGAGAGGTTCCTCTGTCCCCTCTGGTGTATGCAACTTCATTAAGAGGAAGTCACAGATGGCTGCAGGGCATGTGGCAAAACACTATCTTATACTATCTCTCATCTACAGCAGAAGAATTTGAAAACAACTCAGGAAATAGGGGTGCTGATGATGTCAGCAAAAAATTTGCTGTACTGAAAGGTCAGAGCACAATAGCACGAGTTCACCCTCTAACTAATAAATATTACAAATACTCAAAACCATCAACATCTGGCTTTAATGCAGCTCTAAAAACATTAGATCTTAATGCTGCTTAGCAATATGTGTTATGTGACTTTTTGAAAGGAACTTTAGTGAAATTTCTATTATTTCCTCATCATGGTTATTGCAAATTATCGCTGTGCCTGCGTAAAAATGAAACTGTGTTTTGTTGTTTCCATCTTTTTATTATGCATGGCAACAAAACACATGACTCTGATGGCTCTGATATTACTGCTGATTTGTGGTATGAAACAACAGCACAATGAAGAAGTAGCGTTGTTTAAAACTGTAAACAATGACCACTATCTGATCTAGAATTAAGATTATTCCTGCTATGAGTGGATTCTAGTTGGATTCATGCTGAAGGTAACATTTATAATAAGGGCATAAATCAATCTTAAGTAAGGCATAACTAATACATGACTCATGATGAGATAATGCATTGATTCAGGATGAATCAGAGTCTTACAGATTGGGGCTGCCACTGACACTTGAGTGTTCTAATGAAGGGAGTAATGTCCGCAGGAAAAAACTAAGCACATCTAGTACCATACTTAAGTAACTAAGTTCATTTTAGCATTTCCACTCTATGCTACTTCTTCTCTTCCACAGAAGGAACTGGTGTGTTTATTTATTTGACAGATATCATTATTGGTTACTGTGCAGGTTGATATTTCACATGCAACAATTCTTTGATATTAATTAATTTAATAATTATTAAGCACTGACTGCTGGTGAAAAACATTCCATTTCTACATGTAATATGACACTGGTCATTCTGTATAAATACTACTACTAAATAATACTAAATAAATACTACTACTACTACTACTACTATTTTACATTTAACACTTTGGTAATACTGCAGTACTTGAATGTGTTTTCACCCATAATTGAGGTGAGATGGTGGTACAGTCACTTCAGTAAATGAATGTATCTTTCACTACTGTGTGTTACTGAACCGGAACCTGCTTCGCAAAATATTTTGTTGTTTTGTTTTATTGCAGTAAGACACAGCAGATGTTTCTTTTAGCAACGGTTTTGTGCAGTTTGATGCAAGAGAAACCACTTCCTGCATTTTAAGGATATTCATGACATGTTCTAAAACAACGAGCAAACACTGCCCTCAGCTTTAAGTTCATGGGTTAGTTACAGGCCAGTTCTATAGAACTGTGTGAAAAAGCCACCCAACAGCTGATTTTCTCTACTCCAGAACCAAATAGAGAGTCAAACAAGATTACACCAGGTAATGGACAGATGCAACAGATCACAGAGGGGAATACAATTAGGACACCAAAACATTTTCCAACTTGCATTATAAGGAAAAAAACATGTTCGCACAGTAACATTGTGGGGATACACCTCCCACCAGGGAACAAATATAAGATAAATGTTAGGCTCAAGACTTAAATCTTAAAGTAAACTCATGCATCTGTAGCGGTTAATAGGATAATCAAAAATGAGATGTATTCACCATGCTGTAATTACTGCATGAAGCTTCACTATGAGATTTTACAACATTATATGATTATATAACATTATTCTTGACATAGTTTTTTAGCAGAAGACAGGTGGAAAGCCGTCATACTCTGGCCCCAACACTGATGACAGATGTACTGTCGTCTGTGGCAGGTTGCATAGAAGTAGCATAATAAAACATTAGGAGCTTAAAGGCACAATATACACTGATCAGCCACAATGTTAAAACCACTGACTCTCTCCACACAGCAGAGAAAAAGTCCAAGACATTGACCTGGCCTCTCCAGATCCCAATCTGATTGAGCATAAGATTGGGACCACTTGGTAAACAGGCTTCATTATTCCCCTCATTACTGCTCTTCTGAATACGAGGGTGTTTTTTGACTACTGCTGTTGTACAGAGCTGGACAAAGTAACAGGAATATCTAACAATATGTTGCCATTTCATACATCCAGACCATGATTTAGGAACTTTAAAAAAATGTAATTACCACTTTTCTGACACAATCTCAACAAAAATGTGTTTTAATCTTCCCAGCAGTAGTATTTTATTTTTTTAAGCAACTATTGTATTATATAATGAGATTATACAGTTTTTTCCTATTTTGTGCACCTTGTGTGTTGGTTTCATTTGCACATAAAGCCTAATATATTGGTCATTCATCTCCATGCATTTATCAGAATCAAATGAAATCCACTTACTTCTCCTGACCCACTCAGGCAGCCAGTGAGTGTTTGCCTCAGGTGAGAAGTCTGGTGTCAAACTGTCCAACAGCAACAATCTCGGCTGTCATCACAGCCTGAGCCTGAAGGTGACCACTCCTGGAGATATGAAATGTTTGAAACCAAGTGTGTTGAGTGCCTGATAGACTTGCCTGCCAGCTCTGAAATTTAAAAAACCATTAAAAGTTCTGTGGCGTCAGGTTAACTGTTTTTCCTGCAGGTCATGAATTGATTGACAGGCTTAAATTTTACAAACTTAAGCTTCTCATGGGTGAGATTAGATTAAATTATCTTTATGCATGTTTCTGCATTTGTATCATTCTTATTATGGTTTGATTTTGTTTCTGTGTTTTTTCTATTGTCATTTTTCCTATTTTGACCATTTTTTTTCTGCCTCCTGTGCACCTTGCCTGTTGTTTTAATGCTATAGCAAGATTATCAGTAACAAGGTAAGTGGACATACTGCAGATTACTGCTTGCCCTGTATAAATAAATTGGGGAGTGCATCTGTTTTGTTGTATATTGTTTAAAAGGAACTTGAAACTTCCCTCTCTTTGAATTTCCTGTTCTCACACTTCCTTCATTCTCACCTGTGCCATGATTTTTACTCTTGATTCATTCTTGTTCCCATTTGCCTGAAGTGATTGCGGCATATTCTTTATTCTCATCTCAAAACAACATGCTGCCTGGCTTTTTTCTTTTTCTATTGTTCTTTTTATGTGAGAGCACAGGTAAGGACATTTCTATTAGTGAATGTAGTAAAAGAATCGTATAGGTTGCAAATGCACTGTTTTGATTTATTTGTGCTTCTTGTTGTCTTCATAGTTACTACAGTGACTACAAACTTGCCTTCATACTTTACTTCTAACATGACTACAGTGGAAGGTAATACAGCTCTGTTAGCCTGAACTCTGTATAATGCACAACAGTGTTTTGGGCTAAATGCTAATATTGCTAACATGCAGCAATTTAACATTTTGGTATTAAGTCATAAAACAAAGAATTCAAACCTAAGGAAAATTAGGGTACATCCTTTAGGGAACATGAATGTCTGTATAACATTATATATATATTAATATATATATATTGAAGTATTTCACTGGGTAAATGAAAACTTTGACCTGCGGTGGCACTATAAGAAAGTCAGAGGATCGCTAAAGTGAATAAGATTCATTCTCTGGGCACCATGGAAATCTGGAAATCTGATAATGGATCTGGGCATCCATTGCATAGATTTTCTGGACCAAAGTGGTGGATCCCTAGAACCATACCACTAGTGTGGCTAAAATCTGTGCAATTCCAAAATCTTATCTCAAACTCTACCTCATTGATCATCCTCCAGTCTTTATCTTTCACAGCAACGACTATCTCCACCTCCACCCTCCCGGAAAAGCTATCTGCTCTGCAGGTGGAGGTCGTACCAGACTACCCAGTTGCAGCAGGTCAACCAGTGAACCTGCACTGCAGTGCTTTCACCGTGCCAGCCAACGTCAATTGGTCCTGGCACCACCTAGAAGATCTGAACTGGCGAGAGGTGAGCAGCAGCAGGGACCTGACCCTCACTGAGCCAGAGCAAAGCGGGGTGTACTGCTGCTATGCTGTGAGCCCGTCATCTCAGCGTTGGAGCCGTAACCTCACAGTCTTTATCATCGCCACACGGCCAACAGGTTGGTGGTCTGTTTTGATTTGCTGTATATTTGGATGAAAACACTGTGTTTTGTTTTAAGATGTTAAGAATGCAATGAAGGAAAGCCTGTATTAATGAGGAACTGGTTACACAGTGGATGAACAGATACCAGTATAATTTAGTGCTAAAAAACAGTAAGAAGACCAACTGAAAAAACTATAGTGATAGTGGATTTTGAGGTCTAGACTAGTCTTGTTATTTCAGATATCAATAGCAGACCTTCATTTTGTTGCATAAACACCCGAAATAACTATGTCTATATTTTCACATTACGCATATGTGAAAAGGGTAACTGGTAGTGACAAAACACAGACAATTATAACCCGCCACTGTACTTCCCCTTTAGGCTCCACAGAGATTTATTGCATCTTTCAGCTTATTGTTTTGGTTTTATGACTCTTACCTTAACTGTTTTGGGATTACTCACACAGCTCACAGTGATGTTTCCCAGCCACAGCAGGCAATTGTTCTAAAAAAAGGTTCTAAAATATCACCTGCCTCATACTAAACACCTGACAGACAAAGTTAGAAATCAGCTGGTGAATATTGTGGAGCATTTAGCTGCTAAAAAGCCAGATATAGTATTTATCTCAGGAGTTGGTGGAGACCAAAAACCAAATCTAGAAGAAGAGTAAATACTGGACTTATGTTCAACTGTTTGCCAGAAACACCAGTCTAAGTTAATGCTGATATTGTTCCGTAACTGGTAAATGTTCCTCATTGTAAACTTTAAAGGTGATAATATGTTAGTGTTGTGTTTACAACATATTTCTACAGCTGCTCAGTGGCCCAGCCTTTCACCTGTAATCCTGTGCTCTGTCTCCAACTGTAAATAGTGCGTGAGAGTTTAGGAATAGCTGCCTTCGTCCTTTCTCTCCTTGCCTTGATCATCATCTTCACTGCTCTGTGTTGGCTGGGCTGGCAAAGATTTAGTGGCATGCTGACCACCTCCAACACTGCAGCTAAAGGTAAAGAACATCATAGAGCATTTTACATTGGGGTTTGATTTTAAGTAAATATTTTGTGAATAATTCTAATTTCTTGGTTTTCTTAAAGGTTTTCCTGGAACTGAAAAGGCACCAAAGTAAGTCTTGACAGGAGATTCATACACACTTCTATTTATGTTATTGTTTGCACTTTGTTCACAGGCTGTACGCCAGCTGAGTAAGGATGTATGTATTAACAGACTGACTGCATTTCTCATTACACCAGGGGGGGTTTCCCGCAGGTTGAGAGCGATGGAGATGTGTACATGAATTACACAAGCACCAACAAAGCCTACAGTGACCTGGACCCCACCAATATGACGGGGGATAATGTGTATTCGAGTCTGTCGTAAACACCCATGGGAACGCGGAGACATGCCATAAAAAGAGGAAGAGTGACGCCAACAGCGTTTCGTTCAGCAAGAGTGACTCAATATCTGCATCTAGAGCTCAGCATTATGCTTAACCTGACAAACAGAATTTACCAAACACTGTGGAGTTTGTCCGTTTGGGCATTACTACAAAGTGCATACTTTGTTTGATTCTAATCTAACTTCACTCGAGTTATTTCACACAATCTGAATGTGGTAAAAGCCCAAAGCTCTATGGTTCTATGTGAAAATGGTCCCACCCAACAGTAAGAAACCCTTCCTTCTCTGTGTTTGTACATGCTAATAAAACCTACAACTTGCTACAATTCTCTGTGTGTCTCAGCTCGTATGTACTAATTTTCTTCTGCACACAGATGAATACGTCTCCCCGCTTGTTGATGAGTCAGAAAATTTCTTTTCAATTTGCTTTCATCATCATGATACAACAAATTAAATCCACAAATAAAATTTGAATTACAACATGTAGTTTATTACAAATACCAGCATATTTTCCTTTTGAAAGATAAAAATAATGCTTTTCATATTTCAAAATTTTGCATTCAATATAGCATAATAAAAGCTGTTCCCCTTAATAAATCTGTTTTGCAACAGCAGGTAAGCTCACAGTATATTAAAAACACAGCACAGTAGCCTACATATACAGCAGATATATACATCTTTCTTCCCATTTGAGGATTTAAATAATGTGTCTATTGTTACACCAGTTATTTTTAAGAATTTATAAAAGTGTCACCATAGAGTCGTACATGTTTTTAGTTCTGCTTGCAAAACTTCTGCTTTCCAGCTTGTGCTTCACACAGGAAGCGCAGAAGGCTGAAGTCTGGTGAAATTCAAGTCAAGAGAATGTGTCACTCACCAAATTTCTTATAAGAGAACATGAGGATGTGAAGCCAACTCTTTATGTGACATAAAACCTTAAACTGCCCACAGTTCCAGAGGTGAAAAAATACCATACAAGTAACAGATGTTTACAAATGTTTGAATCAGTCCATTTCTGGTTGTTGATTCTCGCTGTGAAGTTTCTGGCTCTGATTCCTGCTGTCCATAGAGATCTGAGAGATGACTGTGTTCGAACACCCTTCTCCCTTTCCTAACCTCTTAATGTGGGACATGATGAACCTTCGAAACTTCCTTGTGGCGAAGAAATAAACTACAGGGTCCAAAATGCAGTTGAGGCCCATGAGAAGCAAGGTGATCTGATGCGCGTCGTTGAGCATCTGAAGAGTATCCTGGTCCCAGTCCACATGGCCCCAGCCGTTTTCGATCTGCAACACCGCCATTGTCCAGAAACCTTGGATTACATGGTGGGGCAGGAAACACAGAGAAAACACTCCCACCACTGCCAACAACATCTGGAGAGCCCTCCGTTTCACCCCTCTGGGCCTTTGAGCTGCAGAGGACATGGTCCTGTGGGACTTCCTGGATACAATTGTAGCAGATCTGAATTCCGATTGAGGAGATTTTTGAGAGAGTAACGCCCGGGCAATAAGGGAATTGCACACCACAACAAGAAAAAAGATGACAAAAAACATTGCAATTATTGCAAAATGAAAGGCAGCCACTGTTTTCTTCTGCACATCTGTTTCATTCTGGTACCCCTCGAAACAACGAGTGTTGTTGTTCTCGTCAGTGTTGGTCCCTGGCGATACCAGAAATGGAACAGCCATCGCTATGGTCAACGCCCAGATGACAATGCACACGATAATCCCACGACGCCTGTGGTCTGAGGAGGCTGCGTCCAGAGGCCGGGTGACTGCCCAATACCGGTTGACACTGATGGCTCCGAGGAAGAGAATGGAGCAGTAGGTGTTGATGAAGAACATCGATCCCGTTAGCCGGCACATTAAGTCTGTGTAGACCCAGTTACCGTGTCGACTGTAATAGCCGACCCAGAAGGGAAGGGCACACACAAAAAGGAGATCGGCAATGGTCAGGTTGGTCATGTAGATGCGGATTTCGCCCATGGCCTTAGCTTCCCGGAGGGACCGCAGGACGAACAGCACGTAGAGGTTAGCAAAGAGGCCCAGGATGAAGATGATGCCATAGGCAACTGGGAAGAGGACATAACGAAACTCAGAGTCCAAGAATGAGACATTGCTGGCTGTAGGGACCGGACCAGAGTTTCCTGTCACGACAGCTCGTTCCGTGGTTGGATCAAACATGTCTGTCTGTGGGAGACAAAACATATTAGTACCAATGTAACATAACATGAAGCGTTCTAGTGGTGCTTTTAGTTCAAAGGAGCATATCTGAGCAGCGGACATGATCCAAGCTATCTACAGGAGTTTCACTTTGATGGCCAGATTAGAACAAAGCGGTTAGGGTGGGTTAGAAATAAACACATATGAAAGTGGTTTGAGGTGTGTGGGGGGGGGGTGTCATTGAAGAAGACTTGTTTGCAGAGCTGCTCTTTAATTTTCTTGTTGCTCATTGCTGTTGCTTACGGACATTTTTTGAGACACTTGTGCAGTTCTTAAAACTTTAAGATCAACACACCAACACCACCAAGTGTCACTTAATCAAACCATTTAACCATTGTGTCAAAGGCAAATGACCTCACCCACGAGTGTCCGCATGTCCCTTTCTTGTTGCTCAAATAAAACCAGTCAAATGTCAAATGAACTGTGACAGCACATGAAAGACATTAAAATTAGGTTTCTTTGTGTTATTTCTCAGTCAGGTTTGCATATAATAACCTAATAATAAGGTCAAACATCCTCTAAAGCCAACTAAATAAAATCATAGAGGACAACCGATCAACAGTCTGTTCACAGGTTTCTCTCACAGACAGAACTATTTAGAAAGGAAGAACAAACTGTAAATCCTCTTCTAACTCTCCTGTCTAACATTTGGCCTTATAACACACACACATGGTGCAACCCTCCTGAACATGTCTGTGCTTTGACATCCTCATTGGCAGTATGTTGACTCATCTTTCTCCTCCTCTGTGTCTACCTCTCCCCCTGATCTAGTACATCACACACAGTATATTACTGTCACATCCTCCCCTCTGTATCAGAGGCCTGTTGTCCCCTCTGGAGTCTGCCTGGTCCATATAATCAGAACAACTGTGGCACAGAAAACTTGGCGTTTGTGAAATGATAACTGGGGAGTTTTCCCAGTAAAGTGACACTGCACTAACATTTCAAGATGAAGACATTGCTACTGTGACACTACCAGTTTGAGAGGTTTTCATGTTAAGACATACGTGCTAATGAGCATGTCTGAGGTGTTGAACAATTTGACAGAAAAGCTGAGATACATTTTTTGGTCAACAAGACCAACTCAATACATCTAACTCACACGTAGAAATGGCTGCTTTTATTCTCAGAGGTGTATTATCATTAGATTCACACTATCTCTTCCAGGAAAACAGCACAGCACAGTATTTGAAATATCTGTCACAGATCAATGATAAAGTGGAACCTGTGACCATTGAGGTTTATAACCCAGATCATAAAGAGATGATTAGTCAGACGCAGAAGGCTGATACTGAAAGAGATCCTGCTATTACTTCTTTCATGTGACTTGAACTAAATCAGGCAAATATGTAACTATTTTTATTACATCACTCAACATTCACAATCCCGGTAGGAGAGTGTTATTTCAATAAAAGTGAGCAATGTCTCAGAATCAAAATAGAAAGTCACAGAGCTGAGCAAAGGTTCAATTGCCTCTTGATCCTTGACTATACTATAAATGAACGGACCTTTAGAACTGCAAACTCAAAACCCCCAAAGGTTCTACCCTGCATTTGTTTCTGCAATTACAATAAATCATGACCAGGTAGGTGTCATCCATGCTGTATGTTCATTTACAGTAAGCCTGATGTTTTCATAAAAGATGACAAACTCATACACCCCCATTGGAAAATTGGGCAGAAATGTTTTCAGTTTAGAAACTAGAAAACAACATGTTTGATGACTAATTTCCAGCCAGTTTAGTCTGTCACATCTGTCACTGAATTTTGAAAAGTGCACAGTCTGGTCAAATCAC
This sequence comes from Lates japonicus, assembly GCA_033238685.1. Lineage (NCBI taxonomy): Eukaryota > Metazoa > Chordata > Actinopteri > Centropomidae > Lates > Lates japonicus. The sequence goes on along the minus strand of BRZM01000004.1, from coordinate 8,332,407 downwards.
TGTACACCTTGGTTTCTAGATGACACAATCAGAGAAGTTGTTCTAATGTACACACAGTTGTTTTGTCTTTAAAATGACCTACATTAATAATGTGATCATTTTCTGTCTCTGATTTGACAACCAAATTTGTTTTTGCTTTCTAGTCATGGATATATATACCAGCCATATAAATAACCCCCTGGTTTGTGATGAAGAAATGCAAGAAGTGAAGCAACAAAAACAGAAGCAGGGATCTTTTCATGTATCTCCCTTTTTACAGAACTTGGTTAGTTGGATCTCAAAACAAGCAGCATATATGTATGTATGTGTGTGTGTGTGTGTGTGTGTGTGTGTGTATATATATATATATATATATATATATGGTAACACACTCTAATATACCATGTCTTCAAAATAGTAAAAGTTCACACTAGTTATTGTTTTTGGTGCCATTTTTTCTGATAAGACACCTTTCTAGGGGTTAAGCTGTATAAGCTGTAGTTAATGTCTTTATTAATGGTTAATCAGTGATTCATTTAATGATAACATAATAATGAGAGTAATGTTTGAGGAGAAAAATGTCACAAAATTAAAAATTATCATTTTAATTTTAACATTTTTACATTTTTACAATTAAAAAAACCAAATTAATTTTGTAATGATGTCAAAAAAAAAAAGATAGAGAGAAAGTATAAAAGGTAACCATATAGCAAACATCTGATATCATAATTATGACCTTTTCTATAATTATATTTGATCGATCCATACATTGACTAATTATTCAGCAGTACAGAAATCAAAAAGCAAACACTAGAAATCAATCTAGTTTTCAAAACTAAAAGCTTTACTCTCAACAATGGCTTTCTTTGAGCTCCACCTTGTAATTGGTTATTTGATTGCTAATGATTAAGTCGCTGCTAACTGGTGAGTTTTCAGATCCTCCAGCCTGCTCTATTTTTGATTTACCTACATCAGCTCCACAGTTTTAAACAGGTTTAACTGTATGAGGCTTCATCTACATGACATGACATGTCGTACTTTAAAAAAAAAGAAAAGAAAAGAGTGCAAATTACAGGCTGTCGACTTACCAGACTGCTTCTTCTCCTCTAATATCTCTCAGGATGAGAACAGTATGAATTCTTCGTTCGCCCTGACGTTCATCTAAAGCCCTGTTAGTCTGTCAGACGAGGTGTGCGTGTCACGATCGGTGGGAGTGTTAGTTCTTTAGGTCAAGACGAAGGAGGTGTGAACTTCTTTCAGTTTTCTTGGGAAAGCCCCACGTGGTGCAACCAGCACACTCACATTTACAGCTTCCCGTCTTGGTTCCTGTCCGTCAAAACGAAAAGAGTTGCCCACTTTGGAGCAATCGTGGGGTTTTGCAGTTGATATTTCCTCCTTCACAGTGTTTTATTGTTTTGAGCGTGTGAAGACGACTGCGATAATATGGTGTAGTTCATTAAATCATGATTCTTCTGTGGCACAAGTTCGACATATTAGAAAGCTATAATAGGTCATTTTCACAACACAGTCTAATGTATGATTAAATTATTTATTAGAAAATTGAAAAAGTCAGTCTGAGCAAGTTTTATTTTATTTTCAGAACCAACATTATACATTTCATTAACGCCTGTAAATAATTTACAGGCTGTCAGATGTCTAATGAAACAAGTTTATAATCTCTAACTGAGTCATGACTGGGGTTAATAGCCTGAATGATGACAATTAATTGCTCTATTTGCATAAATAGAAATTTGATTGATGTTGAACTTAATGTCATCTGTATGTTCTTTAGTTATAGTTCATCTGGGACCTGCATTTTAAGGGGATTGGCTTTTTTTCAGGGGCACACCCACTATGTCTCCACCTAATGTTAGCAAACTACATGAAATCATATAACGAAACACACAAATACACATATACTTGTGTGACCAAAGGATGAAACAATGCTTTGATGTGTGTTTTCATTATTAATATTAAATTGTGATTGTCATTGATGCCCAAAGGTGTGTGTGTATTTCATAATGTTACAAAAGGTACTCAGGGATAAGTACTTACAAATACATAATATACCTAGCTAGGTTTAGCCTACCATTGATTTATTGTGTGGTGCTCTTAGCCCCTACAAAACACAATTTTCATCAATATTATCCAGATAAATCCTTAGTGCATGTAATAATGACAAGAGGTTAAACTGGTTCTTAGTCATCAGCAGCTGAGGCAAAGGTGTAGTAATGTATTTTAACCACATGGGGGAGAAAGAGGCTAATAAAAATAGGGGGGGCGGTAGTGCACAGTGGTGGAGTGATTATAGTCCAGGTGAAGCTCCACACAGCACTGTGTGAACTACATGAACCACCTCTCTGTCTCTCTCTCTCTCCCTCTCTCAGGGTGTAGTTCAAAGCAGCACCAACACACCCCTCCCGTGGTAAACGTTTAAGTCCACCTCCTATGTACAAGCACACAACGCAACACGTCCTCCTCTCCCTGGTGCCACAGTGTAATTCCTAGATTAATGTTAACGAGCCTCCCCAACCTTATTGCTGTTATTATGGCTTGGCGGTGGAACAAGAGAGCAGAGCTTTTTGGTGGTTGTGCCCTGCATGACTGCCAGACATGCTGTGCCACTGCTTGGTATACAGGCTTACACTGTAAAAATCTTTTCACATGCATCTTGTTGCTCGCGGTTTGGGTGTGGATTCAAAAGATTCCACAGCAAGTCACTGAGATTTGTCTTGGTCATGAAATGGAGAGCAGCTTATGTGAGATGTGGTTTGGTTTCAAAGTATCATATTAGATATGTGTAACCGTTTTAAACAAGTATTTAAACATACCTTAAACTTATACACATGAGTTTTGTACAAGTCATGTGACTTGAAATGATGAGTTGAATAAATTAATTTCTGAGTGTTCGGATCTTTAGAAATATATTAGCATAGTTCCCAGCATGCTTTGCTTGAAGGTTAAAACTCTCCAGAAACCATGCTTTCTTGTAATTAAAGAAAATACAGATGATAAAAAGTTGATGTATCTTTTAACACTGAGTGAACATATTAGTTCAACATTTCAACACTTTTTTTTTTTTTTTTTTGCTGAGAGTTAGATGAGAAGATAACTCCCAGTCTCACATAAGTATTACACTAAAGCCAGCACCCTGTTAGCTTAGCTTAGCAAAAAAAAAAACAACAACAAAAAAACCTGCCAGGCTGGCTGTCTCCCTCTGTTTCCAGTCTTTGTGCTAAGCTAAGCTAATCAGCTGCTGGCTGTGGCTTTATATTTACCATGAAGACTTTTAAATTAATTCATTAATTAATCTGTTTTTCCGGAGCAGATGTGTGCATTGACTCTAAAAGATGCTAAATTGACTCTGCAGGAGCAGAGACAGCCCATGTGACAACGGAGGAACTGGCTTCACAACTGATAAATTATAAGTGGTGGGCTGAATTGACAAACTGTAAACACAACACCGACATATTATCACCTTTTAAGTAGCATATGTTTACTTAAGTATAGCAAGCTTGTTAACATCCAGCAGATACTGGAGTAACATTATCATAACATTAACAGTAACAAAATGGTGCTATGAGAGTGGTGAAAGTGAACCAAAACAGAAAATTTGACAATCCAGACAGCGAAACAATGACCTGAAACTCATTATATCAGTCAACTTGACTTAGCTGGTTTTACATTTTAACAACTAATGATCTGACTTTGAACAAATCATTCAAGTTTAGCAGGCAAAGGTTTGTTCTTTTAAGTTGAACCAGGTTGCAGTGTTTTGCAGTGTAATGTTAAATACCAGTTGGATTCAAATATAGACTTCCCATGTTACACTGGCAGTAGATATGCTTCACAAATTCTTCCATAGGCTTTACACCTGCCTCTGGCTCCTGCCTGCATGCCACTCGATTCCTTTTTCTTAAATGGTTTCTTCTGAGTGGCCTCCAAATGGCCCTGAAAAAATGGAAAAATAATCACATACAGATTCTTGCAGGTGATCCCTGATGTTCTGCACTGCTGCACAAGGCAGTCCAAGGAATTCTTCCTCTCAAGGAGTGGTTGTACTTTCAGTCCAGGTGTGCGGAGACACATAGAGGGAATGCTGCCAGCACCTAAACAGCTTTTTTTAAATGGGATAGCACGCTATTGCCTTGGAAGAGCTATATAGTCAGAAGTCAGACTCATGCATTCCTCAGGGAGGCAGGCAGGAAGGGAGGGAGCTGCCTGTTTGGAGCTCCTCTTGTCCCATTAACACCTTTTCACAGTTGCTCCTTCACCTGACCTTGATCCATGGCACATTGCCTTTGGCTGACATGAAATGCCCTGGTGGGATATTTTACAGTCAGGAAGGCCGTGGCTGCGTGCTCAGGCCACTTCAGGAGAACAGCAAGAAAGTATTAGGGTCGAGACTCGAGAAATAGGTAGCATTTAACTGCACATCTTGCCTGGCAGAGGGTTCTTGGCAGACCAGAGAGTGTAGGTCTCTCTCAGGCAGATTTACTGCATGCCAGAGGCTGAGGTTTGAGGAATGTCCCCCTGCAGTGAGAAAGAGAGGGCCATGTGAGGGTGAGCTAGACAGGCTGAGGCATCTGTACTTCAAAATAATATAGGACCTGACAGTGAGACAGGAACTTTTTCATACCTATCAAAGGATTTGGATCTCTCTCCCTCTCGTGGGACATTCGGTCTATTACCTTATTAAGACATAAAAACCATGAATATCTGAACTCAGCAGGAAATGCTGGACATCCTCCACTGGCGATTTATCTCGGAAAGAGTGTCATGATTTTGTGCAATTGAGATTGATATGACATTATTGAGCAGCTCTTCAAACTTGGCTGCACACTACATATATGTAAGGTTAACACAATGATACACAATGTTGTCAGTGCTTGATGACTTTGGATAAGTACATGTTTCCCTACATGACAAGCTGCCCCACATTTTTGATCCACCCGAGTTACATCTGTTTAAATACCAGCCATAACCCACTCTGAGAGCACAGTGAATTAAGCACATTAATCCTTATCCTCGCTGTAAAAAGGACATAAAGCAGGAAAGCTCCAGTATAAGCCATATTGTGGCATTAAATCATCCTACTTTTGGTCTCATTTTATTTCTTACATGCTCATTTTGCAGAATAATATTGTCAGGTGACTATTGACCCGACCCTTGCACTCTGTACTATTGGCTGCTTGTAATTTTGGTGATCTACACAGGATTATTTGAGATTAGTCTGCTGTTTCAGTCTCTACGAGTCCCTCTGGATAAGATAAAATACCTAAAATGTGAAACGCAAACAGCAAAATCATGTGGGTTTCCTTTTGAAAGACAATCTGTTAGGTAATTTGATTATGATTTGTGCTGTTTGCCCACAAATTCTTATTGGAACAAACAAGTTAATGTTTCTGGCTGGTGAAGGATGTTTGTGATTAGGAAGGATGTTGGCCAGAACACAGCTCTTCCTGATTCAGCTTGTCTGCATGTCCCACAGTATGCACTGCAGGGGGATTACATTCCCTGAAACCTCGTCCTCGTGCACGAGATTGCAGCCTGTACTATGCATTTGCATTTATATCATTTGATGTATTAAGGCAAATTCCCCAAATGACAGGAACTTGTCTGTACATGAGCCAAACCTCTCAAGATGGATGAAACATGACCGATACACATCCTCATAAAAAAGAAGCATTTTCTATGCCTGTCTTTACTTATATGTCATCTCACTATTTCTATTGCACTAATGGATTTAAAAAATAATAATTTTGCTTTGCTTCATCATAGATCAAGGGTTGCTGCAATGTCTACACCAGACCAGAGCCTCTGGAAAATGAAGGAGAAGCCCATATTCTACAACTATATTTCTCTCCCACACTGTGTCTTTGTCTTTAAAGACATATTAATGTAAGAAATATGCAGAAACACATAATATTTATACACACATATTTCAACATTCACATATGTATTCACATACACCTGTGGTTGGCTTTCTTGCTGTGGCATTGAGGTGTCTGGGCATGCCTGGTTATGCCTTTAGCTGGCAGCAGCCTCTGAAAAGATTTAATTTCTCTTTGATGACTTGGTATCTTTGGCCTTTTCCCCATCTGGAGAGAGCAACACCGTGACATTATGTATACCTCACCTAGCCCGTTATGTCAAGTGATATGAGTAGAACATTGTGGCCTTTTGAGAGGTTGGGATGTCTAACAAGAAATAAACAAAGGCTTGACTGTGAGAATCCCGACAAAGGGACGTTTTTAATTGCGCAATCTTTTAAGTCACACTGACGCCGTCAAGGTCACTGATAAATGCTTGGCTTTTGACGTCCTATAACTGTATCTTCCAGCCTCTCCCTTTCTCAGAGAGCAACAATGTCCTGTTGATGTTACTTTTCAATGGCAGTCAGGCAGCATAGATTTTGTTTTTGATAATAGAGCAGAGTCCTAAAATGATGGCGGTGGTTATAACCCCCCTCTGCTGCCAAATCAAGCGGTGTTTCGCAAGAATCAGTCCAAACAGTTCAAGAGATACAAAAACAAACACTGTGTGTGTGTGTGTGTGCGCGCGTAGGCAGGGCTTCACCTGGTTGGCTGGCTGCCTTTCACATTCATAAGAATCAAGAGGTATTTTGTCATCACACTGAAATAATTTCCACAGTTACGTAACTAAAAAGATAATAAACCCACAATGAGGAATTTACTGCCCCGCCATAATCACGCTGTAATAACAGAGAAAACAATACACCTCAGTTACAGTTATCATGCAGCATTACTACAGAGCACTTGAAGATAGCATACTCAGTGGCAGCAGTTAAAAGCCAAGGAGTATGTATCCATGTCCAGGTACAGAGATAGTGGAGAGGTTGCGCTGAGTGACAGCAGAGATCGATCCATGTGTCTGTTTTGAGGGTCAGGCTGTCTGAGCTGCTCTGGGTTTGGACTTGAAAATGGTTCAAGCCCCTGAATGACCCAGCAATTCTCAACAGTAGACTGAGAATAGTTAGGCCTTGATAGGAAGTAGTGATTGTGGTGCTGTTTCACCTACTGTATTCACCACAACAATCAGGAAAATGCAAAGCTGATCAGATTGTTTTAATAAATACACTGAGGTATAAAAATGCATTTTTTAAGGATGCATAGTTGTCAAATTGGGGCCTATAGGTTGTCAGTTGCATGCATTTTAAGTTTCTTCTTAATGTACTTGGAGAAAACACTTGGAGAACCTGTTCCTTAAATTCCACATTAAACACAGCCATGCCACGTGTATTTCTTAACCTGACACCACAAAAGTTGCATAACTTTATTTGTGGCATTTAGTATCATATGCAGAGTAATCAACATCTTTGTGGCAGTCAGTTTCTTTATGGAAACTAAAATGCGCTGAAAAAGCTTTATAATGATACAGTAGGGATTTATAACATGTCTGTGCTACTGGAAAGTACATTTATAGTCATCTTATTTGTATTTTTGCCTCCTTTGCTTACTTCAGCCCTGTAAAATTGTTACAGGTGTTACTCATTGAGTTTATGGTGACTTAATACTACTTTTGGTATTTAATTCCTGTATCACTACTTTTAATAATGCAATAGGGAGTTAAAGTATGATACATTATGGTAAGCTTAAAGTAATCGTGTTGTTAATAGTATGTTATATTCCCAATGGTATTACTAAAAATAGTGCTATAATATTAATGTGGAAACTCGTGCAGACCATACGTTGTTCAGTGCTGTTCATCAGCAGCAATTAATGTGTAAAATGTGTATGTGAGAAAGAGAGAGAGACTTTATTAGGATACACGGACAATATACACAACCTCAGCCTTGGATTCGTTCCTCCTCTCCTCTTTATGTTGTATCGGGGAGAGAGGCGGGACCTCGAAGCCGGGAAGGGCGTTCTCTTTGCGGTCTGGCCGGGCAGAGTCATCCCGAGGGGTGGGTCCTCCGGCAGCAGAGAAGGAAAACCCACCTTTTTTCATTGTTAAGGACGCGGTGGAATGTGATGGTTTGATCTGAAACGGGCCAGGGAGGGGAATATCCGAGAGGAAAAGGACCGACGAGAGCGCATTCGGGAAAGGGGGGAAACCAAAAACGCAGACCCCCCTGTCGCCTCCAACTCTCTGGTCTTGTCTAAGAATATATGGATGAACTTGTCCTCGCGGTGTCGGCAACAGCGAGTCCTACAGTCCGCATGAACTCATGAACCGTGGGAAGTTGTGGATTTACCGTAGCGTTTTTCTGACTCGGCGGTGAACCGCTAAGGTAAAGTTTTGAAGTTTAAAGTCTTTTTATTGTTTGGTGTGTTTTATGTTGGATGGGGAACATGGGAACTGTGTTTGGGGATTCAGACAGCGGCTTCCTGAGTTGGACTCAGTGAGTCGGGACTGCAGAAGTCTGAACTGCGGCAAGTTTTTCAACCCTCCTCCTCCTCCTCGTCGTCCTTCTCCTCCTCCTTCTTTGCTCGTTTTGTAGCCAAAAGGAAGCATCCAGGACTGCGGCGAAAACCTCAGGTGGTTAAAATGTATCTAATTTTAACCATTTAAATCTTATTTCGTTTACACGTGGCAGTTTTTACAACGTTTCACGCATTTAAGCGCTATAATTGTTACATGTTTGTGATTTGCTCGTGTCTACGCGCATTACAGCGTTAGGCTTTTTCATATAGACTACTACATGACAAGCTATAGTTAAAAACATGGCGTTGAAAACATACAAAAATTGATGTGTACTTCGTTGGTACCTGTTCTAGACTATGATATTGTCCACATTTTGACGAATGCATGTTAAGGACATTATCTGACATGAGCTGTTTAGAAATGTAGCTTGCCTGTGAACTATATTTCTCCAATTTATTTTGGGTATTTTTTTATAAATGAAGTCAAAATATTTCAGTTTCTGTTGATGACATTCACGATGGGCCAGATAAGCTAGCATATCAGCACTCTGTACCGGACTACAGAGCCACTGTTTTGGCCTCATTTTCCCCTAAAACACCAGCACAAAAAGAGAGGAAAACTGTGCTTACTCATTCACCAATATATTTCAGTATATTTCCCACGCTTGATAGTATGTTTACAGAAAATAGATACTGTATTTTCATGCGGGAAATATGATTTGTGATAGTGGCTTGTGCAGTTATTCATGTCAGGTAGAATACACAGTATATCTGGCCAAAATATTTTGGGTATGCTTAGGTGTGGGAGGAGATGTGGAAAAAAATGTCACAATTCAGGCACTATGAAATCATAATTGATTACCAACGTCACTGTATTACACTTACCTATGTATGGCCAATGGAGGATTTACAGAGGCAACTGTATAATTATTGCAGTGCAGTGATTTTACATTAGGAGTGAATATCGATCAGCACTTGTATTCAAGTCTTTAATCTGTTGAATGAGTTCACTTTTAATTGAGCCATTTTGACAGCAGCTGGAGGACATTCTGAACCAAATGAGTTGTGCACATGTTTTCTGAGTGCACTGGTCAGTCTTTGGGTGGTGGACAACTTTTAATGTGACCACAAAAGAGCTGAATTTTCCTTGGATCTAGTGCTGAAAGTTAGTTTGAAAAGGAGTGCTGAAAACTAGTAGCCCACAGACAGAAAATGGATCAACAATACTCCATAGTCATTTAAAGTTAAAATAATTAAAGGGAAAAAGCCAAATGTTCTCTGTTTCCTGCTTTTGTCTGCTTTTATACATCTGTGATTTGGACTGTTCATCAGACAAAATAATCAATTTGAAGATGCAATCTACAGAAACTTTGCAAGTAAAACATAAAACAATAACTAAAATAATCCTAAATTGCAGCCCTACTTGGATACTTTAACAGTGTGCCAGGACGTGCTTGTTCTTTGAGTATGTGTGTATATTTGTTTTCCTTCACATGTGATGGAATGTGTTTCATACATACAAGTGTGAAAACAAGGTGGTAAGAGCCCAAAGTCTGAACAGCATGTGCCTTGTGCTGCCTCACCAGAACAGTAATAGAGCAGTGTGTGTGTGTGTGTGTGTGTGCGTGCACATGCGCGCAAGTGTCAACAGCAGCAAAGGTAGTTGTAGTGGTGGAATACTAATCTGCCAGGTGGGGCTCGTAAAGAGTAGGGAAGGAGATGGAGGGGACCTGCCTTGACCTGTTTCAGACATGAAGGAGACGAAAAAATTGCTGATGACTTTCCAGTAAGGCTCGCCCTCCTAGCCAGCTGTAGATTATACCAGCTGAGCCACCGGCTCGTGCTGCTGTGAATCCACTTTCCTCCCGGGCTCAGCACAGGCACTTGCATGGCAAGCTTGGTCATGGTGGTAGACGTGTGAAAAGTGTTTCCTTTGGTATTTTTGATGGTGGTGGTGGTGGTGGTGGTGGTGGTGGTGGGGGGGGGGGGGGATTATTACACCGCATGTGGAGGGAATGTCAGCAGTTTGTGCTGTCAGTTTGGAAATGCTGGGAGAACTTGCAAAAGGGAAAATCAAATGAGAGTAGCAGCAAAGTGAAGAGTGAGATGTCTAAATTTTCCCTGATTACTGCTTGAGCCGCGCATTTACAGTCTTGGGAAATTATGCTTCAAGTCTGGTTTGGTTGCTGTAGCTCTCAGGAGGGATGATTCCCAGTGGATGCCCCCTTTGACCTTCGTCCCTGTAACTGAACATGGGTGCAGTGATAGCTGTTAATGCTGACACAGTAGGAGCGCCACCACCACCTGTTTTGTGATCTTTAAAGTGTCCTAGATGCCAAGGAGTGGAAGTTACACAAAGACCAGAGTTTGCACCACGTCCTGTCCGGGAGTTGTCGCCTGCCATGCGAAGTAATAATCATACCCCTTTCTCCTCTTTTATGACCTGGGCTATACCACGCATGATTGGTTTTCCACTCCGCAGAACGCCACGACCGCCCTATGAAACTGCCTGCACTGCTTTGGGTGAAACCAAAAACTAATCATTATGGGTGTCCAATAAGGGTAATTATCAGACTAAGCACTGGACCTGGGGATTATGGAGTGGCTAAATGACTGCTCTGGGGATTAAATTAAAATATTGAGGTTTTCTGCCTGGGAGAATCAAACCACTGGGAATGTCAAACCCAGCCTGTCGGCGGTAGTATTACTGCCACTCCGCACATCAAGGTTTATGCACAGAGCCCCTGCTGTTAGTGTAGTTTGATCACATCAGTGTGGAATTACAGTACATTAACAATTGACGTCATGTGTTGCAAGTGCATGCAAATAAGAATGGATATTGTTATTGCTTAGTGGGATGGAAACACATATTGAGAAATGGTCTGATATTATTTCAGCCATCAACAAGTATTATTAGCAAAATCCACATGAAAAAAAAGTGGAAAAACAGTTTAGGCAATATTAAAACATTAGCTTGCTTACAGTGTAGTGCCTTGAGTGTTAATACCAGGAATAATCCAGGTTATGAAGATTATTTGCACTAACCATCAAGATATCCAGTTTACTATCATGTGACAAAGGAAACCATCAAATCTTCAATCTTCAAATGTTAAGATCGTTTGCTTGAAAAATTACCAAGATTATTAAAAGATTATCAAAATAGTTGAGGATTAATTTTAATTGTTTTGGCTTTAGCCATCATCATAGAGAAAAATGATTTAAAATGTTCATTCTTAAAGGAATAAATGAGAAATGGAAAGTCAGCACCCACATAAGCAGATGTGTGTCTTGTACAGTGTAACCTATATGTCCTAATAAACTGTAATAGATAGCTCAGATAGAATTAGGACCGGATGGTGTTGGTGTTGGTTATTATTAGTGGTGGTAGACTCTCACTTTTAGCCTCGGCAACCCTCTCACCCGGGAATAGAGCAGTGGAGGATGCACACACACACTGAGAAGACACAGAGTGATGTTGCAGGCGTTACAAAACGGAGGCCTCCTTGAAATAGCACAGCTGAATCATGGTCTCCTAGAGGCTCGTATTAAAGCCCACACACAGTCTGTGAGTGTATATCCTTTGTGAGTGTGTGTACTGTATGCGTGTGTTTTCTTATAATGCAATAATGGGCTCAGTATCCGGGACAGCGGCTGCTGTTGACAATACGCAGGCCAGCTGGAGTTACTGTGTCTCTGTTAGCAGACGTGCAGGAAGATGGGGTTGATGCCATAAAGATGCCTGTGTGACACTGTGCATGGACTGTATCTCTCGAGTGTGTATGTGTGTGCCTGTCTGTCTGTGTGTGTGTGTGTACAGTATCTTCCTCCAGTTTCTCTTTTGTAAGGATTAAATGCTAGTCTTTGTCTTTTGTGATCGTAAACTGAACATTTTTGGATTTTGGACTTTTGATCATGTGTAAAAAAAAATTGAAAATTTGAAGACGTTTGAAGACATTTTACAGACCAAGTTTGATCAGTCGAGAAATCAATCCGCAGATTAATTAATAATGAAAATAAGTGTTAGTTGCAGCCCTGGAGGTTGCAGCATGCATGTCATCTGCTTGTGTGCTGTATACACATGTATGTTCACATGTTTTGTGTTGCTGATCTCTAACTGATGTTGCAGAAAGTAGTCAGTTAACAGAAAATGAATCAACAACAGTTAACCTGTAGTCAGTTTAAGTAATTTGTCTTTATCAAGCAAACATGCTCACCATTTTCTGCTTCCAGCTTGTCACATTTGGAGACTTGCTACTCCTATTTGTTTTAGTACATCAACTTGAATTACAGAATTTCACTGAACACATTAATATTCCTCCTTTCCTCCTGCTTCTTTCGCCGCTCTTCCCTCCACGCTTCTCTTTTCTCCCCTCTTCCTGCCTGCCCTCCCTACCAGCTTTCTTTATCAGTGGTGGGCCAGTGACATGGCAAGGCTCTGTGATTTCAGCTGGAGTTCAGACTACTTGAACTTTGTGTGTATTCGTAAGTTAATTTTGTGTGTGTGTCTGCATTCTGAAGCACCTTTGTGCAGTGCTGTTCCCAGCCATGTAGATATGTCATCAGATACTAGAGGCTGAGTGTTCATCACTCAGCGAGTAATAGCCAGAAGCACATCTCGGCTCCAAGTGTTCACATGCTTCGCTGAGGCTCTCATTAACACATAACACCAACACACAGAGCGGATACGTGCTCTCGCTCTGTAAAAACTCCATGTCAAAGCAAGAATGGATTCTGTTCATACGACCTCTGCTGCGTGTGTGAGTGTGAATGAATCCCCCTCGTTAGTCCTGCAAAGCGTGCCAAACAGCCTCCTCATTACCAGCTGCTCTGGTGGCCTCTGTGTCCGGTGGTGGCGTGGTCACTCATTGAGGCCTCACCACTCTGCTGTGCCGCAGGTGACTGCGAACCAGCAGTTTCATCACGGAGAAGGCTGCAGACGCATGTGATTGTGTTGTGTCCAATACCCTGCAGCAGATGTCCACGATAACATGGCATTGACTCTTGAAAAAGATGTCAGTTGGGTGAGATAATCACTTGACCTGTTTCCAATTCTAATGAGGTTGTTAAAATGTTTGTAATTTATCAATATGCCAGATTTTGGTACAAGTGAACTATTGTATTATTCCTTAGTGGTTGAACTGGTAATTTCCAACCAAAACTCAAATTCAGACAATCATTCATTCATATTAAATCAAGTATTCACACATACATGTACTACTTGTGTTATGTGATTGGTGTTAAAATGTTCAGCAGCATTGCAAAGATTGTGTAACTCTGACTATTTAACCATTCAGCTGAACTGACCTCTCTGGTATTTAGTTACTGGGTGGTTATCGAACATGTCACATGAACAGGTGATTATGACACAGGAAGTTTCACTGTCAAATTAGGCTGTTGTAAAATTATTATCTTTGTACACTTAAGTGCAAATATCTGGTCAGAACCAGAAATCAGTGGTTGATAATGTGTGTATCTCAGCTCTGTCACAGATTGTCCCGACAATAATGAATCACAAAGTTTGAGGAAAGACTTGACTTTGAAACATTTACTGAACTTTACTCAGATGTCTGAATGACATATTTTCATTTCCTTGTATTGTCGCTTATGTGACAAGCCAGCTAGTGACTCAGTGTACTGGCAGAGGGACATCGCCTTTCATTTGTAATTATGAAGAAATCCTCATAGCTCAACGGAGAGCTTTAACTGTACTTTCCCTGTTATTGTAGATTGTAAATCCTCCTGAAAGCCACAGTCTGCTAAGCCAAGAGGATAGCATGACAGCATACAGTTGCTTAAGAAAGTATTCAGACCCCTTCACTCTTTTCACACCCTATTGTGTTGTAGATTTGATTAAATTTTTTGCTAATTTACGTTTTTTTTAAATCAAAAACTTAAATCTCTTATTTACAGAAGTATTCAGACTGTTTGCTGGGGCTGTGGTCAGTTGTATCCTGTTAGCTATAATTATCCTTGAGATGTGTGTAGAACTTGACTAGAGTCCACCTGTTGGCAAACTAAATTGATTGGACACAGTTTAGAAAGTCACACACCTGTGTGTATATAAAGTCCCGCAGTTCACAGTGCATGTCAAGAGAAGCTACTGTTTATAAGACTTTCCAAATGCTAAATTTACCTTAGGCTTGGTAAACTATGTTGTACTATCTGAGAGGTTTAAAACTATAAAACCATGGTTACATTGTGTATTGAACTGTACCTTAAAAAATGGAACATTAGCAGCATCTCTACCAAATGCAGATCTAGTCATGTTTTATGACAACCAGATGTCTTCAATGCTCCTCTATCACCTCTCCTCAGGAATTATCCACAGGTTGTAATGCTGACCCGTACCAGACTTCCAAACTTCCTCCTAGCTCCATATTTCAGGAATTTTAATTTATGAACACCCATCGTTCCCCTGCAGTCCCCAAAAGCAGGCAGCTGCCCTGCTGTTGACCATGTGAAGCTTCTTAAACTGTGGCATGTAACTGAAGGGGGAAAAAAAACCCCATCATCTGGTCTTCATTTTGGCTCCCCGACCATCCACCATTTCCTTATCACACGGGAACAGACAGGGTTGCAGTTGGCATTGAGTCCATAGATGCCATAGAATGAAATTTATTAATAGTGATATTTGTGATTGATGATTCATATATGTTTAGCATTTTTCAAGTTTTGTAGCTATTTCCACTTCTGAAGGTTTTTTTTTTTCTGTTATAGCTAACTATGAATCTGTTAGTTTAGTCTTCAGACTTCACAGGGCAAGGTTTCTCATGTGAGTCATCTTTTGAAGTCTCATGTCTGTCTCCTTTTCTTCCTTTTCAAACGATAGCATTATCTCTAGTAGTTGCAATCACAGGTGCAAATACTGTAGATAACCTGTATCACAGTAGTGTTTTATGTATTTTATGGGTCTTACACATGAACCGTGACTTCCTCTATCTTCCTCTCAAGCTGTCTCTTGCTCTCACAAACCCTGCCCTTCATGCTAAGTACCAGTTTATTTAGCAAAACACTCCTGCCAAGAATGTGTTTGAGGCTGTTTGATATATCCTGATAGCTGCAGGTGATAAGTTCTCTAATGTTTAATCTGCGGCCTGGCCAGGACAGCTGCCCCACATGGCTGGAGTTTGGACCACATTGACAAATAATGTGGGTCACTCTTCTGCTGTGTTTGTGTTTTACACACTCTCAGGTCGACCTGAAACACGGGAGTTTCCGCTTTTTGGATTAAATTTTTTTTCTCTCCCTGTGTGGAATTTGGTTTTCTGTTAGACATTTCAGCCTCCAACAAGTTGTTTTACAGAAGTTCCCTTGTGTGCCTGTTCTGCTCATACGCTGTACAGGCTCCTCAAAAAATGGCTACCTCACTGATCCTGGAAGAGAAGAGGAAAGAAATGCAAAGGAAACAGACTTCAAAAACATGTAGGAGGCACAGCAAGGCAGAGAAAAAGAGAGAAAGGGAGGGAGGGGAGAAAAGGACTGAGACATTTTAACAGGGGAGAGCTAAAGTTAAGACATTTCTTGTAAATTCCTCAGCCACACTTATATTTTTTTAGGTGTTCTCCTCCTCAAAGGGCCAATATTTCCCTTCTCTCCTTCCGATTGTTATCTTGTCTCACTCACTCTCTCTCTCGCTCTTTTTGCCTTGCTAAGAGAACCCCCCCCCCCCCGTTTTCCTGTCACTCCTCCTCCTTCTCCTGCCCCGGTCCAGGAGTATTTTTGGAAGTTAATGAAAAGAGAAATCTGAACCGCTTACCCTTAAAAGGCATGTCTGGGTCAGCTGGGTGGAAACTTGTGTTATTAATGCCCCTAACATTTTCTATGTGAGTGGGTCATCTGTGATTATAGGTATGCGTGTGTTCAGTGCTGTGTACAGTGCAGGAATGCTGTGGGATGGGGGGGGGGGGGGCTAGCAAGCAGGCCTACGTCTTCAGGAAAGGAGGGGGTCAGGGGCATATTTGGCATATTTCAGGAGCCATTCCAGTCTGGTTCAAGATGCATTCTTCTTCCTAGAGATCTGGCCTGAGCAGCCAGACAGACAGTGATCAAGGGGAGGGAGGAAAGGTGAACATCACGCTCTACTTCCTATCAGTCTTGTGATGCTGGTGGTGGAAGATGGCGCAGACTACACATACCTTGCTTTGATGGAACCAAAGCTAAAAAAGAAGCCGCTAACACAGGTGGTAAAAAGATACGAAAATACCACCTCATGCCACCTACAGATGTCTAAACCCCCCCACACACCAAGTCTGTAACCTCAAGAATATCCTTAAAAGGCTAAATGTTGAACCAAAGTCCTTCACCCAGCAGCAGGGTTTGTATGTTTTGGGTACCATCACTACAATTTAATGAGTGTTTATATGCTGAGAGCTGTAATATGTCTCTTTCAACCTCTCTCCTGTGGCATTATAGTTACAGTTCTCTCCCCTAGAATTTATGATGTTTAAGTCTGTTATTTTCAGTCGGATGGCTACTGACTGACGTGCCAGTTGTTGGCAGGATTTCAGTGTGGTAGTACCAGTCCAGTGCTCAGTAGAGGTCAGGTTCATTGTGAGGTTAATCGCATCGATGTCGAGGCCCCATCTGTAGCAGAATGAACACATGTATACTTAATGGGCCCAAACTTAAATCTTTTGTCCCCAAAAACTGTCTTATATAATCAAGGTTTGTTCATTTTTTAGTTAGAAAATAGTTCATTCGGATTGTTTCTCAAATGATAATCACACACTGACCCAAACCCAAACTCAAAAGAGACAGAAAAATTGGAATATTAAATAATGCTTTTTGGTGGAAGTTTATTGTCCTGACACTGGTGCTGCTGTTTCTGGGTGAGGCCCAGAGAGACGACATCAAACATGTACTCTGTCTTGTTTTGTGCTTTGATGTGTCTGATGTCTCTTATTTTTTGATCTTAGGAGGAAACTGTGGAATAGAGAACTACTTCCAGCTGAAAACTTGAAACTGAAATGTGACAAAGTAAAGGAAAAACTTGAACAGAAGAGTGTGGAAGAAGTGCAGATGCTCACAGAATGAATAGTTTTAATGAGTATGAAATAGAAACTGAACACCTATGGCAGATACTGGACCAATGTGTCAAACAGAACTCTCCATCACCATCATCCAAACACCAAATGGGGGGAAAATCTTTCCAGTAGAGCCTCAGAAACTTTGTGAATCCATGCCAAGACCCACTGAAGCTGGCTTCTTGTGGTGGCTCAACACCCTACTTAGACACCTTATGTTGGTTTTTCCCTTAATTTGTCACTTATTTGTACTCGTAATGAGTCTGACAAATGATTTTTTAAATTTATTTTCAGTACCATATGTACTGCAAAACCCATATTTACCCTGCTAGGGAAAATTGTTGACAGCTGGAATGAACATAATGTATGTTGTGGTTTTAAATTGAAGTTATTAGCCACCTGTGTAGAAAATAAGTCAGTCATCTGAAGACAGAGTATCAACAGATTGGAATGAAACCCCTGCCTGGAGACTCCAGTATGTTACTGGTTCCGATCAAAAAAAATAGTCTGGTTCATAATCCCCCAGAAAACTAAAAACATTGTGAGCTTTAGCTTAAATATTCAGCATATTTCATGTATTTGGCGTTATTAGCAGTTCCTCACCCTTTATATTGTTCCCTTTTGCATTATTTCTAAATGCTTCACAATCCTGTTCAAAATATTCATGAATGTTGTTTGGATAAATAGAGATAAATATGTCTTGTCCCAGTTTTGCACTTGCACTTATAGCTTGTTCCACACCGACCATGTTTGTGTATCAGATTCCTCTAACAGCAAATCTTTGCTCTGAAGTTGTGAGTGGGAGTGAGAGAGAGAGAGAGAGAGAGAGAGAGAGAGAGAGAGAGAGAGAGGGGGGAAATCTGAGTGAAAAATAGTTGAGTGTAAAACACTCAGAGGGAGAGATGGAGCAAGAAGCAGCAGGCCACCTGTAAAACATGACTTTTATAATGATCACAAGCTGTGATTTATCTGTTGTGTTCATTGAGAGAGAGAAGAAGAAGGGAGAGAATAAAATGAGGGAGGTATTTGAGCATCTTTTCACACAAGCTGACTGTAAGTAATCAGGTTTTTGCAGGCTTAGGACAGCTCTTGTGAATGTCAATCTCTCAGTCTCATCCTTCTTACTTTGCTCCTATCGCTGCCTTTGTAATGGAACATACACCAGCAGCAGCAGCAGCAGCTTTACTTTCAGCTCACCACAGAGGGGGAAAGGAAACTGACTTAAAAAATGAAGGAACAGAATGAGAAGTTGAGGAAGAAAAAACATGGACTTTGAGCTTGTGATACCTTTGTCAACATCTTCAGAAGTGGCACTCAGAAACCCACTTTGTTGATGTATAGTGTAGCCAAGAGTGTGGGCTACAAATTATTGATTTATTTCATTATCTGTTAATCTGCTTTTTATTTTATAAGTTAATGTAAAAATGTCCAGAGTCAAAGGTGACATCTTCAAGTGTCTTACTGTGCAACAGTCCTTTTTTTTTTACTTCAAAGAGAACTGCAGATCTTGATGCAGTTGCTGAAACCAAGAGGGTTTGCTTGGTTTGACTGACAAATAATTAAAATATTAATTGATTTAAAACCAGTCCAAGTAGTCTTTGATTGATAGACTCCACATCAGTGTCTGACTCAATCATCACAGCTGAGTTTAAAATGGTCTGAGTCACTGGAGCATCTCTGTGTTAACCTAAGCACGTCAGCTCACACACATACCCTCCCATTTATTTAGACTGAAGAAGACAAACGCGATCAGCGACTCAGACAATGAGCCAGTCATCAGCTTCCCTCCGGTGGTCCCTTCATTGGCCTTTACTTGTTTTCTCCTCCTCCCTGTGTGTCACTTTATGTCTAAAAGTCAGCTAACATTTGGTGCTTGTTAACAAAAGACACCAGTTTGGTTAGTGTTTATGGTAAAGAAGGTAATTCAGTATGCTTTCTAAGTCACTTGTGTGCACTCATCATTGGATAACACCCCTCTACCTGGTATAACATTGAATGTCTGGCTCACCCAAAGTTAGGTTGTGTTTGTGTGTGTATATATGTGGGTACATGTGGACATATTCAGACACAGGAGCCTCACAAAAACCAATAACACTCCCGGGTCCCTTGAGTAGCTCATTTGTGCACTGTGGAACATTGTGGAATACCAGGCATATTTTATGATCCAACCTTCAGCCGGCTCTTTCTCTTTCTCCCTGCGTCTGGGTTTATTTGTAAAGCTAAGCTGGTCTGGCCATCCAACCCCCACCCCCCACCCCACTTAAAACATTGCATTTTAGACATTTAGCTGATGCCTTTATTCAGAGTAACTTACTGTGAGTGTGTGCTGTACGCTGCTCAGGCAAACTTGGCTGAGGAGTCAAACATGTGAACCTGTGGCCACGGGATGAATTACACAGTATGGTTTGTCATCCTGTGAAAAGTTTAGGTGTCTATGTGGGTAGCCATGTATGTATATAGGTACGTGTATACCCTGTTCTTGTGTCCTTGACAAACTACCACATGTGGTGGTGTGTTTTGACTGTCTGGTCAAACAAGGATAGTGCAGAGCTCAATGCCCATTGCAAAGAGCAACTCTCGCCCACCCACTTGGTCTCTCTCCCTGTTTGTCTTAAATACCCTCACCCACTCTCTCATTCCATCTCCTTCTCTGCCTCCTCCCTTCCACTTTCTCTCTCTAGGTGTGGACTTGCACAGAGGAATGCAGTTAAATTAGTGTTTTATCTCTCCTGCCAGCCAGCTGCATCTGTACACCCAGCCATGCCAAGCATTTTGAGACACAATTGACCTTAAAAGGAAACAATAGCAGCCTATCAATTCTGCTCTGCCCGTCAAGGAATGGCTCACTCCTGCATGGGCAGGGTCCAGATCGCACACACAGAACAAGGAAGTGTTTGGAAACTGAACTTTGAAACTGCAGGGAAATGAGAAAGGCACAGTACACCCAGTAAAGTTTTTTTTTCTTGTTATTTTAAAGTTGTGTACTGCATGTACAAGGCTGCAACCATATTTTAGAAATACCAAGGTGCTATGTGTCTGGGTCCCCACAACACAACTATAACTAGAAATTTTGATAATTTGTTGTTTAACTATGTTTTGTTTCTCTGTGCAAAGGTTCTCACCACAAGCAGTACAACTGTGCTGTGGGAAAATACTGAATTATTCCTTCTCTCTTTCTTTATCGGCCTAAAGCTAGTTAAATGTGAATATATTAAGTCTAAACACACTGCAGTTAGCCTGTAAAATGCCCACCATGTGTGATGAACAAGACCAAGAGTGCAGTGTTGTTTGAGCTAAATGCCTAAGTCAGAATGCTAACATAATGACGACGACAATGTTAACATGCTGCTGTTTAGCAGGTGTGTTGACTATGTCCACCACCTTAACTTTGTGTTAGCTATTAGCACTAAAAACAAAGTACAGCTGAGGTTGATGGTCATAAAACAAAGTAGTAAACTGAAATTTTGACCTAATGATGGTGCTTAATGAAAAGTGAGGAGATCACCAAGTGGTTACAGTTGAACCTAAAGGGGGCATGAATGTCTGTAACAAACATTTCACTATAATTTAAAAATGTGAACTTCATTGTGAGGCAGTAGGAAAAGGCCGGGAATCACCAAAGTCAGTAGGATTCATCCTTTGTGGATCACAAATTTCTGTACTAACTTTCATTGCAGTCCATCCTATAGTGAGATATCTGTCTTGATCAAAGTGGTGGACCGACCAACATCTATGCATCCTTAGAGCCATGCTGCGAGCATGACTAAGGCAAAAGAAAGCAAATGCTGACTTAAGTGTCCTTGAGCAAGACCCTAAATCCCTACAAGCTATATGAGATCTATCAAGTCACTGACTGTGCTCTTGGACTTGCAAAAGTAAATGATCAATTTACTGGGATTACCTTTGAGATTATAAAGTATTATTGTATTACATTCGTAAAGGTATTTTACATCTACCAGTGTATTTTAAACTTCAGATTCACAGTGAAATCATATTTGATTGGCATACTTGACCTTTAAAGACTTCTGCCCAGTTTACATGCCAGGAGGTTTCTGTACTGTTGAGCAGCATTATAAGTGTAAACCTACAAAGGTGTTCTGTGACATTGCTAGTTGTCATGTTACTGTTGTTGTATAAATGAATAATAATCTATCTGCGTTGTCAGCAGCAGTGTGTGAAAGCCTCAGCTGTTATTTGTGGAACAGGGAGGAGGGCTGCAGGGCTGTAAGTCATTAGATATTAAGACAGGTTCTGCAGGTTCACAGCAAAGTTAAAGAGGTGGATGGTTTTCCATTTGACATTCTCACTCCACCTTGCCGCTCTGCTGGAATGCAAATAGCAGTAGGAGGAATGCTGTTCGCAGCAAATGAAAAATCAATCTCTCGCTCAAGTCCTCTCTGGTGTTCCCTCCGCCTTTCTTTTGTTAGCTCCTTCTGTCTGCTACTCTCTGGATCTCTGTTTCTGTCTCCCCATCTTTCTCCTCTGTGTATCTGCTTGTTCTTTTTGCTTCTCTCTATTCCTCATACCTCTCCAGGCGTCCTGTTCACTGTGTTTGATTTGGGCATTCCTTTCCTCCCCAAGCAGACAAAACAACCCCAGACCTCTCTGAACTGCAGCCCCCAGTGCACGCACTCACACGCACACACACACACACACACACACACACACACACATGCACACATGCACACATGCATACACACACTCTCCCTCCTGCTAATCACTCACAGGAAATGGGCTCCCATGCAAACGAGGCCCGCCTGGCCAGTGGAACCCAGGATGGAGTTTCAGGCCTTGAAATGTTCTCCAGTGGAGGAAATTGAACATGAGCTCTCTCTTCCCCCTTCTTTCATTCTCCCTCGTTTCCTCTCTTGTTTTACCTACCGTGGTTCCTCTGTCTTTTTCTATTGACACACTTTTTTTCCCCACACTACATTTGAATGCATCCATTTTGCTGTGAAACATTACCATTCAGGCCGACTAATGGACACATTTAGAGTTTCTCCTCCATGGAAGGGCTGGTGAATATGACGTCTTCTGTGCCACTTATGTTTGAGTGAAGCAATCTGTTGCTAGGTTGGCAGTTAGAAATAACTTAATTAGAAGTGAGTGTATGAAAAAGACACTTACACAAGCATCTGTGCCTGCCTGAATTACATTTGTTTGTGCTTTCGGTACGAGCCAGGTTAAAGCATCTCTTGCGAGACACTGTGGCAAATCTGACTCTCTGACTCGTGTGTGGGTGTGAATGGCTGCAAATATGCTGTACATGTTTGGAAAGTGTAAGCTTAAGTGCACAAAAGCATACACTGATATCTTATCAAGAGCTTTTCATTATATGTGTGACAAAGAATTGAAAGATAAATGCTACACGATAAAATGTTTGCTGTATGAAAAGAGAGGCTAGTCCCTTTACATGGATTTCTGCTCTGTTTGACATTAGTGTTTGTAGCGTCAGGTAAGGACTATTGTGTGGTTTTGTAATATCAGGACACTGACTGGACACACATTGTGATCCAGGACAATATGTGCATGATACTTTGAGATAATCCCATCACATGCATAGTGTACAGGAACAGTGATGTTCCTCCTTTGGTGTAATGCAGAACATAATACAAGGACACAAGTTTCGAGTGTCACAGGATACTCTTTTTTTTTTTTTTTTTTCTTTTTTTTAGCTCTGTATTATGTAAAAACAACAAAATTAGATTCATGATTCAAGGAAAAACAATTATAAAAACTCAAATGAAAACCCTGGAATTAATTTGGTCTGAAACCAAAAATGCGCTTAAGAGCCTTTTGCAGAATAGCAGTTTATTGAACCTATATTTTGTTTTGAATAAAAATGTCAGAAATGTTAATAAAAACTAATTTAGATTTTAATTTTATTGCTGTCATGGCTGTTGTATCTATAAAAACAAGTTCAACATCAAAAAGATACAAAATACTATCATGATGAACTCCATAGATTTCTTTTGTCCAAAAAAAAAAAAAATGGTCTTTTGTGTTTTACATGTGAAGTTTGATGTCATGTACTGCATAACAGTTGAACACAGTGAAATGTTAAACATCAGTATGTGATTTTCGCAAACACTATTATTATTATTATAATGACTTCAAGTGAAGCCCGGCCCAGCAAGACGAAAGTTCAGAAGTTTTATTCATGATACGGCGTTGAGTGTAGGAGTGTATGAGTTCACACAAACGCTCAGTGTGCTAGAAATGACACTTGCTGTGGGGAAAAAAGTGCTAAGCGAACTGACGACTGGTTGTTCAGAGATGGAGACAGACCCTGGAGGAAGTGCCACCTCACACTGTTTCAGTGTATTCTGCTGAGTAATGTACTGAATCCTCCCCAACCTGACACGCTGTGTGCGTGAGGGGAAGGGAGGGATGAGGAGGAGACAGCTGTTTTCAGTTTTGTTTGGTTACGGTTTGGCTAACTGTCTGAATGAATAGCTCCGACCCCCACCCCCCCACCCCCCCCACACACACACACTCACACACATATATACACACACACAACCCAACAACACATACAAACACAGACAAACATGTGGTCTCTGGTCACTGGGATATTTGGCGTCTCCTGGATTGCCAGGAATGTGTCGAATCTTATTTGTAAAATCACATATTTAAATTAAAATAAGTATTTATTGATCGCACAGCATAAAGGAAGCTGTTTTTATACTCAGCAGAATTACACATTTGGTTCTGTGCAGCAACATCGTTGTGTAGCGTGAGAATGTCTGATGATTCAGCAAAACCTGTGTGTTGACGTTACACCGCGGCCTTCATGAATCTAACATGATGCAGCTGAGCGCAGAGCGGCAGGGTTATCTCCTTCCTGTGAAGACAAGATGTGTGGGAACGAACAGAAAGGGTGACACAGAGAAAAGCTGAGAGTGGCAGGAGCGACTAAAAGACTGATGCCCCGTGTCCATCAGCAGCTACTTACATGATCAAAGTGTCTGTGAGCACATCACTTGCACTACATCCACACTCTGTTTAGACTTAGTCAACAGAGGAATTTCTTTCTGAACAGATGATTACATGATGTTTATAGATGATTATGAAATAGACACTTACGCTGAAATGATTAGTCAGTTTGCAGCAAATAAGCCATTAATCTTTAAAGTCATTTTTCATTTGTTTTTTCCTCGTTACAATAAAAGTCCTGATGTAAAGCTGACAAAACAGTCTCAACTCGAGGTCCATGCGCTCACTTGTTCTGGAGCTTTTAAACATATCACACAGCCTTCAGATGGTGTATGCTCAGTCATCATGGATGCCAGAACTTTCCTTTATTCTGAGGACCTTGAGAATTTCTTATCAATGTTAGGATGAAAGTTAAGCTGACAGATCGTTCTTGGATGTATTTTGTATGTAATGTTCATTCCTAATGCTTAGTTCTGTATCAGTGTGTCCTGTTGCTGCTTACAGTTCTCAGGAATGTTCCCCTTCTCTTTAAGCCCCCCACCCCCTTCCTATTCTTCAGCCCACCCCCCACCCCCTCCTTCCACTTCCCTCTCTCATCCTTTAAATTCAGTCCAGACTCCAGTCTTAAATCTGGATTCTCTGTGCTTAACCAAACATATGGAATGCTACTGTAGTGGAATGCTCCAAGTCTGGGTTGTTTTCTGTGTGTGTATGTGTGTGTGTTTAACCATGCACATGTTTTGAAGAAGATGAGAGCTTCTAGGATGATGATGATTATGATAATGGTGCGTGTGTGTTTGTGTATGTACCAGCGCCTCCCCTGAGAACTGAATAGGGCCTTCTGTTGTCGTGGCCAAACACACTGCTTGTCTGCTCATGCATGAGTCTACTGCAAAGCCTCTGAATGCGTCCCATATCTGAGCAGTTAGCTCATTCTTAGCCCGTTAGCTTGACTGCGAACCATCTCCCCTACAGTGACTGCATTGTCAGCCCGGCTGCAGGCTCTGGGCCTTGCCAACTGCCAAACATAATAGTGGAGAAAGATGGCATGGGAGTGTGTGTCTTGATATTATGATGACCAGTGAGTCCACTTTTACTAACCTCACGGCCTGCTTGTGTGCTTTAACCACAGGATGGAGAGTTTGCGGAGAGGAGCTTAACGTGCCACAGACATAAGGATACAAAAAAAATGTAAGTTATGTCTTCCTGTTTTTGGGATTATGTTGATTTATTTGTGCTTCTTTATATTTCTGCACATAACCAGGGTGTCACTGAAAGTCTGCAAAGTCATCAAATTATATTACAGTAAAATCTAAATGTCTTAAATCTAGTAATAAGATTTGTATTTTTTTTCTGTGAAAGAAATATGCAGTATCTATGCTTTACTCAACACAACAGCATTTTATTTTCGCTCAAAAGGAAGTTCAACATTTTGGGAAATCTGACTAGATCCCAGGATGTCACTGTGATTTACTGTTTTTCTCTTGAGAAAAAGCACACAACTCATCTTTAACTACACAGTTTTTAGGGGTATTTTTCCACTGCGGAGATGGAGCCAGGTGAGCTGTCTACCTGTGTTTCCAGCAGCAGGGGAAAACTCCTCAGCATAATGCTAAACTAAGCCAATTGCCTCCTAGCTCATTGCCTGTACTTATCACACAGATGTGGCCATGATATTGATGTTCTCTTGTATCCTTTATCTTATGATGACACATAGCATTTTAGCATTCATCAAGTGTAAGCATTAAGTCATTATAAGTGTATCAGGTCACCTAGTCATACAAAATGAATTCCCTTCTTCCTCCACTCCTCCAGCTCTCTCCTTCTCCTCATCCTCCTCCTTTGCCCACCTTGCCCCCCCCCCTTTCCTTCTCCTCGCCTCTTCCGCCCCTCCTCTGCTCTTTGTGAGTCTGTTTCCTGTTGGGCACAAACAGCGGCGCCATACTTCCTTCCCCGCAGCCTGGAGTCACACAGGAGTGGCACACATAACGTACCATATACGGCACTGTCCATGTTCTGTAACATATGGGTCAATGCACTCATACAGATAAACATTCACACTGCTCTCAGGGACAACAGCTGGTGTGAGTGTGTGTGTGTGTGAGTGTGTGTGTGTGTGTGTGTGTGTGTGTGTGTTATCAGACCAGGTTAGTCAGCAGAGACAGTATATGTGTCACTGTCTTACAGTATCTCTATGGCTGTCTGCTCACACAACAACTTCTAGAGGTCAATATGTGGCCAAGGCGTGTTCTGTGCGTCGTCACTGAGCAGCATCTAAATGCGTTTATTATTCTGGATGTTAGTTCACATCCTGCCTGAGCTGAATTCATCCTAAACAGTCTGGAACAGACAAAAACCATGAAAACCAACAGTAAAACAGGAAAAGGAGGTCCTCAGGTCAGTGTCCTGCTACTAGAGGCACATACATCCCACATATTTAGGTTTCCTCATAACCGGGAGCTTGGTTCTTTTAAAAAGGGATGTCACTGACTGTATATAATGATGTTAAGAATGAATCATGCTTAAAGGGATAGTTAGACATTTGGCGAAAACTTCCTTCCTGAAAGTTAGATGAAAAGAGAGAGAGCCGGGCTAGCTGTTTTAAATCTCAAGGCTTATAGCTTATTATCTTAGCATGCATGTATTAGAGTAGCCCTTAAAGATTTATGGTGATTTTCTGTTTGTGAAGTTGTAATTTCTGTTGCAGTCACACTTCTTGTTGTCTGTTCAGCCATGTTGGCTGTTGCTCCTCATGCAAACTGCCTAGTTCTTGTTCTCCTTGTCCCAAAAACAAAGAATGTCACTCCTTTCTTTAGCATTAGAGGTCTTTTCAAAGGAAATACACTGGCTGTTTAAAATGTAAATGAAATGGCTTTAACTGTGCAAATATTGACTCTGGGTGTATCATATCAGTTGGTTACAGAGCAAAGGGATATCTGTATGTATCAAAATTCATCCATACGAGCAGTACTTTCACAGTCAAACTATTTTATTTATTTAATAGCACAATCTATACTAACTGTGTGATTCAGTATGCCTGTATCTCTTATATACAAGCTCATCATTTTACCTCCTGCTACCTCTCCTGCTCTCCTCTTCCCTCCCTCCATCCTGCAGCCAGTGCTGCATTCCTGCTGCAGTAATCCACTCTGGCAGCTACCTGCTCTGCATTCTGTGGAGTCACTCCCCTCATCTCTCCTCTCTCCTCTCTCTCTCTCTCCCCCATCCTTCCTGTTTTCCTCTCTATCTCTTTTGCTTACCTCACATTATTACACACATTTTGCTCTGCACATTTGCTTCGTCTAAGCTTTTCTCCTGCTCCCTCTTTCTTTTTCTTCCTCATCAGAGCGCCACTGAGGTCTCCATTCAGCCGCAGCAGGCAGCTAATGCCAAGGCTCAGGCTGATGAAGCACTGCCAAGCTCTGCCAAGCAAGCTCGCTCTCTCTGTGTGTGTGTGTGTGTGTGCATACTCTGTGCTAGGGTGGGAAACCAGTGAATGAGCAGGATGTCAAGCAGCCAGGCAGAAGGTGGAGGGGCTGTATGTTAAGAGCTATTGATGTGTCTATGAATTGACTGTGTTTGTCGGCAGTTGTCGGGGGCTGGTAAAATGCCCAATCCATCATCGCCGGGGAGTTTGACGATCAGCTGTCATCTCCTCCTCTAGGTACAGGGAGGCATACAAATGCAGCAGGGCGACGGGGGAATGAGGATGAAGTGCAACGGAAAGAAACCGGAGGAATGCAGCAGCAGAGATTGAGGGGATGGGGGGTGGGGTGATATTTAGAGGTAGGGGTCATATGAGAGGGACATGATGGTGACAGAGACTGATGGTAAAGAGGAGAGAAATAGAGGACACAAGAAAGGAAAAGAATGAATTGTAAAAAGGTGCAGTTGTTGTCCTTGACCTTTGCTGGAGGCAATGGCAAAACACATAATTGCTGATCTTCCAGTTCAGCTTCACACTCAAGTAGTTTCTTCAATTGCGAGAATATATTTGCCCTTTAAGAAGCAAATACCAGTGCACCACCATCAGTACATTCAAATGACATTATCATTGACTGCATCGAGTTTACTGCATGATTTCTATCCTGTGTTAAATGCCTGGTTGTCACTGACTTGTGCTTGATTTACAATTAGTACCTTTACATTCCCTAACCCAGTCCATCTGGGGTGACTATGCAAAGAACGGATGTGAGGTAGCGCTTTCACCATAAATCTCACCTCGCCAGTCCGATAAGCCTGCTAATGCATTTGTGCGCTCTGTGGCACCTGGTGCATCATTACAGTTCTCACACTTAGCTCTGTGTATCTGCAGACTCTCCCTGATACTCTGTGGATGCTGCAGACACTGCCTGTCTCTCTGTTATCTCCTGATTGTAAATGAAGCATTACGTTTTGTAAATATTTGTGTAACAGAGTGTGAGCTTAGACTGAAGTTGGGTTTTACAGCTCCAGGCAAAGCTGGAAAACACTGAGAGCGTGCATGCCTCTACCAAGGCTGCAGAATCCTTAAAAGTGGTTAGAATTTTAATCAAAGAAAATGTAATGAAAGTGTGACGTCTTTCGGTGCAGGAATTTAACGAGTAAAAGGCAAATAAATTATCTGTTATTCTCAGTTTTTATCAGTGCTTGGCTCTCAACTAGCTATTGTCTGTCTGCCTCACCTCATTCTTTCTAAGCCTGACTCACACATATTCACATGGACACACAGACTGTTAGTTACCCAGTGTTGACTCTAACAAGTGTCATCATGTTGTGATGTTTTCATGTTCTCTTATCAGTGTGAAACGGTGACACACACATACAGACACACGCATTCCTTCCGCAGCAGTTCATCATCGCACACAACTTCACATATCCGTGCGCGCTCATTGAGTCATATAAGGATTTTAGCTGACGTCTGCTGATACCTGAGAGTGCCTGAACAGCTGTTGAGCATAGCTTTAAATAGGTAGACAGTGTTGGTCCCGACAGAGACAGTGTGTTAATGGGAGGTCAGAGAGTTTCTCTTCAGTTGGATTTATGTCAAACTGAGTTAGTTAAAGTTTTTGTGTTTTATTTTCTGGATTCAGAGTTATCAAATCCAAGGCTCAGCATGTGGACTCACATTTTAAATGTTACATAATTACCATCAGTGCATGTTTCAAGGGTGTTTAGGCATACAATAAGTGAGCAGGTTGGCTCTTCACATTCAGACACACAGCTATTCGTGAACTCACTGGCTGCTGTGGAGATTAAAATCCATGACCCAAGATCACTGGGCCTCCAACTCTACCAACAGAAAAATGACTGCAGCTTAAGAACATGACAAAGGGAGATAGTGAAATAAATCTAAGTGACTTCTTTAGGAAAACAAAATAAGTTATGTCACACTTAAAGGATAGAAAGTAGATTCATTTGAATTTTGTCTCTCTGTCTTTGCCTTGCGTGGTGGGACAGTTACGTGGAGTCTACTGGAGTCTTCCTGTCTATCACTTCACAGCTGGGACTTCCCATGGTTTCAGTCAGACAGCAAATGACACACACATAAACCCATTCACAAACCAGTTCAGTCTGCTGACCCTTAAAGTCTTAAAGTCTAAATTTATGACCCTGACAAATGTTTATTATTCTTTTTTTGTGTGTGTACAAAAGCGAAACGTGTTTTTTCATTGCTTCTACTTAAATAAGATTTTATGCTTGCACATGGCTTTTATGGACACATGACTTCTATTAATTACTTACTGAGCCCGACTGATGTAGTGCTTTTATTTCGCTCATGTTGCTTTCTGATCATACACTGTGTGTAAAATCCCTAAGTAACTAATTTGCTAGAGATGTTTTTCTTACAGAATACTGATCATTAACATTTTATTGTCTCCCCAGATTTGAAGTATCCATGTAGTTTTTGTTGTCTGTGCAACAACCGCACTATTTAGCAGCACAAAAAATCTAGTCTCGTTTTCCAAGTTCCAGTCAGTCGGTTGCAGTTCAGCTCAGCTTGGTTTGGCTCAGCTGCGGTACGAAACAACATAATCTGCTCTCCTAATCAGGGCCTCCCTCCTGTTTGCCCCAGTGTCTCGTGTGGAGTGTTTTGCATGTTTACAGTGTCAGTGACCTCCGACCCCGAACACAGAGGGCAGCAGGCTGAGGACATGCCGGAGTAGAGTTGGGAAATATTTCATGGAAGCTTGGTGGCAAGTCACACGGGACATGAATTTGTGTGTTTACATCAATAACAAGAGCATTGCCAAACCTGTTTGACTAAAGCAGAGATTCAAGTGTTTATATGCTTAGCCCCACACATATTCAGATGTATTAGTAAGAGCTTTAACTGTGCATGTGTTTTAGTTTCAGTATTATATAAAGTTATAGCAGTTAAAAAACTAGAAGGACAGTGAGTGAGTGGATATTCTGGCATCTGTTGAAGAGGTCAAAAGCTTTTGGAATGTGAACACTTTGGGAACACCTTATTTTTTTCTGCAAGATAAGAACTCAGCACATGATCAGAGCTGATAGAAGATAATATTCACTTCAAGATAACATATTTTTTTTCATGAGGATCAGCTGAAAAATATTTTTTGCAATTTTCTGTGGAGGAAAAACGAAGTAATACAGACACAGTCTCAGTTACTTCCAACATACAGTATAAACTGTTGTTTCTTTTCAACTGACATGCTAAATGCTGATGTGATACAGGATATCTGCAATAAGCCAATATCAGTCAATATATCATCAGTCAAACTCTAGTCTTTTTCTTACCTGATTATCAATAGAATTCAGATTATTACTAGTGTGAAATAACTATTAGGCACCAATGGGACCTTTTGAAGGCCTCTAATCTGTAGTATCTCCTGTCCTGCCAATAACTACAAACCCATTACAACTGTTTCAGCTGTTTTTTGTGTCATTTCAGGCGAGTGCTGAAACAGAGAGGTACTGGAAAGATATTAGCTGTAACAGGGAAATGTAGGGAGTGTAGCAACTCTCTCTCTCTGTTCTGGTGAGCATCCATTTGGCTAAAGAGTTGTTGAGCAAGATACTGAATCTCTCCCTGACTGCACTGTGTGATATTCAGTGTTTTCATTGTACTGACTAGATTAAGGTTCCAAATCTCCTTGGCTGCAGCTCTGCCCGAGGACCAGCAACTATCAACTGACTGGCCAGTATTTTCGGGTGCTGCTGTTTTACATAGAGCATCTAATGTCTTTTCCCCCGTTCTGCTTCTTGATCGTAGTAACAGTGACCAGTGCATGTAATCCTGTGCGTAGTGCTAAGAACATGCTTTAATTTACTGTTCTACCACCAAGATCAGGAGCAGAGCTGAAAGGCTATGAGGGCTTTGAGTCGGGCTTCAAAGTCACATCTTCAATCAGGTCGTAAACAGAGAAGCCAGAAACTTTGTGTATGTGTTGAACCGTCATACTGCAGCAAATGCTGACAGTCAGACATATGAGCTCCTCTGGTTTTTCTCTCTCATCCTGCCATGCCTGTCTCACCCTTCCTTCCTCCTGTCACTGGCATTTCTCATCCCCCTCCCCCATATTTCCCGCTCTCTTCTTATCATGCCCTCTTGTACAAGCAGAGTGAAGAGTTTTTTTTTTTTAAGCCCCAGCAACAAGACCCTTGATGTAGAGAGATGGGGAGGAGGAGACCTAGAGCTGTGGGTTGCACTGGGCTGAACCGGAGAGAGAGGTTGTTACTTTCAGCCAAATTTTCAAACTAAATCATACCACTATAATATTCACATGAAACTTTACCACGAGGAAAACTTCCACCAACTAAGTATAACCTTTGACCTTACTGGCCCAGAGTGTGTCAAGTTTTACTATGTCTGTCTTTCTTTTTTGGGATAGAAAAAGTAACTATAATTAAATTTCCAGTCATGTTTATTATTATAACCTTATGACCTGTGTGCATATACTACTGTATGTGTATATTAGCTAGTTATACTTATTGGCGTATGTGCAGAACTTGGAAATTTTATTGTGCAGACACACTTCTCTTCTTTTCTTTTTATGTCTGTTGTATCTGAACTGGTACACCCAACTTTATTATGTACTCTATCCACCTGCTTTGAAACTTGCATTATTACTGTAGCATATTTAGAACATGCGTATATCTTTCAATTAATAGTGGTTTCGACTATTCATTCTGCTGAATATTTTCTTGACTTGTCTTAAAATTATTTTGCTGGTTAATTTCTGTCGATCAGTCAGTTGACTAATTGTTTCGGTGGTTTGACTAACATTTGTTTTCTAAACTGGTGATGTGGCTGGGCAGACAACCTCCTTAACAAAGCAGTAAGCCTTTTCTTGCACTATTCTTCATTTCTTTTTTTTTTCTTCCTTCCCTCTGTATATTTTTGGTTTCCTGACTCCTGCAAGTATTCAAAACCATAAAAACAACATTTCCTCTTAAAATGTAAAATGAGTCCAGGCTGTTTACAAATAATGAGGAGATCAAGCTAAATGAAGCTAAGTGGCCGTGCTGGGCATTTCCACTCCTTCGACAGCCAGGCCTTGGAAGAATTATCCCAAGGTGATGGAGCAAATTTATCATGAATCGATTCAGTGTTTATTTTTCAGTATATATTTTAATGGGACAAATGCTTGGTTGAAGAAGTAACGCTAAGGAAAAAGAGCACTGTCACTAAAGAAAATAACATTAATTGATATTTGCCCCAACAAGGAGACAGCATCTGCTTTGTCATTATAAATTGGTGGCCTGGTTAACTTCCCGTCTCTCATAAACAATCTATTTTTCTACCGAGCGGCATTTGCCACTATTTCACCACATTCAATACTTGCTGTAGTGGTCATTTCACCCGGGATGTTAAGGAAAAAATCCAGGAGAGTAGGTATTTACGTCCATTTCAGCCCGCTTTAATGGAACAACTACGCAATATAGTTCCTTATCCTGTTTTCTGCTGAAATGCAACACTGCCTTTTCATTTCTTACCATTTTCCAGAAGCGGTGCAAAACTGAGGTGAAAACAGAGAAAAATAACATGACACAGGAAAAACGACAAACTTGAACATTTATGGATGCGGTTTTCTTTTCTTGGAAAAGCAGGAAAAATTCAGGCCGACATCGGTCTCTCCACCATCTTGTAGCTTCCTGCTGCGCCAGCATCCATCCCTGCAGTCATCCCTCCTCACACACACACACACACAGTATTTGTCACACATTCACATGTTCAAACTAACACTTATGCCCCATGGACATTGTGGTTTGAGCATTTTGATTGGACTTGGAGCCTTACAATGTAACCACCATTTATGAAAACAGAGAGCTTCAAACCCATAGTTCCAACTAACGTCAGTGCAAAGAGGATTTTTCTCTTTCTTTCTTTCTTCCTTCTCTCTCTTTCATGGAAGAACAAGAATGTACTAAAGGCAACAGGCAGGCAGGAAAGGTAGCTAAAGCCTAATGATATGGTATATAATTGTAACCTTGGTGTGTGTGTGTGTGTGGAGAGAGAAGTGTAGTGCAAGCAGAGTGGATGGGCCTCTTCAACAAAATTTTGCCTTACAAGTCCTTTGGAATTGTTCATTAAAGACAAAGTAAACTCTCTGGTTTTTCCCTCTCTTTGTCCTACCCCTCCTCTCTTGCATGTCGCTATCTGCCTGGCCGAGATGGAAAAGTTGGTGTCTCGACAAAAGCAAAATGTAACAAATGCAGCAATGAAACAGACTTGTGAATAAACATGACACATAGGACTTAACATTTTTGAAGGACTAAGTAGCAACAGAATGTCAGATCTGTGCGGGTGACGTTGTCTTCAAGTTGACTTGTTCTTTTAATTATGCGATACTTGTCTCTGTTTCTAGTGGTTATACCAATACCCGACTGAAATTGAGTGCCGCAACTGTTTATCGTAACATTTAAATATTGATAAAACAGCAATGGATGGAAATGTCCATTAATTCACATTTTCTTTTGCCTCATTTCTTGAAAATTCAATTAGTGACATACCCAATGAAAACCCACCTGTCAATCAATTTTTTTATAATGCAGAATCACAACAAAAGTTATTTCAAAGGCAGTTTCATATGGCGCGAGTCTAGACCATACTCTTTATATTGTTATGTTTACAAAGTCCCAGTTCCTGTTGGCATCTTTATTCTAGTCTAAACTGCCGTTTCTGGCCAAAAGGAGCTGGGATTAACTGGAACTGTGGCTCACCTATTGTTTCAGTTCTACTATTTTATCTGCCTGGGCGTCTTCAGCGGATTCATCCCATGCTAACTTTCCATCTTTAGAGCCACTGGGCTCAAGATAGAGCTCATGTCAAACCAACTGTACATGGCCTAACCTTTTGCTACTGATCAACACTCTCAGTGCCCTGTGTCTCCTGCTTAGCAGTAGTGCAAAAATGAGTGAGAAGGTCAAGTTAGGAACTGTCAGATTTCAGAGTAGAAAGTGGCAGTCGTACAGTGCAGCACTGGGCAGCCAGTGGACTTGGTTTAAGCTGTTGTCCAGGTTTTCTTTAATTTATATGGAGCTATGAGTTGGATAAGTTGATATCATATAGATCAGATAATCACAGATTCTCTGCTTGAGTAAGGGACAATGTAACAATTGCAAAGATGATCTGGAATATCTCTGACTGAAATCATATCTGGACTCATAATTGTCCCTGGTCTTCTGATACTATACAAATCTTTTATACCTCTTCTCTAGATCTGTGCCATTAGACTCCAGACAATGCCTGGTTGGAATGAGCTTCAGCACAGAGAGAGGCCCTAGAGCCTGGCCAAAATTGGCCTGGTTAGAGCATTGAAGGCTTAGGCGAGGGACTGGCAGTGCCTAGTTGGTGTCATTAGGAATGTGTCTGCATAAAAGGGTCAGTTTCCCTGCCTCCTGGCCCTTACCCCCTCCAGGTTTTCCGCAATTGTCAAACAGCACAGAACAGAATGGAAACTCAATTTGAGCTAGTTTCAAGAATATCTCAGCAACCTCCTCCCACCTTCCTTCCTTGTTTTTCCAAACTCTTACATCTTTTCTTTTATACTGTAGTCTTGATGAATAATAAAGGTGAATATCCTCCTGATTCCTTAGTATCAGTGTGGAGAATCAAAGGAGTTCAGGAATATTAGAGTTCATCACCACTGTCTATTTAGGTCATGGTTCTAATGGAATGAATTCATAGTTTAAGACTGAACACTGATAGCTCATTCCCTACCACCATCATTTCTTCGACTCTCATCTCTTGCCTCTCCCTTTTCCTCGACCAGTTTCATCTCTCCTCCTTCCCATCTCACCCACCATCCTTCCAGTTCCCTCCTGTCTTGTCCTGAATGTATGTAATGATGCTCCAGCCCTGTGATAAGTGAATCAGGTATGTTGATTGGTTTGGCAGAGGCGGGGCCCTTGCGAGAGTCGCTTTGCCACATGTATAGCCCACTTGGCCATGCTGGTGTGCGTGTCTGAGAACGATCGAGGGGAGAGATGAGGGAGGGAGGTAGAGAGCTGGCAAAGAAATAAAAGGGAGAATGAGAGGCAGGCAATCTGCTAAGACAGGAGTAGCTGGACCTAACGAAACGCCATTATTAACCAGGACAAGGCTTGACCAAAGCTGATCTCAGAGTTGTTGAACTTCAGATATCATGCTAAACCCTATCAGAAATCTGTTAATGCCAAAGTTACAAAGACAGAATTTGAAGGATGTTAGTGGGCAGGACAGTGGGACCACTAGATTGGAAAAATATCAATCTAGTTTGGTGTCCAGAAATCACTCTTTTCTCCTTGGGCACATTGTAATTCTCTTAAGTTATTCAGTGGTTACATTTTCCCTGTGCTGCATAGTGCAGTCTGAAGACCTGTCATAAAGAAGTGAACTATAGCTATTGAATTTTTTCATTGCCAGTGAGCACTCTGTTTTTTATGGATATATGGGAATTTTTCATAGTCTTTTTACTCCACTGGAACAGGATCAGTCAGGACAGGTTTGGACCACAGCGACTAACTCAAGACAACAGAGGAAAGATTGGTCTACAACTCACTTAACAAGCCGCAGCTGGGCTAAGATAACACAACACAAAACGACTGTATTGACTAAGGTGTTTTGGCATTCAAGTGGGCAGCTAGGCTAGCTGTTTTCTCTCCACCGTTTTCCCCCATTTGTCTTTTCCCCCTACTCCCTCTTAAGTCCATGTTCTTCATTTCCTTAAAGCCTTGTACTGCAACTGAGAAGATTAGCAAACCACTAGACCTCATGAAAGTAAAGAATAATTAAAATGCTATAGACAAACGCTTTGAGTTCAGATCGTACTTCTTCATAAAGTAGTCGTTGCCATATTGACGTTCAAAGCTCATTGCCATGGTTTATGTTCAGCAAGACTTTTAATGAAGTGTGAGGAGAGTGGTTTGGGATTTTTACACCAATGAAACGATAGAAAATATATGAAGCTGTGTTGGAGTAAACCATAATGGCAAGTTATACCAT
Source organism: Lates japonicus (assembly GCA_033238685.1). Lineage (NCBI taxonomy): Eukaryota > Metazoa > Chordata > Actinopteri > Centropomidae > Lates > Lates japonicus. The sequence goes on along the minus strand of BRZM01000004.1, from coordinate 8,295,652 downwards.
GTTGTATACCATGTACACACATAGTTCATATAGATAAAAAGATTTAGTCAATTTACTGCTCTGGTTGATGTTTCAGAAGCGTTAAAAGGGGTTTAATGGGAAAGAAAACTACAGTAGTCCTTATGTGTCGTAGTTAGAAAGGCAGTCTTTGAACATGGCGCTGGATGTGAGGAGAAAGCGGAGACACACATCGGTGGCTGGTTGTCATGGGGTCGATAAGTGATGATGTGTGCAGATGTTGTGTTCTACCCTCAGGTCGATTTTTTTTTTCCCCCTCGCGGTCAGTGGGGGAAGCTGGTCAGAATGACGGGGGGAAGGGGAGTAATAGGATTTAGAGGGAGCATGAAAGCCCAGTACCTGAATCATGCATGAGACAAAAGCATCTGCTGTTAGATTTATGGAGGACATGCTGACGGGCAAATTGCTGAGTGCTAATAATCTATGTTCTCATCACATCAAGCCATGCTTGATGGGAACTAGCAAATTGTAATGGCTGTAGAAATATAAATATGATCCAACCTGTAACATAATTGTACTGAGAGAAAGGACAACACAGCATCAGTATACTTATTTGTAGCAATTATGGGATTTCTGTAATGTCTTATCTTGTATCAGAGCTGATTTATTTATGTCCAATAGTTTTTCTTTTATCATCAAATCCGTCCCAAGCGACCATGAATGGTGTCGTGTTGTATCGGGCCTGTGATGTGGTTACCCTGGTGACAGCTGTGTATGTGTGCAGATGGGGTGTCTGTGAAGGAGGCCGGTGTTATTGAGATATGCTGCTGTCAGCAGAAGCAGGCAAGCAAGCAGAAATCGATGTTGGATACAACAGCAGGGAGACAACAAAGTGTGTGTGTGTGTGTTTGTGTGAGTATGCCTGTGCAGGCATGTTGAAACCCCCATACTCCCACACGTGAGCTGTGCCACCCCCAGCTCCTTCATAGGACGGACAAGGTGAAATACATGGTGGTTCAAAGGCAAAAAGGAAGAGCGGTGCAGTTCATGGTAATTGAGAAACCGATTCCCAGTCATATCTGTAATTGCTAGAAAATGTAGCCAGAGCAAGATTTGTTTGTGTATGTGCCAAATTGTGTGCAAGTGTGTTTTTATAGCCCATGTGTTGGTGTTTGGCCTCATTTAGTCCTGTCCTATGGTTTGTGTCATAGCAATTAGATGGAACTGTAAAATCATACAGTATACTGACTGGGCTCGTCTGCTGCAGCTGATCTCTCTCTTCCTTCACTCCTTTTACTTTCTGACCTACGTTTTGAGAATGCAAATGACTATCATTGACAAATTAGAGATGACTAAGTGTTGTTTCCTCTGTTCCTCCTACAGATGACAGATTCGCCTGCTAAACACCGCTCTGAGGGATCTTCAAAGTTTTAAAGTGACAGTCACGTCAAAAGAAAACAAGACAGACCGCAGAGAGAAGAGTATTTCCTCAAGAGCCTGAAGGACTTGCTATCACTACCACACAAATGTGGACCTCCCAAAACGCTGTCATCAAATAATCTGAGCAACAAAACAAACACACCCGATAAAACATAAAACTTGGTAGCCATGTCGGATCATAAAGACATGACACATCGCCACTTGCGGCACAAGCTGCAGAGTCTTGGCCGAAGGCTGGATGAACTTGAAGAAGCCACCAACAAGCTGCAGAAGTCTGAGGATGAGCTGCTTGACCTACAGGTCAGTACTGGTTGATTTGTGACAGTGTGTTTGTGTGTGCATTTCAGAAGCATTGAGTAGGGTGAGGTACAACAAAAATACAATTCAAGAAAAATGAATAAATGGCTGAACTCTTTACAGGACAAGATCATCCAGGCAGAGGGCAGCAACTCATCTCTGCTTGGTGACGTGGAGGCCCTAAGGAAACGTCTCCTGAAGATCCAGGGTAAAGATGAAGAGGTACGCAAAGCTGAGGACCTCTGCCGCACAGTCAGAGAGAAACTGGAAGAGGAGGAAAATCTCACAAAGGAGCTAAAGGCCGAGATTGAACGCCTGCAGCGGAGAATGGCTGAATTGGAGAAACTGGAAGAAGCTTTTGGGAAAAGCAAGTCTGACTGCAGCCAGCTCTGCCTCAGCCTCAACGAGGAGAAGAACTTGACCAAGAAGCTGTCGTCTGAGTTGGAGTCTCTCAAAGCCCGTTTGAAGGAGGTGGAGGGGTCTGAAACAAAGCTTGACAGAGCAGAGCAGGCTTTGGCTATGGAGCTTGAGAAGCTCAAGGGATTCACCCAGACCTTTATGAGTGAGCGTAAGAGGCTACTAGAGAAACAGAGAGAGGACGAGAAGATTATTCTAAAGCTGACAGAAAAACTGGAGCACCAGAAGAATCGCCTCAGCATGTCAGCAGACCCTGGCAGGGCAGATTTCATGCGGTCACGTATTGAAGATGAGCTGTCATCTACGGGGCTCCTTACAAGTAAACTGGCCGGACACAAGAAGAACCTTGACTACTTCAAGTTGCCTGATGACAACATCAGTCTTGTGAATAAGTCTGAAAATCAGAAGAACAGCAGTCTTGAGGGCTCACAGGAGGAGGACAACAAAGTAAAGGAGCTGACGCAGGAAGTAGAGAGGCTGAAGAATCGCCTTAAACAGCTGGAGATAGTGGAGGAGGATTTGAAGAACTCGGAGTCCAAAAATGATGAACTTCATGAGAAGTTCCAGATGGAACGGAACCGGGCTCGCCAACTGAGTGAGCAGGTGGAGCAGCTCAGGACGCAGCTGTGTGGAAAAGGTGGGATTGGAGGAAATGGAACCAGTAATGTGGATAAACACGGCAATGGAAGCAGTAACATTTGCCCCAACAGCCCTGCTAACGTCCTGGAGAACGGCAAAGCTGAGAATGAAGAGATTGTGAAGGGCGGTTTCAGACAGGAGAAGCCTAAATACAGGAGTGCTGCAGCTGTCTCAGAACCGAGCTCCCCCAAACACAGGAACAGGGAGCTCTCTCCTCAGCATAAGAGAGAGACTAAGCTGAGGAACAAAGACCTGAGCCACTCTGAGGAGAGCTCACCGAAGTCTGTGAGGAGAGCCCTCAGTCCTGCTCACAAGAGCAGGAGGATACCCAAAACTCCAACTACTGCAATTTCATCTGATAACGGAATAAGAGACACAGGAAGAGGAACTGAGGAGAAGACGAGAGGAGCCGTATACAGCTCTGTAAATACATCTTCTAGTGATATTAAAAAGGTGTCTGTTCTTAGTCGCTACCCTCCAGCCGCTAATGACCAGAAGCCACTGAGGACAACCCACAAACAGACTGATGGGGAGACAAAAAAGAGCAGAGTAGAAAAGTTTTCAAAATTGTACGTAGGTAGTGATAGCGAATCAAACAACTCTGATGTAGTGCCTGACAGCTCCAGTAACATCAACAGTATCTCTGCACTTGAGAAGGACACAGCATCTGCCTCAGATCATGAATCAATAGATCAGGTTCAGGAAGCTGTCTCTGTAGCCTCCACCCTGTCCAAAGCCAATGGATCGTACACAGCGTACAGATCCCACGTCACTCCTCTGCAGGCCAACGACCAGGGGTCAGAGGGTCATTCCTCTGCCTCAGAAACAGAATCTACTGGTTCAAGGCCCTCTGAACTAGAGCCAGTGACCGAGACAACTGCAACAACTGTAAGCAGTCGGACTCCAACCTCCAGATATCCTAGATACTCCCATGTCCATGACTCACATTCAGAGGGCTCCTCTTCCAGGAGTTCTTTTGATGAGGAGCTACACAGCAGGACACAGTTAGCGGAGGGGGGCCACCAGGGGCCCACGCATACTCCGTCAGGGATTGAGATCCAGCGAGTGTGCAGCCCACGCGAGGCGCTGAGGTCAAAAGCTGTCATCAAGCCTGCCATTGTTGAGATTGACAGGAAGGAAGTGATGATTTCAGAACCTCTGTCCACTAATGGCAAACCCAAAATCTCCACCAAACCAATTGTGACCACCACTAGTAAAATGACCAGTAGTATAACCATCTACCCCAATGACCCAAGCTCTTCCAGAACCAGCAGCCGCAGCAGCAGCGTGTGCAGTGAGCCCATGCCTGTCAAAGAACGCCACACCTCCACTAGTAACATCCTCATAGGTAAGTTTTAACAATTCACAAACCGGGTTCACTTCAGTGCTTAAAACACTCTGTACCCTTATATGCATACGATCTGTATGAAGTCCTCTATAGTTAGAAATCCTGTCCTGGTATTGTATGAGCCCATAGTTCAACACTTTTGTGAACACTATGAGCCATCATTGAACCAGAGTAGTATGTTCATGTTTTGAGCAGTAAAATTGCATGTTAACCTTATAATGCATTTGGTTTTTGAATACCTTTTGCTCTAGTTTTTAGTGTCTCATTGAATTAATTATGTATAGTTTTCAGTGATACCTAAGTCAAGTTAATAAAGTAAAAGTTGTTGAAATGTCATTTTCCATTTTCATGGATCAGTTGAGGTACAATATTTATAGAACAAATGTAATTAATGTTTCTTCAGTGCTATGAAAGAATACAATTAGCAAATATATTAGAATATAAGGTGTTGTATCAAGACAAAAATCTACAGCCACGCCAGCAACTCTCTGAGGCTGTACTTGAGCTAAATGCTAATGTCAGCACACTAACATGCTGATGCAGGTATGGGATATTGCATTACTGGTGTATCTATAAAATGTTTTGCTTAGAAAATATTTGATATCGTTTTACTTATCGCCAGGCCCCAGCAATGAGCACCATGGCAGTATTTCCGTCCCATATGAAATCTCCATCCCCAAGAGTGAGATCACCTTGCGACCATGCCAGGACCAGGACTGTGGGGCGGATGACCACAGTGATCCCTCGTCAAGGTCCAAACTCCACAGCACCTCCAGGGTCGAGACCACCACCAGCCATCTGTGCTGCCAACGCAGCAACTTCAGCCTCCAGTCCCCAGACACCACATCTGCAGACTTCAATGACACAGAGTCAGGCTTCGAGAGCAGCAGCAGCAGTACCACCACGGTCACCAGCTGGAGAACCCAAAGACAAAGCCAGCACTCCCAAGAAGACAGTTTACCAGACATGAAGAATGTGACTGTGAGAAGCACCTGGAGGAATAAAGGCACTGTGTCAATGGATGAGACGGGCCGGGGAAGAGGGGCCGCCAGGGCGATGATGGATGGTGGGTCTGAAGACGAGACAGAAGCTGCAACAACATGGAGGGCTTACCGGGCAACTACTTTCGACACTGAAGAAACGATAAACAGTGGCACTGGAGCTGGTGGGAATGCTGCAGCACAGAAGGGAGCCAAGCCGTCCCCTGCAGAGGTGAGAGAGTGAGACAAAGTCTTAGCTGAGAATGACTACAGTCCTTGCACAAAAGTGAAAATAATTTAGAGGATAGGAGTGTACTACTTCGTAGCTGCATAATGTTGCTCTTTGTATTGCTTCCTATCCCAGGTGTACATGCGCAGGATTAACAGTGTGGTTACTAACACTAAAGAAGTGGAGGAACCAGTTCTTCGCAGAGGCAAGCATTCTCAGTCTCCCTCTATGGACACAGGAGCCCTGGGGAGGACCATACCCCATGCACCTGTGACCTCTCAGTCCTGGGGTCGATCATATGCACATCAACCACCGGTAGGAAAACCACCTTGAGGTTTACAAACTTTACATACTTGATTTAGTCCCTATCTGACTTAGAAAAAAAGTACTTTGTCTTTTGACTCTGAAGAAGGAAACATGGTTCCTCAAAGAAAACACCAACAGAAGCTATTAGGAAAAAGTTTTTTTCCCTCTTAACCTTTAACCTCTGTTGTCCAAAACATGCGTCTAATATGACTGATGTTTCCTAGTACTGGGTTGAAATGTGTTTCTTAAGGTTGTCTTTATGTTAAATGTCAAATGTAATTCACTGACAGTTTTGTCCTGACCGTCTCATTCATTGTAAATTTCTCAAGCAGCAGAAAACAAACATGCTCCCAAACTATTACTGCATACCTGGCTTCTAAAAAAGTCCCTGCCAGATAGAAATTTCTTTACAGGTGGTGATAATGATCTGTAACCCTCTGCAAATAGTTTTGTTGAGAAGATAAAAGTCCAGAAAGTACAGCCGCAGGGCTTAGCTCCTGGTGTGTCCACTTTGCATGAGAGCTCAGCTTGTATTTTTCCCTGACGCCAGGCTCTGCGACTTCAAGCTTAGCACAGCAGTTCTTGTAGGCCCCACTCCTGCTGCCCCAGTAAGGACAAAGAGAAAAGGGTGGGACAAGAAAAAGAAGAGGGAGGATGGAAATGAAAAAGACCTCAACAGGGGGAAATGAAGGTTAGGAAAACCTCAAGGAGAAGAAAATAGCTTTCTTGTATTTAAATGCACAACCACATTACAGTCTGTGCCCCTGCCAGGCTGCATTTCTACTCGACACAAACATTACTTTAGAATGAATTCTTACCTCCACATAGTGTATGTATAGGTGTATAGGCTTTAATTTGAAGTTTTCATCTGCAATTAGTAATACTGAGATAATTTAGGTTTTCTTTTCACACCTACTTTGGCAAAACTGTACGCACAACCTGACATATAAGTTCTCTGACACTGTGGAGCTGTGTTATAATCAACTTACCTCTGTACAAAGAGCCAGATTGAGGCTGGTCATTACATGTACATGTGCACATGCATTCACACTACATTTATGATTTAATTAATGGAGTGTGAAAGTTAAAACAAGTCATCAGAAAGATGAGGTGAAAACTACTAATGGGCCACAGTTTTAACTTACTTGTCTATTAGTATATAATATATTTTCAAATGACTGTAATACTGCTTACAGAGTAGGCTCCATGGCTACAATAACATGTCAGTCTGTCACTTTGACAAATTAGGCTGGACTAGAGGCCTTTTGGTCAGATCTCTGTGTTTTCCCCTACAAATAAACTGGATGTTGCCAAGGAGACAGACACACACATGCTAAGTGTCTGCTGTCTCATCCATCATCTGTGGTCTCATTTGTGATCTAGGGGGATAAAGATATCTGTATTTGTATTGTTTCTTCTTGCATTTACTGCACAGAGATATCCTCGAGAGGATGTCATAGAGCGATTTCTTAATACTCACTTATTTTTATGTATTCATTTTTTTCTCCTTACACAATATACTACGCATGAGTAGATCCTGTGGGTTGTTTTAGTAGCTGTTATGCTTGAGCCAAAGAGTCACTTTTGCTCCATTCCAAGGCCATGCAGTGCTGTTCAGGGACTGTTTTATTTAAGCAGTTATTGTATTGCTGCTTCTGTTTTAATTTTGTTTACATCTTACATTTAACATGTAAGAATAATAGTTTCTTTTGTTGAATAAAATTGGGTTTTTGTCAGAAAAAAATGTTTATACTTTGCAAAGTAAGATTTGGGTATGGGTACCCAAAAAATACTTTATTAGCCAGTGCTAATGGGTCTCTCATCTCCAGCCAGCTGAACCATTGTTTGAAATCATAACAACTGAACATGGCCTTAGAGCTGTTGTTGCCTACAAGGTCCATCCCTCTCATTAGCCTCAATGGGCTTAATGAAATCTGAGCCTTGACCCTTAACGCCCCCCTTCAGCGCTGATATAGACCAGTAGAAAGAACGTCAGGGCACAGCCACCTTTGTTTGGTCTCTGACTCCTCCCCTCCCTCTCTTCTCCATCCTCCCCACCACCCCCCCCCATTTAATTTGTCATCCAAGCCCTGACATGAACAAAGTGCCTTCATGTCATGCATTTGAGGAGCTCTGTCAGGGTGAGTGCCCACGTCAGCTCCAACACGTAGCCTTGACCCCAGCTCTGCTTCTCAGGATTGGGGCCCACTTATTCTTTTCTCAGTTCAGTTAATAAGTCTCTTGTTCTCCTCCTTCTGACCTTGTCCCACATCACTCACCCCTGATATCCCTGGTTAGCCTGGAAATAGCCTATCGAACCAGTCCCTGCCCTGTCACTGATGTGGTAAATCAGCAGGAGCCTGATGAACGGCATGTTTTGTTGTCACTTCTTTTTTGTCAGTCATGCACTTTGTACTTTATTATGGGAATTTCCTAAACCCACTTGGTTGACTCTGTGGTACAGTAAAACCTTGTTCATCCCGATGCTTGATGCATGAACTGGCCACTTCATTTGGATAGCAATTACAAGCAAAAATTGCTACAGTGCAAAAAAAACATACTTCAGATCATAATTGGGCTTTGAAGCATGTCTTGGAGCATAGCCGATCATCGTTGGTTTGGATTTTCAGAACATTTCAGTGGTCTGAAAAGCGTCCATTCCCAAGAGGTTTGGATAAATACAGCTGTATTTAGGACAGTGGGAGGTTGGGATTAGTTTGTGATTGCAGTGTCAAAGGTTGATAGAAGAGGGTTGTATTATTACAAGCTTGCAGATGGAGACATGCAGTTTGATGGGGGAGGAATGTAGCCACTCATCATTAACTAACATCCCATTGATCATTTTTTCACTGGGTACTGAGTATGTACTCATCTTTCTTTGGCCAAAGCAAGATATACTAAAGTTTCAGTCTGCATGTAAATAGCAGCTGCTTATATATTATATGATATGATAGTATGATGTAATTGTTTTAGACATTTATTCCTCCTAAATTCTTCTTGAGCATAAAAAAGGTTGAAAAGGTGTCCTGACCTTCCACATCAAAGGAGTCCCAGTACTGAGAGTAGAGGAGACTGAAATCAGTTTACTGTAGACCACAGAGACACTATTAATCAATAGTCATTAGGGAGGAGACAACACTCCCAATTCTTTTAAGTACCCTGGAGCAGCCGAGGGAAAACTGATAGCTTATTGATTAGCTTTCTTTTTTTAACCTCATGTATAAATTATTTGGATGTCATTTATTCAACACTTTATGGGATTGAGCATATTGTATTTTCATCTATCAAAAGGTCATGGTCGTATCATCATGGCCTGAATCTATAGCTGCTGTTTAACCTTGACTTTTGCCTCTGCTTTGTCCAAACCAGTGTTATTGGTGTACATTTTTAGCCATGCTGGCTGCATATCTGTTCCCCAGAGGATGAAGCCTGATGACTTGGATGATCCCCTGACTTTCCCTGTAGCGCCACCATATTTGCAAAACTAATTCCTATAAGGTTAATTCCCATCATGCTTAGCTGTACTTTATGGTAATGCTGCTTGGTAAATTTTTGAATCCTAATGTTCCAAATATTCCCTGCTAAACATCAGTATGTTAGAACTGTCATTGTGAGCATAGCACTGTAACATACCAGCATTTGCATTTAGCTCAAAACACTACTACCCAGCACAGCAGCATAGTTGTAGACTCTTGTCTTGAAAGGCAGTGACAATGGACATGGTGAGCAGAAGCGGTAGCAGGGAAAGACACTTGAAACCCACTTGAAGCCCAATTCTGATATGAATAAGGCTAAAAGGTCAGTGTTAAAATTGGGATTGCTTGCTTTCTGTAGCAGTCACTCCACAACTCAGAGTACAGAACAACATTGTAGTACTTCCTCCCTGCTGCAGCTGAAGGAAACCTCAGCCTGTACATGAATGAGCCGTGAACTTATGTTTGGCTGAGGACAGCGGGGCCAATATGGCCGATGAGTGAGATACCAAAACATCCTTTGCTGAATCAAAGACCAGTGGCAGCAAGGTAAAGTGTGGGATCAGAGCTGCTCTACTGTTCACCATTCACCTGATGTGACCCGCACAGAAAAAACCCTCTGGAATAAAAGTCTGTGCAGCAGCTGAAGTTGGACCGTGTGGTGTTTTCAGTAGTAGGTTAGAACATCATACAATAGACACTGCACAAATGAAAAGCAATAAATGAAAGGCTTTTACAAATCATAACCAATAAACAGATCATCATCTAGGGGAAAAAATTTTACCTTTTCTGAAACACTTCAGAGTGTCAAGGATCCTGTCTTGCTGGAGAGCAGATTTAAGAGTTTGGATTGGCAAGACAATACAATTCCTGAAAATTGGGCATGAGACCAAGGGCAGACAGATTTAAAGCAGGGATATAATTTGTTCAGCAGGCGCTCTGACACACCACTTGTGTGTTATTTCTTAAATCGGCCGGCCTTCATTCTGATTTAGAAAGAGGAGACTTCTCACAGTTTCTGTTTTGGTTTTCAAAGTGAACTCTTGGAAACTTTGTTGAAATAGAGAGCCTTTTTTGTCTTAAAAAAGCTGAATGAAGGATTTGTAGGATTGAAGGATTAAGTATCTACGCATAAGGAGTAAAACATCCTTAAAGAATTGTTTGACATTTTGGAAAATGCACTAGATGATCCATACCACTCATATGTGTGTACAGTAAATACAAACTACTGCAGCCAGGGGCTGGTTAGCTTGGCTGAGCTCAGTATAAAGACTGGGAAAGAGAAAGAGTCAAGCCCACAATTTGTTGTTTTTACACTTTGGTTTTTGTATAGGATAAAAAACGAGATATAATGTGTTAATTGATAAGCTTTAGAGGCACTGGTAGGCAGATTGTCTTGCCTTTGGAGAGAGCCATGCTAGTTTTTTCCCTTCCAATGTTTATGCCAAGCTAACTAGCTGCTTCATATTCATACTTCATAGTCACCATATAACTGGTTTCGCTCTTCTTATCAGGCTCTTGAGAATATTTAACAGGTCGATTTCCCAAGAATCCTTTAAATGTCAGAGAGCATGACTATTCTGTTCATTTGATGTGTAAGTTGGTGCAAGCTAACAATACTGCTTTTCTTAGTCCTAACATTTCTTTTTTTAATTATTTAGTCAAATCATCATGCTGTGCTGCCAGAGATGATTTAGTGTTGCTGATTATGACAGCCTATAAACGTGGGTTTTTCCAAGCTGAAGGCATTCACATGTGAGCAGGAGCAGGTCTGCGATGACGACAGCACTCGCTGTTCCCAGTAGATTTCCTCTGCTGTGGCACATCAGCTTACTTAACAGCATGTATTACAGGCTGGCGTTCCTCGTGCCCAAATATTTTCTTAAATTAACACTCAGCCACATGGGAAAAAGTTTTCTGTGGCACACAGCAACTTTCTAATTTCTGTTGCTACTGAGGCCACATATCTTTAAAAAGTGCACCAGATGTATAGTCTTTTGAACTCATCGTCTTTTTTAAGCTTTTTCTTTCCAGTATTCTGTTATTACATGCCAAACCTTTGTTGTCTTGTGTATTTTTTTTATTAATTTTTGTTATTTTAAGTCTGTTACATTGTGTTGAACAACATACAAGCCTGCTGTTGAGTGTAGGAGGAATACTGGAAGTGCATTACAACCTTGTGAAAGCCCACGGTCTTGCAGCAGTGGCTTACCATAGAAGGAGAATATGCCACTCTGCTGTTTCCTCCCCCAGTGACTGGAGCAGGAAGTGACCACACTAAACACGCCCACTTGGCAGGGTTCGCTGGTGACTGATTTCCTGTCTGTTACCCCAGGAGACCGTGAAAGGCAGTCCAGCAGGGCTCCATTAAAGCCAATTAGCGAGAATGCATTCTAAAACTGCATCAGAAGCCAACTCCAACCCACCAAATGTCACTAATTATGGTGCTGTTTTAAAGCTGAAATTACAGGAGTGGGGTGCTGTTTCTGTGTGCTTTAGGAACTGCATCGTCATCTAACTCTCACTTTCTTAGAGGAGGGTTACTGAGGTTATGAGAGGGGACGTGCCGTTGTAGCCACCACAGACTAGTAACTTGGGGTTTGTTTTCTAGTCAGCCCACCAAATTATAAATCTCTCAGTTTGGGGTATGTTTGGGGTTTTTGGTTGGGGATTTTTCCTCTGGCAAAGGTCCACATGGCAGACTTTCCTTGTCACACACCAGTTAACATAAACAGCATGTACTTAATGCCCACATAATACAAAAAAAGTCCAAACAAGGCCTCAAATGATCCAAACAAAATGCCCAGAGGTCCTATACAAAAGTCCAGGATTTGGGATTGAATGAGCTGACCTCTGTTTGCTTTTCTGACCAAACCAATGCGGACCCACTCCACTTATTGAACAGACTTGCTGCAGCTGCCAATTCAGCTGCGGACAAGAAATTTCTTTATCTAATTTCTGTCTTTATCCAATATTCTAACCCCTCTAGGCTGCTGATAGCATAGATCCCAGTCCAAACCCGAGCCACAGCCCGGCCTCTTGGAGACGGCAGCTACCCAGTAGCGACTCGCACCACCTGGGGAGCTCTTACGACCGGCCGTCATCCAAGACTGCAGGAGCCTCTTCCAGAGGAGGGGAGCTGTGGTCCAGTCGGGGTCAGGGGTCAGGGGCCAGAGCGGAGGGAAGGAGCGGAGGGGGGAGCCGACCATGGAGCCATCGTCAGTCTGATTATCATTAGACTGCTTGGGTCTGAACAGGACTTCTGAAGACGACAGGTAGGCTCTGTTTTTTTTCTCCTCTTCTCTTCTGACTCCTGAAACTCATTAATTTAAGGAAACTAATGTTAATTACCCTGTTGCAATGATGTCACATCTCCTAAGGGGTTTCCACATCAAATCTGCAGTATGAAGCTGACCCGACACTGCTGCACTTTACGTCCATCATGGTGTCAGCAGTGTGGTGCTTTAATAGGTAGAGTGACCCCCCCCCCCCAGCGGAAAGCCCCCGGTTCAGTGTATGTAGCCGTCTGCTGAGGTGTTCTTAAAGCTAGAGACTTCCAGGTGAAGTGTACTGTAGCTAAACATGCAAGCAAGCCTAGAGAGAAATCCTTGGTAACGCTTTATTTTAAGAGTAATTTCCAAATATTTTCCTGATAAGATACTGTGTCATTTAGTACAATTTAGGGAAGACTGGAATTTCCTCGAAAAAAAGGTCAATTTTAAACCCATTTGAATATTTGTTAATTATTTATTTATAACTTGAAACTTTATTTCTCTTGAATACTAACAAATGTCATATTTTTACATCTGCTGTGCACCAACTAAAAGACTCACCAGGTTTCTTCGGAAATCAACTGAAATGATTTTAATTGGACGTGTACCAATTGAACAGTCTCTATTTTCCTAATTATTAGTGCCAAATTACCGTGTTCTTTTTGGCAAACTCTCTATGAAATCATGTTTCTAAAGACGATGAATAATTGTGATAAAATATTAAAATATGAAAGATTAAGTAAGATCTTTTTCTTCATTTTTCCTTAACAGCACTCCATTAAGCTCTCAATGGCAAAAGCAAAGCCAAACACCAGTCTCCCATCAACTAATGGCTACAACTATTACCACCATCTCCAACAGACAGCATCTGCAGCTTTTATTACAAGCAAAGAAAAGAAAAATAGCAGTTGCAGCCATATAGAACAACAAACCACAGATCTGAGCACCCCCAAGCACACACCGAGATGTGAACGTCTCTTCCTATCCGGAACTTTCCTCTGTCCCAAAAGAGGCAGAAATGGAAAGACAGTGCCTGTACAGCGTTGTGGAACGTCGCCTCACCAGCCCCGCGTATCCTCTTCTGCTTCTTGTGTTGGATGTATTATAGTGTAATCCCCAAATTTGACAAGGGAGAGGCTGGCATGCTGGGGACGGCTGGAGATTTTCCTGCGTGCCAGAGAGGGTTTAAAGAGAGTTAGAGGAAGAGGGACTCAAACACTGAGAATGCCTTTCTCAGAGGACCATTATAGCTGGATATGACGCTTTTGAATCACAGTTTTCAACCTGTCTCGATCGCTGAAAAACAACCTGAGCAGCAGTACGATGTTAAAGATGCATCTTCATCTCACGGGGATGGATCTTCATGCAGAATACTTCACAAACTTAACCTTAAATGTGACCAAAAACAGGAAGCGAATTACCAATCAGCTCAGCAGACCCATATCATAACATTCACCTTTTCTTACCAAGCTCATTTTTGCTTTGACGATTCAGTCAGACCATCTGCTTTTCCTTATGATTTTCTCACACATATATACACAAACACACGCACAAACAACACATTTCTAACTTTAGGTTTATTTATAACCGGTGTCACCACTTGCTGGCATGCAGTGACCTCAAACTGGATTTAATTTGGGGTCTTAGATGTTGAGTGAACATTTGCATGTTTCTAAGTAATAAATGAAGAGCACTTGAAAAGATTGTGACTCAGCATGCACTCTGCTTAAAGGATTGCTGGTTGGCCGCATTTTAGGAGCACACACACACACACACACACACACACATTATTTCTGACAGACCAGACCTTATTTATGCTTTTTGCCATTTTCCCCAGTTGTTTTGATTTTTTTGTAATTCGCTTCCTGTTCTGCATCATCCTTTCCCCTTCTGCTCAACCATATCAAGACAAAAAAGATCGTAGTTTGCACGTAATGAAATGCAATGCACATGTAGAAAAAAAAAAAGAATGATTGGGGGTGGGGTGGGGGGACATTGTTTATAACCTCAAACCATGCTACAATTTCCATGGTGCTTTGTTTTACAGCTGTTCCAACTGTCCTCATTCATGTATTTTGAGAGAGCCATAGCAAAATGGAGTTTCTGTTTAAACTGAACATTGGACTTCGGATTACCAGCAAACCTGGCCTGGCAGGGCGGACATTTTTTCAGTGCTGCTGTAAATACTGTGTACACGCCAGCCAGTCATAGAAAAGACACAAGAGGGTTGGACGTTTAACAACAAGGAACTGACAGTCCAGCCTGTATATGACTGGGTTCGCCGTGCGAATCGTCCCAGCTTTTCTCCGTTTCTTATTTCTATAGAGGTGTATTATTTTGTTACATCATAAAATATCAACTTGTGGTTGGTATGTCGGAGCAATCTCTCATCGGTGGGGGCCATTGCAGCAATGGGGGTGCCATAGAAACTGATTTAGTGGTGGCCAGTAAAAAATAAGTTGTTTTTATTGAGGTAAGTGGTGCATATCTATGACAGAAACCTCACTGACACTGTCGAACTTTTCTGTAAAGTTTGAGTCTTTCAACAGGCTCCTGCTGGATTAACTGCAGTATGACAGACGATGTAAACTTTGATCCCAGAGCAAAATGTGTGAATGTCACTAAGGAATGCAGCTGAATGACCAATTACTTAAAGGCTTGATGCACCAATCCAACACAACAGTGTTCTTTGTCTCCTCAGTCTCCTAAATGGCAGGCAAAGTAACACAACCATAACTGTGATGACTCTGAACACATGGGATCTGCTGAAGAACCTGGGACTTTTAAAGCCTGCTCTCCATCTGGTTGTTCTGCTGTTATGTATTTTCAGTGCTGTTGAGTCAGACCCTGCTGGGGGGGGTGATCTGTTTCAGTCTTACTACATTTCTCAATTCTCCTGTAATCTACCAGCCGCCACCTAGCTGTAATATTTATTAGTCTCCATATATGTACAGGTTCTTTTATTGTAAAGAGGTCTGCCTGGTGGCAGGAGCCCAGTCTGTCGCCGCTTTGTCACTTTAATGTTTATGCAAGCAGGAGATTATATGTAATCAAACTGCCCTCCCCCACCCCCACGCAATGTCTGTAACTGTGTCAGTCACCATACTGATCATACAGATCACAGGTGGTGACAGTGTAGTGATAAGTCCAAACTAAAATGTTTGTTTACCTTCAGAACGCACATTTACACTAGCGTTAATTTTCATTACTTTTACCCTTTGCTAGAAATATTAACAGTTCATCTGTGCCTTGAGATACAGTAAGAAAAGCAGATTGTCCCAACAAGTTTAGATTTGCACCATATTAATCAACCTCAACTTCAAGTAGTAATAATTGTAAGGTTACATTTTTTAAAACTTCATATATTTTTTTATTTATATTTTTGACATTTGGAGTGATTGTCATATGGAACATTGTAAAAGTATTTTGGTTCAGGCAGGAAAAAGACGTTCTCAGAGGGAACTCCTCCCTCAGGGACGTCAGAACAAGGTTCCCTGAGAAGCAGCAATTTTTTCCCTTTAACCCGGCTTTAAAGTACCCTTCTAAAGAATATAGACCGCACCGCCCAAAAAGCTATGTCCTTTAGTCCTCTAGATTTGTCTGTCAGAGTCGCAGGGCGCAGCTCAGCCTCAGAAAATATTGCCATGTGGCCTGTTCATGGCCACTGCTGGCTTCATGATAGAGCAAAAACAGACCAGACGTACTGTTCAGAGCTCTTAGTGCTCATGCCAAGACTTGATGATCATATAGTCGTTCTGTGCTTTCTCTGTCATTGTTTCTACTTCCACTCTTCTCATTTACCAAGAGCAAATGCCATCTCTTCCCCAATCTATCATCTTTTTAACCAGTTCCAGTTTTCCTTTTAGTATTTCAGAGAAGCCAAATGTCCCTTCCCCTCTCTTCCTCCTTCTTCATCTGTTTGTCTGCACCTTCCTTGGATTCTCATTTCCTAAAGGGAAAGCCGTGGTCTGAAACAGTGGTGATATGTGTTGTCGGGATCAGGGAGTTGTTTTATTGAAGGCCAGCGGCCTGTCACCAGATAGTGATGGGCAGCTCCCTGGGTAGCTGAAAGGTCAGAGGTCAGGGCTGCATCTAATCCTGTCTCTACGTCTTGGCTCAGGGCTTCTAAATACAGGAGAGAGGAAGACGGACAGCTTGGCAGTGATGTCCACTTTAGGGATAATTAAAACAGACGAGGGTATCGAATGTCCGGTTCTGCCGGCACTCGTGCTGCCAGAGATACATGTGGTTGTGCATCGGCGTGTGTTGTTATTAATATGTCAGTGAGGGCTCTTGTTCAAAACTTCTGTGTTGTAAGCTGCTGCAGATCCCTGAGCAAGAAGGTGCTGAATGACAGATGTGCATGTGTGTGTGTACGTGTGTGTGTGTCCGAGTTGGCATGCACGGCCTGGGATTGTTTTTTATTTATGTTTACGGCTGACATCACTGTGGGTTAGGATTACTGTATATAGCAACTCAGTGATGCAAGTGCTAACAGCAGTGCCCTCCTCAGCACTCATCCTACCTTACTGCCTCCTGTCACTTCTGTCCCTCCACCCAGTAAATGATTCTCTATCATGCAGACAATCTTAACAGTTTCACCCATCCTTACTACAACTAAACTGTGCAACCTCTACTGTTTGTGTGTCTCTTTCACTCTCATTCATCCTTTGCTTGCCTTCCACCCCACCCACCCACTACCCCTTCACCCCACTCTGACTACTTACTTCAGTCGGGGGTCGCAGGAAGAGCCCCAGCTGTCCGAACCTGTATGTTTTATGACACGTCGGAGGGTTTTCCTCCCGGAGACGGGCTTTTTAAAGGGCAAAGTTGAAACTCCATCCTCCGCTACGCACGCTGCCTCTCTTCCTTACAAGGCCCTAAAGTACACTAACACCGCCACTAACCCGACCGTACCTCCGCTCCGTCCATTGAAACCTAGCCGGACTCTTCAGAATAAAGACCAGTTGTGACTTACGGGCACTGTGCCACTACTCACATGTTACAGGTCTTATTCGTTGCTTCCAGTGGCGAGAGCCTTTGTAGCGTTGACATGGTGGAATGCACTGACTGGTCATCTGGGACTCAAGTGAAGACTTTACAGGTTTCTAGGCTTCTATGGCTTTTGTGGCGCTGTAAAGAAACAGCTGGGTGCTGTTTCGGAGTTTGTCGACTCCTCTGATCCGCAAACGATGGCAGCAGTGAAAACCGTTTGTTGAAACAGAGAATCTATATGATAGCGTGTTGCTAGATCAGAATGTCGGTCATGGCTGTGGATGATGTGATTGAAAACTCTTACAAGAAGAAGAGGTGGTTAAGCAGTGGAAAGAAAAAGGCTGCTTCTGCTTCTCCTGCTCAAATACCAGCTAAAGACTTAACAGAAATCCCCTAAAGCTCTGCTGGTGTATGTATAAACATCCGTTATTTACAAGTCATTGTTTTTTCCCTTTTTATAAAGTAGACTAGAATGTACTTAGTGGAGATTGGAGTGGCTCGGCAGAAATGGCTCTGGGGCAGCGAGCAGGCCCTTTCCCTCAAAGGCCTCCATTGTGAAGCCAGGGTCATGGTGTCATTGGGTGGCGTAGGCTGTAATCTGCACTTAACCAGCACTTAACTTTAAGACCTCAAACGACTAATGCCCCCTTTAGTCCCCTTTGTCAAAAAGTTTCCTCTTTTGTGTCCCAGAAATAAGTCTGTTTTCAGTAGCCATTTGCTGAATGTACCACAGTCAGTCAGATATGTGAGTGTGTGTGTGTGTTTTTTTTTTGTGGTTTTTTTTGCACCAGCCAAATTAGTAATTTAAGAATCATCCCACCAGTTAAAGAAAGGAAATTGGCGCATGCTCAGCTAATGAATCATGTTTGAACATATTTCTTGAGGTATGGCACCCTGTTAATGCCTGTATCTCAGCCTTCTAACATAGTGCCAAAATCATTCCACAGTATTTCCAGTTTACAGTGAGAGACAGTGCCAATGTTTCCCCAGGATGGACACCCTGTCTCTAAGATACTGAAATAAAGGGGAAATATTCAATTTGAGGGGGTTTCTCTTTTTTTTGTTTTTTTTTTGTTTTTTTTTGTTTTCTGCTTATGTATGTTTTTATTTCTTTGTTAATCAAAAGATGTCTTATTTTGGAAGCTATATCGGATAGATTTTATTTAAGGAAAATCTTGTAATTTTGTAAAGTGGGCCTTATTATTGAAATATATTAAGTATTTGTCCATCTTGATTTTAAGAATGATATTTTTTTTGCAAGATAATGTATCTTCCTCGTTGTTATTACACTCCTGGAGAGTACTGCTTCCTGTATTTTGTGTTTGTTATTTTAATGCGCGACATTTCTCACTACCTGGAGACATGATGACACGACATGGATGAAGAGAGAGAGAGAGAGAGAGAGCGTTTAAAACCGAGAGAGAGAGAGAGGCCAGGGTTGTGTCATATTCATCGAAGAAAGAGCGCTATGTGCATTTTATCAGAGCTGAGCAGGTCTGCAGTGCTGAGTGGTTCACCATGTGTCGTCCCGTTTTTTTTTTTCTTTCTTTCTTTCTTTTTTCCCTTTTTAAAATCGGGGCCCATTCAGCGCTCCGGCCTCTTCGCTGCTCTGTTCTCCCTCGCTCATAAATTCAGGGTTTGTACATCTTCTGTGCTGTATGTTTGTAAAGTGCTGCCAAAGAAAGAAGCATACAGGCCCCAGACACATATGTATATATAAACACACACACATAATCTAATAGGAGTAATGTAATAGGAATTAAAATATGACATGTATAACTGGATCCCATCTCTCTTACACACATACATGCACAGACGCAAGAATTTCAGGCCTGTACAATCAACTGTTTTTAATTCTACCATGTGTATAACTTTATGTGCAGAAGAAGGAGACTAACAGACAGAGGTGTCAAACACTAAAATGTATGTAATGCAATCAGATCAAAAGGGTTTTATGATTTACTATTGCTTCTCAGTGTGTCAGTAATGCCAGGTGGACTGTGTCGGGGGAGGCTGTTCTTTTTTTTTTTTCTGTTTTAGACTTAATACATTGTGCATGTTTTAACCTTACTGTGGCTGGCGCACTCTGCATGTAGGTCTCTTGAAGCTGCCAACTGTACAGCAACCCATATGTATTCCAATAAAAATAAAAACCAACCTGTTTGTAACACGTCTCCCATGCTGGAACCTGTGTCAGTGTGTGTGTGTGTGTGTGTGTGTGTGTGTGTAAAGCTCAACCATGTATGTTAATCTCTTTTATACATTTTGCTCAACAAGCTCAGCAAGTTTTGATTTCATAGCGGTACACCCTCTCTGTGTGAGTGTGTCCAATCCCCTGGTTTGTACAGAGGAAAAGGAGAGAACAGCAGCTGACGGTATGCAAAATAAGCAGGCAGACAAATGAGGCAAATTGGTCAGGTACAAAGAGGAAAACCACAAGCTGTTGTGGAATGCAAAGTCAGCACACACAACGTTCTCTTAAACAGCTACGCCTCGCTTTGTGAGAGCCAGCACTTCTATTCCTGCTACAGTAGATTACTTTAAATAATCATCTAATCGACACAATCTAGTCTGGATAAACCAGACTTTTCCATGTGAAAATAACCACTCTCTAGTTCTCAGTTATTTTATTATCTTTCAGTAATGCTCCATGCATCTCAGGAGTTTTAACTGGAGAAACCTTTTCTTTTTACCCACTTTATCTCATGCAGCCTGGTAATTTCCTACATTTCCCAGAACAGTTTTGGGCAATTCCAGAGAACAAGTCTAAACGTGTTAAATTGAGCTGCAGGGCGTTTATGTGTAGATGCAGAGTGGGTTGAGCTGTAGATCAAAATGTTCTGGTCGAGAACAAGTGAGTCCCAATCTTCACCTGCACTGCACTGAGGTCTACTGAGGCTCCTGTTATTGGATGACACTCTTTCCACACTCATCACACCAATCATACTGTATTTTGCATGTCTTTACAAGCAATTGTATATAAAGACGAAGACTATTGGACCTAAGTAGTTGGTTAAGAGTAAGCTGAACTTCCACTGATTTTTGAAGAGCACTTCACACAAAGATTCTCAACTGTTGTGCTGACAAGATTTGTGTGTAATTTCAGGACATATACACAGTGTAAAAGGAGTACCGAGATCCTTCAACACACTGTAAAAATACTCCATTGCAAGTTTAAATCCTTCATTCAAAATCTTAGTAACGTAAAAAGTTTACAAGTATTAGCATTCAATACTAATTATCAGTAATTATCCACCATTTCATATATTTAGTGAGATGTAGAATTTGGCCTTTTTCACAGTAGGAAAACCACCAAACCAATCAGCTGCCTCAGTTTCAGGTTTGCCTGCTTGAATACAACACAGCCATCGTTAACATCATCAGCAACACCTGTACTCGTCCTGCTCTGTCTGTCGTGAAAAAAGGCTGATTGTGAATTGTGATCCTTGCAGTCTTAAGTCTGTTTTAGAGAAATTTATCAAGTAAGGAGTTAATGGAAACTGAAAATATTACTTACAGTCAAAGGTCAATATGTGACCTCTGGCAATAAGTAATATGAATAAAGAGCAGGCCTTGGTTTGTTTGTAGGATGTTGAGAGTCATGGGTTAACGCTGTCTCCTCGCTCGTGTGGTTTAATCTGTCCTAAGTTCAGATGCAGGGAGGTGCTACCCGAACACACTGGTGCCTGTGTGGACCCTGGTACTCCTGAGCCTCAGCGCCAATGCCTGACCTGAATTAGTGCTGTGAAGTCAACCATGGAAATGACTCAGTGGCACTGCAGGCCAGTTGAGGAGGAGGAGGATGAGGAGGAGGAGGAGGATGAGGAAGACGGAGGAGTGAGAGTGAGAAAAAGAGGTTTCACTGCCTACAACAGGTGTGATAGGAAAGACTGAGTGGGATGCTGAATGTGTGAGTGCATCTAGAGGGTTGTTGAAGTCAAGTGTTACAGCTTTAAATAACTGGCACAAGCACCTGCTGGGTTATTGTACATCAAATGTGGGGTTTTATGTAATTCAGAGAACTGATTCACATTGTCAAGAAGATGTTCTAGCATGGCTAAAATATTGTACTGGCATTAGCTGAAATCGTTGTACAGTGATTGTTTAATTTTTGGATTTATTGCAAATTTGATTATCATGGACAGTTACCAAATACACACGTGGGAGGTGTTTGTACCTGTGAAAGTCCACATTCCACCCAACACCTATGAATCACATGAAATGTGCTCAGGCACGCTGTGGTCTCTCATCCCAAAAAAAAAAAAAAAAAAAAAGACTTCTCTTAACTCTCCCCTATCTGATGTTTTATGTCTCTGCCTCTCGATCGAGCAATCAGTTGATGTGGGCTCGAGGCTATTATGAAAAATAACCTCACCAGTCAACAGTTACACACTGCTCTGAGCCCTATGGTTTACCAGGGAGGTGAAAATACCCGAGTGGCGCGGTCCAA
Source organism: Lates japonicus (assembly GCA_033238685.1). Lineage (NCBI taxonomy): Eukaryota > Metazoa > Chordata > Actinopteri > Centropomidae > Lates > Lates japonicus. The sequence goes on along the minus strand of BRZM01000004.1, from coordinate 8,273,848 downwards.
AACCCCAGCTCAAATTACTGTTGTTACATCAAACATCTCCTTTGGTCACGATAATAATAACCGCAGCTCTGGGGGGAAAACAAGGCCCAGTGACGCTCGAGAGTGCATGGAAACAGAGGGGCACGGAGCCCTGAAACACAACTCCACAGACAAACTCATAGCTCATGGTTGACCATTTTAATCCCCCCCCCCCAAAAAAAAATTCATCAGATCCCCCACTATGTGGAGCTGCTGCCAGGGGACCCTGATCTACCCCCCACCCCCCACCCCTCATACAGTACCACAGACACTGGGAAGCAGCCAGAGCTGCAATGAAGGAGGGTCACTGGAGGGTCAAAGCAGAAAGCAGCCATGTTACTTTTGCACATGCATGCTCCAGTATTTAAAACTACACATCTGCAGGTGATGCAGCAGTAGCAGCAGGGGAGGACATAGGTGGTTCTGTGTTAAAAACACACACACACTGACTTCAAGATGTAATTTCTGTCTTCTTTTAATAACAAAACAATTGACAATATAAAAAAGTATGTGATGACAACCATAATAAAATACTTAAACTGCTATGGCAACAAAAACATTCACATATCTCTCGACATATCTGCCTTTTTTTAATCTTTTCATACAAACTATTTTCACTACACTCTGCAACCTAGATGATAGGAATTAAACTTATGAGGCATACAGCTACAGTACATAGCAATGTTTTAAGCCTTAAGACAACCAAGACACAAGGCCTCTGGAATGACAACAGAGGGAAAAGTCTTTTGCGTAGAGCAGCAAAAACAGTTTTAGTGGATTCTACACTGTGCTACTGAGTTGGTCGTCTGCCTGGTATAATATCAGGTTTTAGGTTGTGTGTACGTTTAGTTAAGAGGTTTCCGGCCGTTCCTTAACGTTCAGACAGGGGCACATAAATAGATGCAAGCAATACTCCACATGGGATCAAATATACTGAATCACTCCAAGTACCAAAAGTAATGCCATGCTCCTCTTTTAAGACTGGGGAATCACACATTTATAAAGTTTAAGATGGATTATTACATTAGTATGTAGTAAAAATTGAGATTTATTCTCGACCCAGTTTTTGTAGTAGCTTAAAACTGTCTCTGTTAGTTGAATGTAGGTATATTTTGTGTGTATATGCTAACATCCCGGACTAAAAGGCTGAAATGCTCCGATGAAAGAATCTCAATTCCACATAATGCATACAACCAGGAAATAAACTCTAGAAGTGTCATTATTTCAGTCAGAAGGCAAAGAGGCAAAGTCATTTCTGGGACTTCCAACATCTTTCACATACAGAAAAATTGTCAATTTATGGTTAAACTTTTAACTTTTCTCATAAACTGCTATGGTTGGTCTGACAGTCCTGTTGCGGGCAGGAACCGTCTCAGACACTGGGGGTGGGCTGGGCCTGCTGAGGGTTACTGGCGGCCGTGGGGGTGGCCTGCCGGGGGAGCGTGTACATGGCACCGAGGAACTGGTCTGCGATGCGTCCGGCCTCGCGGAGCCCGCTGAGCAGGGCGCCGTGAACCGTGGCCGGGTAATTCCTGATGGTGTGCTCGCCGGCGAAGAACAAACGAGGGACGGGCTGAGAGGGAAAAGGGGAAAAAAAACACAAAAAAAACTGCACTGAGATCGATGTTGGATTGCCAGCATAATAAAGAATTAAAAGAAAATAGGGGGACTGGTGAGAGGAGGAGGAGGGGGAGGGATGTGGTAGTAAACTGCCAGAAGTCATCAGTCTACGCATAAGTATGACTTGTTCGCATCCATCAGTGTGCCAACATCAAAACAGCTAAAAAAAAAAACACATCTGTGCTGGGGAAAAAAAACTGCTCTGCTTTGGTTTGGATGAATATTGCGGCCAGGCTGGGATGCCTTCTCTTCCTCACTTTCTCACACACATATACACTCTCATTCTCACCCTGAACGCAAACTTGTATGCTGGGATCAGCACCAAAAACCCCCACACCCCCAACGCCGCCCCCTCCGGGTCCACCATCTCTGTAGCGTTTACCTGTGAGGCTCCTGGTATGGCGGGGCCAGGTGTGATGGGTTGCGCCATGAGGTCGTAGTCATTCCCCGAAGAACCTGCCGCGACGTAGGAGTAGGAGCCCCGCGCCCAGGGGTCGGCACGCCAACGGGTGACCACGGTTTCCTTCGGCTGCCATGACAACAAAAAAAAAAAAACAAAACAAAAAAAAACAACAACAACACATTTTTTTAAAAGGATTTTCCATGATCATATTAGAGGGACCTGTAAACAGCTGGATGGCAAACAGTTCCAACGCTGGCTTCCATGCATATGATTTTATCCCATTTGAAACCATAAACAAATGATTTATAACGATGGGTGGTTTGGATACGACTTCGCTTGCGAGTGCCTTTCACATATGCTCGCTGTGTAAAGTCGTGCTGGTTATGGGGGTCGACTGAGGAACGAATTTTGACATTCCACTTAAAGTAGTGGAAAAACCAGAGCAAACTCTAATGATTGAGCTTAGAAAAATATAATTCAGCACCACTTTTCTGTAAACAACAAACATAATGAAGTTGTCCTGGAGCAAAACTGCCAGCTTTGTCAACTTATGTGGACACTGAATTTTTGAGAGGAATAAACAATATGGTATGTGGGCTTGGAAAAAAACAAATGTCTACTTGAATGTAACAGCAAAGTGCGTGGGTCTGAGTACCTGCGGTACAGAGCTGCTTCCAAATATTCCTTTGAGAATGGCCAGGCAGCGTCCGACAATAACGTCGTCGCTGATGTTCTCCATGATGCCAGCGGCCTCACCAGCCATCAGAGCGAGCAGGATCGGGGCTGATGAGGGAAAAGTCACACTTTGTTACAGATATTTGTTGAAGAAAAACAAAAGGATTCATATGAAGGTGGTGCCATTTAAGAATGTACTGAACAGTCAAGAATTGTGATTTATCCAAATCAAATTAAAATCAAGAGCGTAACTGAAACTACAAGTGATCTCTCATCACCTTTGTAGAGGTTCCAGAAGAGGAAGAGTTCGCCCCGGCTTGCCGTGGTGGAGCCGACATGACCGAACAGGTTGACACTTGGATCCCAGAACACGCGGTCAAAACACAACACCACCTTTAGGCAGGGAGGAACACAAAGTTAAGAAAAAACAAAAAGAAACAGTCGCACAACAATTAAAGTGCTTATTTTAGACAAAAGCTCAGTTGCCTGTGAAGTACATCTCAAGTTCAGCACATTTACTGCCAACAGTCATAGCTGTGTGAATGGTGGAGCTCCCTCTGCTGGGGATGACGCATTAGTAGCAGCTCAGGTTGCATAATCATGCAGCACTCTCTCCTCTGTGCTGCAGCAGAATTAGGAGATAAAACTACTCTGCTGCAGATGATGCTCAGAGACAGAGAGATAGAGATAGAGAGAGAGAGAGAGAGACAGAGAGACAGAGAGAGAGAGAGAGAGAGAGAGTGTGCAGGAGCTGGTGGGTCAGGAGTGACGCAGAATGAGCACTCTGATCGGATTACAAACGCACTGGCAAAAAAAAAAAAAGCATCTTTTCTTTTGCACGCAACAGGCTCTGACTGACTCACCCCACTAACAGCCCACTGCTACACTCCCTGTCCCACCACCCTCCATCTTCCACCAGGATGAAGCAACGAAACCTTTATCCATTCAGAGGAAGGAGGGGAATCCTGGATTTCTGAGCTGCATACTAACACCCAGACTGATTTATAAAAGGAAAAAAAAAAGAACAGACAGACTAGGGGAAGGAGGGAATTAGCTGAATACAGAGGGGATGCTGACTTGGCAAGCCCTAATAGAAAATGATACATGAGCCTGCGAGGAAAAACACTCAACAGATTTCTGAACGCTCACTGTGTTTTGGCTGCAGGAGCCTCTCTAAAAGCTGAAGGTCAAGTTGCCAGCGTAAGGACACTGCAGCAGAAATAGCAGCAGAAGGTCTCCCCCCAAGGAACCACGTACTCTGTCCTGTTGGAAGCACGCCGACAGGACGCACTACATGATTTAAAACCTGATTCTGATTTTGACATGGTGACTCATTTCAAGACTAGGGAGAGACTAAGGAGACAATCGACATGTTATTCTGTAGTGAATGGGTGCTTATGATTCAAATTCCTTCCACTTGAGTTTGAGTTTGAGGTGGCCGAGGAGGAAGGAAGGGGAGAATGAAGGAAGCTTGTTGTGATAAAGCCTAAGCACTGTATGGCACTGAAAGCTCACTGAGAAGTCAAACCTTGTTGAGGTTACCAAAGCCCATCCTCTGTATGGCAGATGTTTTCCACTCAGGCAGCGGCGGGACAAACTGCACGGCGGGGGGCTGCTGCTTCAACACGCCGAGGGGCAGGGTGCACAGCACGGCGTCGCACTTGTATATGAAGGTCTGGGTCGTGGAGCGAGTGTTTACCGCTATCACCTCACAGCCTGGAGTTCGAACAGATAAATAACCGTTTAAACACACGCTGTCGAACCATATGAACATCACGTATGAAATCTGTAACGGAGCACAAACAAGCACAGCTGTGAGCACATACCGGATGCTGTGTATCGGACCTGCCGCACTGCTGTGTTTAGTTTGATGTCCAAGCCCTCAGCCAGAGCCACGGGAACACAAGAGTAACCGTTCCTTACTGTCAGGTGGCTGCCAGTGAACTCAAAGTCATCATCCTGTGGAGATATTAAATTAATAACCTGTCATCCCAGTGGCACAGTGTACTTCCTAATGTAATAAAAACAGAAGGGAATATCTCATAACATTAAAGAGGCTTCAGGGTCTTTGCTAGGGAAGACCATTATCACGACTACACAGTTACGATGATTAAAAATGGGTACATGTATATACCTGATCCCAGTGCTTGAGAGAAAGGGTGGAGAGGGGTGTAGCGTTGGCAAACTCCAAGTTGGCAAAGTGCCAGTCTAGGATCTGCCGATCCCTGGATGACAGGTAAACATCACTGTGGGAAAGAAGGGAAGGAAAGAGACATAGTGATGTTTTCTGACAGCTATTCAAACACAAGAGAGACAGGTTTAGTTGCATAACATTAACTGCAAACTAAAAAACAGGCAAATTGCGACAGGGCATAACACAGGCAAACATGTGCTGCTAAGGGCTGCAGGGCACCAACAAGCAAATGTGTTTTATAACCATTACGCACTGACCGTTTTTGTTGCAACCACATAAGCAATATTGCTTGAAAATAGCCAGTCTAGCTCCTGATTAGAACAATTAATAAAAGAAGTCTAATGGAGATAGCATTTACAGTTACAACACAGGCTAATGCACTGAACAAAACAACAAGCAGCTGCTGCTGCTGCCTCTGTTTCCAGCTGGATTCAAATACATGCTTCAGAGCCATATTAGATCGGATATATATTATTAATGCGTATGTTGAGATAATGGGGGATGAGTTACCTGGGTGGGTTGGCCTCTAGCTCCTGCAGCTTCTCCTCCAGTTTGACCTGCATTTCCACCAACTCATCATACTCCTACACGTAGAGAAGGCAGACAGCAAGGAGATGTCATTTGCACTGTATATACATCTTTATCTCATCCATATAGTGTCGCTGCTGGGAGGCTGCGATGTGAAACCTCTTTTTTCCCCACAAATAACAAATAATAATATTGATTGCAATTGCATATTAATGATCTGAAAACTGTTGTACTTTTCGTGTATTATTTCAACATCTTTACATTTTCTTAGTTACAGCTGACATTTAAATAGCATTGCATTCTCCTAATATTACTAATGTGCTAATATTTTAGCTGTATATGTTTAAGTTTATTGCCAGCAATGCTCTCAAAAAGTTAATCCAAGACTTAAGGAGCTGGCGAGGTCTTGAACTAGGTGATAGTGTATGGCATGCACATACATGTGAGTGTGTGTCTACAAGGTACACACCCAGAGGGTTTCAGGTCATGTAGAAAGGACAAGCAGTCTTGAATGAAAGGGCTGACTCAACCTGTTCATCAGTTCACCACAACAGGATCAACTATGACAGCAACACAGAGTCTGGCAGTACCACCTACCACGCCAGGCCACGGGACACAGCTGCACTGACTCAACATTAAATCTGTGTTATCTATATAAATCTATATGTCCCAGACACAGCCACTGCCTTACTACCCTTAAAATCTCATTATATAGTGTAGCCATGCATGTCATGTGTGCGCACGCACACACACTCTCTTAAACGTCCATTCTGCCTTCCTGAGAACATGTGTGTGTGCATCCGTAGACGTACAGTCAGACTGTGATTCAAGGCCTTGAAGTGGTTTCTCAGACAGCGGATGGGTCGCAGACAAATCCAGTTCAGACACCAGCTGCGTTTAAACCAACTAAAACTTCCTTCTAAAATACACACATAGCAGTAGTGGAGGTGATTTGTCCGCACCAAAAATAAAATAGCAGCACTCACTCTAATAATACACCCTACTGAGGCATTAAACCACTTAAACATAGCCTGTCTTGTTTACTTAGATAGCACGGCATTAAAACTCTAAGAGGCACCCTGACCTAGCAGTACGTAAAATATCCCTTTTACATGCTGGTACTTCCTCAGCAAAATAATATGCAGGTTCTATCCTGCAAATTGTGGTGGTTGACCTTCTGACCTTTTGATACACCTAATTATCAACCCAGGAAATCTAATACTTCTTCAAAGTAGTTCAAACTGCAGCAACTGAAAATACAGACATTATGTTTTACCCACAACACACAGTTGGAAATGGTTAGCATTTAAACTTAACTGCTGTGACTAGATTATTTTAAGTCCTGCAGTCTGGTTTCTGCCTGATCCAAGATGACTGAGGAAGTAATGAAAGTGTCACATAGGAATCTCTTCTGGACAACCAGTCTAGATAACTGTCTGCAGCTTGCAACTATGTGCAGGAAGTATAAGAAGCTGTAACAGCTTTATTGTTACTTTCCTCTATGTCACTCTTCAGCTTTTTTATTCGCATTTCTCTCTCTTTTCCGAAATAGTATTTGAGCTCACTTTGCAGAGCGCGGTGAGATCACGGTGTTTGCTCTTCACCAGGAACTCGGCTGTGATGTCTCTGGGTGGTTTGACTTCGCTGGCCTCTTTGTACTGCTGATGGAGCTCCTTAATCCGCTCCTTAGTGGTCACCATCTGAGAGGAAAATGAAAGGAAAGAGGGAGTAAAAGGGAGGGAGAGGAAGGTGGTTGTGAGATGATGGTGGATGACAGGAAAGAACCTGCATTGCACTTTAAAGGCTGCCATCGGATCTGTCAGCAACTCACTAGAGCTGCATCTCATAGCTGACAAAGCAGCAGATGGCTGTAATGTTTTAATTAGATGCTGACAGGTCAGATTCCTTTGCTTTCTTTTTCTTTTTCATACAAACATGAGAGGAGTTTTGAAAATAAATTCTCCACCCAGAAAATGGAAAATGAAAAGTTTATCACCACAATGCAGGATTTCCCTATGAAATAATACGTGGCAGCCTGTTTGTCACAAAGAAAACGTAACTTATTCTCACCTTGTTGAGAAGATCCCTGAGATCCTCCTGAGTCTTTACAATCTTCTTCCAGTGCTCTATTTGCTCATCTTTTACATGCTTCTCCTGCAGCCTGCACACACACACAGACACAAGATTAGAACTAGTGTTTGTGTGTTATCTGTATACATCTCCTCTTTGGACACATCTGTCATAGTCTCCTGTGTGTGAGCTTGTGCGGTGTCCGTCGTACTCACTGTATGACCACCTCCAGGGCCTGTCCCAGAGAAACAGGTTTGTTGTTGAGGAAGTTGAAGTCCAGCTGGTGGCTGAGGTAGGAGGTGGCCTCCAGCAGTCTGTTGAACTCTTGCTCCACCATTTCATCTTTTTCTTTCGGCACCTGGACACACACACATGCGATCACATGACAAGGACACTGGGCTATCAGTAATGCTAAAGACACCAGATGAAACCAATGAATCTATAGAAATGCCAGACTTAACTACAACTAAAGGCACATTAGTGACTAAGTATTATCACCAGTTCAATAGGCAGAATCTTGAATTGATGGAATTTACAGTGTTTCTACTATAAATCTGTCCATATTTCAACTTGCATTTAAGTCACTGATTGACTTATTGTACATAAACAAGACACATAAATAATACAGCCATTGCCTCTAAAAGACAAATTGCCAAATATTCCATATCTTGATGAACATGCAGTAACAGATTTAAAACATGCTTCCATGCTAGAATAGCAACAGTTTTGGAGACCAAGTATTACTAAAACAGAAATCCACACTTGATATTCTTGACTGATTTGAACAGAACGATATGTATGTTTTGCTACAAATGCTTATCCATACAAGCTACAATTTAGCCAGTGGTGTTATCAGATTATTTATACAGAATTTCTCTTAGTACCAGATTAGATCTTGTTTGCATGTTCTGAGGCTTTTTCACAAATCTAAACAGAAACCTCCAACATTTTAAAGATGAAACTAAGTCTTCTTACTGTGTGGATATTCCCTTTAATAAACAGGGGTTAATCAATGATGATGATGACAGTCAAAGTTTAACGTGAGCTGATGAGCTGTTTCTCATTTGATATGAAGTGGTGAGTTACATGGAGTAAAACTGAAATGAATTTAGATTAAATGATTGAATGTGAAAGTGATTGAAAATTAGGTAAGGAATGGATTAGGTAAATAAACCAATACATACACTTGTGCACCGTTCACCCTTTAGTAGTTCACCAAAAAGATGAACGTGGAAGGGGGTTGAGAAGACAAAGAGGGGAGGGGGGGGGGGGGGGGGGGGGGGAGAGAGAGAGAGAGAAAATATTAAGTAAACACAACTTTAACCTCAAACAGGTTTGCACAAAAGTAAAACATGTACATTTAATTTGCCTTTTCCTGCAGAGGAGGAAACCAGTCACACATGATGTAGATGCTTCCAAGAGCCATCTTCAATAGAAGTGCCCTGAACGTGAACCTAAACATCCTACTACTGTTGCTGCCACTTGACGGACAGAACCAAAAAAAAAAAAAAAAAAAAAGAGAGGGAAAAAACACTATTTATTTCTAATTTAATTACATTAGGCTTATATCCGTTTTCTATGCTCTGAAAGGAACAGGAGCTGTTGTGGATGACACGCAAGGGTAAGCAGTTAAAAGCATCCACGATTCATTGTGTTTTTGTGGCTCATGGAAAGTCAGATCCTCGCCTCAGGACAACAACAGGCTTGGAAAACAGCTATAAACCCAGACACAGAGCATTCAGTGCCAGGAGAGAACTCTTGCACGTATATAAACAAACTCTGTTGAAGGAAGTAAACAACACAAGGTCCCGGTTTGAAAAATGTAATTGGGATACACATATCTAATACAGATGTAGCTGCACTGCCCTGATGGGTGGTTATTTTTAAGGTTAGCTGTTTGTAAGAGAACTTGACCTAAAGCAGAGCTCAGAATGTCATAATGGCTGAAGCAGGCATGTATTTTCAAGCATCAACTGGCTACATTAAACCACATGCATGCCTCTGCTGCCATTAGCCTCTTGCCATCTACCAAGCTGTGAAGTAGTAAGTAATAAGTTGAAGTAAATTCTTGCCTTTCACGAGAAAATCTGGGATTTTTGCGAATAACGATTAACGGAAAATGAAGCCTTTTTACAACTACGGTAAATATTTAATCACCCATAAGGTATCTCAGGATTCTTCTTGTTAAATGTGAGGAATACCCTGAGGAGCTTGGCTGTGGCAGGATAATGGACGAGAGAGAGGCAGCTCAGTTCATGAAGATATTTCATTATACTCACAGCCTGGCCATTGGCTTCATACAGCGGACACTTCTGTTTGATCTTGGCCAGCTCCATGTTAACCTGCTTGCTGATCACTGCCATGGGATTCCCTCCTGAAAGAGCAAAAAGAACACATAACTGACAGTGACACAGCATATGTATTGGACAATATCACCCTCTACAGGTGGATCTCAGTAACTGCAGAATCGCTACGAGAAAACAGGCCATTATCTGGCTCTATTACAGCAGTGACCTCAAATCATGTGCTACTGAGAACCATGTGCGTGTTTTCATTCCAACCAAAAATAACACAGACCAATCACTTGCATCCTGAACTTAAGTTATGACTCTAAGATTGGCTGTTGTAGTATTCATTTGGAATGAAAATGTAAAAACACTTGCACCTCCATAGCATTCAACTTTGACTTAATGTTGTGATTGACTTCAGTATTTGTGTAATAAAAAAAGAAAAAAGAATCAGATTCATACCTAGGCCTGTCACCACCATGGCTCCCAGATCAGCAACATAATTGCCCTTCCTAAATGTGGCCACTCTGCCTCCAACACGGTCCTACATAGAGAAATGAGGTCAACATTTTAATAATAACATGGTAAACTTGCAGCAGTTGAAAATTATAAAATCTCGGTTGAGAAAATGTGACTAAATAAAAAGTTATACCTGAAATAACATAAATAAAAACCCTGTGGGTGACTTACCCTGGCCTCTAATACTGTAACATCCATTCCAAAGCTCTGCAGTTGCCTGGCTGCAGCCAGGCCTGACACACCTCCACCAATAATTATAACCTTCCCGGTCTTCTTAGCTGCAACGACAAGCAGGGAGCCCATTAATTAGGTCATCGTCTTTAAACCGCTGACCATTCCAAGGTCAGTGTATCTGAATGCTTTTGACTACACATCCAAATGTTAGACAACAAATTTAAATGATTTGAATGAACTCACTGGGTAAAGGCTTAACCCTCTTGTAAATGCCAAAGTTAATGAGACCATGTCTTTCTAAGTAGCTGTGTATCCTGTGGACCAGCACAGCATCACCTAAAAAAACAAAAAAACAAAAAGAAAGAAAGACAACGAAAGTACATTACATTTCAACTCCTATAGGACTACAATATTCTTGAAAAAAAAAGGAAAAAATGAAAATGTAGAAAAGTAAAAGGGAGGATTATGTTTTATGATTTAATGTCTCACTGTTGTATGGAGCTTCAAGCTGCTGGGCTGTGGCCTCAAAGGTCAGCTGTATCTTGGGGTTGTCCAGCCACAGTTGGAGCTGGATGAGGTTAATGTGAATTAAGATACTGTTGTAAATATGCCCATAGTCCTTAGTCTTTGAACACAATGTACTGTGTTTATATTGGCACTTACTGTACGGTTACGAATGTAGAGGAAGACTTTCTGAGTCTGCTGGGGACCACTGATGATGTCAGGGAAGCAGGCGGCCTCCTGGGATGTCATACGGTCATGGGGAAGACGGCTCTGGAAAGCAGCTCCTTCCACACCTACAAATAAATATGCACATCTCGACTCTGTTAACACTGAATGTCATTTAGGGTCAATTAAAGACCAAAAGAAACTGCCTTCATGTCAGTAGAGAACAATCTCCACATTCTCGTATAGAGATATTTCAGGGGAAAAAGCAGTTTACCAGAGCTTTTAAATTACACGTTAATTTTCTTTCCTCAGCCATGACATCAGTTTCACGTCACTGCTCTGACATGAAGCCTCACCAGATGGTTCCTCTGGTTCGCTGTCATTCTCTTCCTCTGCTGGTGGAGCTGGAGGAGGGATGACCTGCTTCCTCTCTTTCTCTGCCTTGGCATTCCTCTCCTCCTCAGAGTAATATTCGTCCTCCGACAGATTGGCCAGGCTCTCGTCCATCTCGCGGTACTCCACCTGCAACAGTAGGCACAATAAAAGCATCATTAAAACCAGCATTACCGAATCTGATCGGGTGGTGTGCTCCCACTTCAAGTGCCAAAGTCTCTCTGGGAGGAAGGGACAAATATCCTGAACGTCACGCTGCAAAGAACACAAGAAATGACTTCTGTTTCTAATTTCCACTAAGACAATTCTGAAAATGAGAACTTGTGAAGATACAGACTATTAATTGATTGCGGAATATAAAGAATTTTGCTAATGCCAAATTGAACTAATTTCTTTTTTGCAAAATCTTCTCCTCCCAAAGCGTGCAGAAACCTAAAATGTTTACTTTTGCTCGCTTTCGTCGACTTGTCCTACGGACTTCAGCCGAGTCCTGGTCTGCCCCACCAGGGCCTGCCTGGTGGGGCAAAGGGGCTCCTCCAGGTTCCCCACTCGGGGATGACCTCTCTTTCTTCTTTGTATCCATAGCTCCCGCAGCTGAGGCTGAGGGACCGGTCTGCGCATCAGACATCTGGGCCCTATCTCCTCCTGCTGCACCAGCAGAGGATGAAGAGGAGGAGGAAGAGGAGCCAGCATCTGACTTCTTGCTAGACAGCATTATGGAGGATGTTGGAGGCCTCTCCTGAACAAATGGGAAAGAGGAATGAAAAATGAAATGAAACACACAAGAGCCCAAGTTATAATCATTTTTTAAGTGAAAGTGGTTTAAGTGGCTTAAATTTCAATATTTAAAATATAGTATAACCAATGAAAGATAATTGCAAATTATTAGATGAAAATGATGAAGTGTGGGTTGTGTGTGCTGGGGGGAAAAAAAGAAAAAGAAAAAAAAAAAAACAACAACAATTTAATGAGTCTACCCTTCATTATGGCACTTTGAGGCATTCCCAATTAAGAACACAAATTTATTGTATGACAATTTTAGTCTACAAAAGCTAATGTATAAAAACTACAAAATCCCTGTTATCTCAATGGTGCTTTGGTTAAGATATAAACACCTATCAGACACCCCTATGTCAACTGGTCACTTTGCTGGTGGGGTCAGTGAATGCACCTGCTACAATAGGCTAACAACCACCAAACACTGACAGGCCTTGTTTTTCTTTTGTTTGTTTTTTTTGAATCACCCAAAAATGTCACACCTGTATCTCTGAATGATGGTTTAAATAATGTTATCTGTGCATGAATGTCATGGTTTTATGAAATGAGGGCTCCATGGTACAGTAACCTTGTCTTGTTTTACCCATTTCTCCGTGCACCTGGTAATATCCATTCAAACACTAAGAAATGAAGACAGAACCAGAAATATTGTTACGAGCAGGACCAACTGAAAAGAAATGTTGGCCTTTTACAATGCAGCGAGTGACATTTTACGTACATTACCGTTTTGAAAACCAAGTAACAAATATCAACTTAATAATACAACATAATTCACTGTGGCTCGGTCATTTGGCGAGACCTTATTAAGTAAGTCGAGTGAGAATTCCCAGTGGAGAAAACGTGATATGACTGAATGTGTTCCCTTTCCTCGGAAACGTCTGCTGTGTTCAGACCGTTAGTGTTTCTTTGATTGCCATCTTGACCAAATGGTCTAACGTTAGCTAACAAGTTAACTGCAAAGCTAGCAGCAGAATGCTAAGGCAATCAACGTTAGCTTAGCTAACGGTAGCTTTGTACTTGACAGCGACGTGAATGTAGCATACCTGAAGACAAAATAACGCTGCTTTAATAGTGCACTGTAATACAAGCTGTGCTCCAAACATAGATCTGAATCGCTTCTACGTGTATCTCCTTTCAAATTTATCTAAGGAGACCATGCTACGTTAGCTAACGCCGCTAACAATAGACCGAGGCTAGCACCGACAGAGGCAGAGTAGCAGGTGCGACCTAGTGAAAAAGAAAGCACCGGCTTCGCTTGCAAGAGGATCTGATTAAATAAACTGACAGTGAAAGTCTTAGTAAACTTCCCTACATCGTGGACCGCTGTTTTAGGAGATAAAAACGACAATCGAATATTAAAAACATTGATATTACCTCTCAAACCTCCGAAGATGTCAACACAAAGACGGCACAGTAGCGGGTCCCCCCCCCTCTCAATGAACTCTTCTGTGATTGGTGGATGGAAAACGTTATCCAACACCACTCAGCGAAACTATTGGTCAAAATAACTGTCAATCTAAAAGAAGGCGGGGATTTGCTCATACTCTCACTGCAGTGGGTTGATCTTATAAATGTTCTGCTCTAGTCTCTACAATGTTCTTTAAATGCATATCTGCATTGTTTTCTAACAACAAAGTGGAAAATAATTTGGCTTGAATTTTTCTTTTGTGGTTGACTGGGGTTCAGCGTTTCCGCCCCACTTGCCTGTCGTTTACTGTTTGGGAAACGACAAAACCGATCCCAGATCGGGGCTTGTCTGCCCTGCAGACAAACTGACGACGTAAGCCTGGGGGAGAAGAACAGGATGGGGAGGGAAGGTGGGGGTGGACAGGTAAAGGTGCTCTGTTCCGTCGCACCTAGTACTCAGGGAAGCACACCGATGTGTTGTTGACTCCTTTGTTTTTTCGTTTGGGGCCGGCTGTGTGTAAGTAACACCTAAAAAGCTGATTTAAATCGAAAATATACATGTTGGTTCCTCAAGTTAACCATTTGTCTTAACCAGCGAGTTCAAAAGTAGGCAAAAAAGTCCGTCCTCTGATCTGTGTTTTGCTCTCGGCTAGTCTGGGTGTTGCTGGTATTTGGGATTCAAGATTTTTGCATGTGATGTGAAGCCTTTTAAAGGAGGTTGTGTTGTGCTGGGGTTTATGCACCATCCCATATCAAAATGAGAGTAAGACACCAAAAACGTTGGGAAGTTTTTAGGGTGAAAGCAGAGAAAGGAAAAGCTCATTAATCTAGGCTATATTAGGAAGTATTTAATTTGTTTGCCATTACTATTATATGATAAACTTGAAGTAAGGTAGAATACATAGTAAAACAAGCTGTTTGACATTCTAAACAACAGGAAAAAGAAAATGGTGAAACAAGAGAAGGAGTCAGCCAACCGGCCTGACAACACCGCCTTCACTCAGCAGAGGCTTCCGGCATGGCAGCCCATGCTCTCTGCCGGCATCGTCATCCCAGGGTTTGTCCTCATTGGCCTGGCATTCATCGGCATTGGCGTCGCCCTCTTTGTCACTTCACGGGGCATCCAAGTGTTGGAGGTACGAATGACCTCTGAAAGTAATAATCAGTCTTGTGTCATGCTTAGAAACAAGGGTCAAATGTCACCAGCAAAAAGAGAGGAAGAAGAGAACAGACTTTCAGTCAGTGTTAAAACAATCTGTTTCCATTGTTGAGATGACATTTTTGGTATGTGACTGACTCTGTTATCTGCTCACAGTCTTGTCGGTTGTAAGTGATGCATACTCGTAGGTTTAAAGAGGAGTGGTGTCTATGACAGACAATGGAGATAGGTGTTGTAGCCTTTAATAATTAACAATAACCTTTCTTGTTCTTTCCCACACAGATAGACTACACTGGGGTTGAGCAGAACTCACCATGCTTCCCGTGCACTGACGAAAATCGCAAGAACTGTGTGTGCAACGTGACCTTCTCCATTGACACGCTCTTTGAGGTTACAGTGGACCATTGCACACAGTCACACACAAACAGTACTTTTACAATTTGTCAAGTCGAACTATTCTCCTGACTCTGACCCTCGGCTGTGTTTGTGTGATCCAATTTTCCTCCACAGGGGCCTGTGTTCTTTTATTATGGTTTGTCCAACTACTTCCAGAACTACAGAAGGTACGGTGTGTCTAAAGATGATTACCAGCTGTCTGGAGACCTGGATTACTTTAAGGTGAATTAACAACATAGGATACTGAAAAAAACAGACGTCACGAACACACTGTTTTTAATTTCAAAGGGGAAAGCAAAATTCACATGTGCTCAATTTAGATAACAATAAGTTTTAAAAAAAAAAACAATAAAAAGAATGAGCTGTGTTGGGTACAACACAACCTTGGTCAAAAATATGGGCGCAGTTAATTTTTTATTTATTTTTAAAATCAATTTAAGATTATGCAGGACCTAAAGCTGCATTGGTGGTACCCCATCATGTCTTTGCCCAAACAAAGATTTCCAGCCTTTTATTTGAGCAATTAAAGCACCATTTTCTGTATCTTTTGAAGGCACCCAGTGATAGCTGTTCTCCCTATGAGTATGACAAGAACAACAAACCAATTGTACCATGTGGATCAGTGGCAAACAGCATGTTCAATGGTATGTAAAGGCATTTAAAACAACTGCAGTGAATTTGGAATTAAGGTTTTTTGTTGTGTCATTAAAGTGTTAATTCTTGTTGTTGTTTTGAAGACACCTTCAAGCTGTTTCAGATTGTCAATGGTGCAAAGAAGCAGGTGTCCTTGGATGGAAAAGGGATTGCTTGGTGGACAGACTACAACATCAAATATAGAAACCCCTCTGTCACACCTCTGAAGACCGCCTTCAATGGTAGTAACTGTTTAACATTTTACTGAAATTCGTTACCTGTTCTGTTGAAGCTATGAAACATCACATTATAACTCACATTGTTCTTTATATTTAACAGTTAGAAATCGTGATAGATGATTAAAAGTTTGACTTTCAGGTACTGTGAAACCCTTATTTTGGTCCAAGCCTGCTTACGAGTTGGACCCCTCAGACCCTGCCAACAACGGCTTCATCAACCAAGACTTCCTGGTGTGGATGAGGAGGGCGGCCCTGCCAAATTTCAGAAAGCTGTATCGACGAATCACTGACGGTGATTATGCAGAGGGTCTGCCAGCTGGAAACTACACGCTTGAAGTTTCCTACAGTATCCTTACACATGTTACAGATGCAGTGGTGAGATAAAGGATGGTGCTTGGAGGTATTGGCAGATATGTTTGTGTAGTTTTAATCTTGTGCTTAAAGAATATGGCACACATTTTTCACTTGTACCCTATTTACATCTTCTTTTTTTTGTAATGCAGGCTTAATCAAATGACACACCAAAAGCCTAAACACATAATTTTCAATGCTCAATCTGTAATAAGACATTTATGCATTTAATTTTTTTGCTTATTAAAGACCTGTCACTGGTTCATGTAGACAGAGGAAGCGTTCAGTAGTTCCTAAGCAACGGCTTTAAAATGAATCTTATTCTGTTAATGTCACAGTATGATCATGAATCACAACAATTAGCTTTGGATAGTATGTGGAAGACTGTGATTTTTTTAAATTCCTTTATATCACCATGTAAGTCTGGATAATAAACCAATCCTCAAGTGATAATTTTACACAAATAGAGTGCTTAAATAGTTTCAATCATCAATCATCTACATGGGAAGATTTACAGATCTCCAAATCAGCCTAAAGAGGTCAGGCATTGAAATGTCCCTGTGTTTCATGTTATATTACACCCACTGCAGCCTGGTCTAACTTGTTTTACCGGTTGGGTGTGGTTCTGTTTTTTATCTGAGCAGAGTAAACACAGTGACTCAGGAGTTCCTTGAGGTGCAATAAAACAGGCAAATTTTCTGATGTCAAGTAAATGAGTTAGGCAAATCATTTTTCACATGATTGATTTGCGTCTGCCTGGGCAAGTCCTATGTAAAGTTGTCAAAAGCATGTTTCATTTTACTTAAAGGACCATAGCACTGTGTTGCCAAGTTTGATTCCTTTAAATAATGTGTGTGTGTATATATATATATATGTATATATGCATTTCTAGATAATTTCCAATACAAGCAGCACAGTTGTAGATATTCATACAACTCAAGAAGGTTTTAGGACTGCTAATTGATTGAAGTACTGAGGTGAATGTAAGTCAAAGGATGCCTTGAAAAAAAAACATTCGAATTCCTAAATACATGGGCTGAAACCTGCAAAATCAGTTGTATGGCTCTTGATACGTTTTCTTGTATGTAATGCTTTTCAGTGAAAGTATTAGCATGAAGCTAATATTTTTGTTTTCTACAATTGTCTGTATTTCCTTTCTTGGTGTATATCCTTAACATTCTGTCCCCCAGACTATCCTGTTCTGAGCTTTGAGGGCAGAAAGAAGGTGGTGTTCAGCAACGTCTCCTGGATGGGTGGCAAGAATGAGTTCCTGGGTATTGCCTATCTTGTGATTGGTTCAATGTGTGTCTTCATGTCCATAGTCATGCTCATTGTCTATGCTAAATTCAAGTTCCCAGAGGAGGACTGATTGCCTGGTTATGGACTATAGTTCAGTGGGGGTTTATCTACCCTATCAACAATTTTTCTTTTTTTTCTTTTTTACTCAATGAGATGATGACAGCACAGTTCAGTGCTCACATAATGGGGAGTATACAGCTAGAATCCATCTATGAACTGAAATCACATATGTTATTCTGGACATGAAGATGTCTTGAAAGGTGAAGAAAAAGCCTCACTTTGAGAGGCAGGACTTGAGTTGCTCCATTGACTGCAAAATCTTTGTGGACCCTGCAGGATTTTTTTCCATTTCATACATGTGCTTGTCTGTAGCACATCTGAGTGCAAAAACAAAATCAGCTAATAATCATCACCTGCAGAACAGCTGTATAAGAATTGTCTATTGCTGGTATCTCAGATCCATCAGGGACAAGCTAAGGCAGAATTGGTACTCACTGTGCGCATGCTAATAATTGGCTGCGAAATGGAGACATACAGTAGGGTCCAAAGTGTACATATTCTTCTTTGTAAATTATGAAATGAACATTTTCCAGTTAAAACAGCTCAGTTTATGCAACTGTAGTCTGTTATACTGCCATGCCTGGGTATGGCAGAGTGTTTTTCTCAGGCTTAAGGAAGTCTCATGCTGTTTTTCTTAAACTTTCATCATCACAAAATGAGCTGCCCCCTCATTTTAGGTCAACATTAAAGCCATAAATCATTTGATAAGCTATTTGATACTGGACAAGAAGTTACATTTTACTGTAAGTGTGTGGGATGTGTAATGTAACTTGCAAATGTATGCTGTAGAAAATGAGAATATATTGCTCTGCTCTCTCAGGGATATGGTGTGCAGGCTGTCCAGCTAATGCTATTCTCTACATGCTTTTATCAGTTTTAACTGTCGTTATTCTTTGAAACTGAGATTTTACTCTTTGTGCTGATATTTATTTAATAAAACAAAACCATTATGTCTCATTCCTCCTTGTCTCACTTCCATAAGCATCAGTGTCATGCTTTGTTTTGATAATTGTAACATCCTGTGTTGGATTCCCATTGTCAGTCAGTAAAGTTTTTACCCCTGTATCACTTAAGTATGACTTCACATGTTCTCATTTTTAAATTCTAGGATGATATTCTGCTTTTACACCCCCTAAAAGCTATATTCCATGCACCACATCCAGTATTTATCATCAAATTGATCATATTTTCAGTGTCCAAGCTTGAACTACACTTTTATTCATGATGGATGTGGATAATTTGGTTTATGAAAATATGTAGAAGTAATAAACATGACAATGCACCCAACTCATTCATTCTTGATAGCATGAGTCTGCAAAAATGCACTTGTCATGCTAATACCAGTCAAATTGTGGCAAAAGCACAAAGAGCAATTGCAATATCTGAACATAACATCGTCACTGAATCAGTAACACCATATTTAAAGGTTTATCACTTTGTACTTTGTTATAAAAGCTGTAGTTAAGGAGGATTTATAGCTGCATCATTGGAGACAACTCCCTTTCTCCCCCTATCTGTCATACAAAACAAAACAAAGAGAGAGAAAAAAAGATCAACTGCATTGTGGGAAGTGTAGTTTTTGGCGCGAATTGTTCAATGAAATACTCATTCTTTGAACACCATGTACCACAATTCATTGTGCCAATAAATCTGACGGCTACCGTTGCGGCGTTTTGACAGCGGCAGTCAACGTTTGACCACCTCGGTAGACAATACAGCCAGCTTCACAACGTCAGTCTCGTTTCTTTTCTAACTTTCGTACTGCGGACAGGCCGTCGTTGACCGTTTCGAATGTCCGACGGCGGGGGGACGGAGGAAAACTCCGGCACCATGGAGGTGTCCGCCGTTCAGACGGTCGCCGACACCTCGGTGCTGCAGAAGCACATTCGGAAACTGGTACCGCTGCTCCTGGAAGATGGCGGCGAGGCCCCGGCCTCTCTGGAAACCGCCCTAGAGGAGAAAAGCGCCGTGGAGCAGATGAGGAAATTTCTGTCCGATCCCCAGGTTCACACCGTCCTGGTCGAAAGAAGTGCACTCAAAGGTACGTTAAGCAAGAAGTGGTTAACTAGCTAATTTGAGGGGAATACAGGACCTTTTGTTCAGGGTTTTATTAATGTGGACCCGGCTTGTCTGTAGCTATTCGTCATTAGCAAATTGGCTATAAAACAAACGTTTATTAAATTAACGTTTTATGTGGGCAGCTGGTATTACTTGACAGCCTGGTAGACAACAGTGCTGACCTAGCTTGCTCTCTCCATCCATCACCTCGTTGCATTGTGAGGCAAATACGCCACACCGGGTGGGGAAAGGAAAAACAGCTAACAATATCACAGTAACGTTACATTCCATAGACGGTGTTCAATGTTAGCTATCTAATGACATTTTCAAGGAGTGATATGTGTTAATTTCAGCCGCAGTTGATTAATGTTTTGCATAGATAGTGTAGAATTTAATGCAAGGTAGAATTACATTTGCTTTTATGTTCATGTGCAGTTAGTTTGTAAAGCACATTAAGAGCAGTACAAACACCAGTACTAATGAAAACACAAGCCCCCATAAAAAAAACATACAAGCCAAACCCAAATCATTGAAATAAAAAAAAGAAAGAAAATGAATCCTTTGTCATAACTACATGTCATGTTGTGTCCACCTTCTTGGGGTTTTATCATGTGAACCAACTGGTGTCAATGAACACATTATCTTCAGTTTCCCCCAGGAAAAATGAATCCTGAGCTTCAGAGCTGATTGCCTTTAGTGATATTTTATGAGTGCTGAACCTTGATCCCTTGATGTTGCACATGACCGGGCAGCCACTGAGGCTGAGCCTGTAGGTTTTGTATTCCCAGCCAGACAGTCACTGCCCCAGCCTATTCATTTTTTTTAAACTAAGAATACTGATGCTGCAATGCAGAGAGTGCAGTGTCTGCAGATGGCTATTTCCAGCTACAAGCCATGACCTCACTTGCAGGGGAGGGTGGGGACATAGATAGATGGAAGCAGACCAGAAAGCCTGATAGCACTGTCATCCTGCTACAACATGACTCTCTATATACAGATGAACTCAGCTCTTGTCTGGTGTCCAAATAATCTCTAAATAGTGACTAAATACATGTTGAACAACTTCAGTGCTCAACTTATCTTGATGCTCTGACTGAGTGATATGGTGGTAATTAAATGTAGAGAATTTTCCACAAAAACTGACAGAACAGGACTGTGACAGTTTTTCCTTGTTAGGGGAGAATCTTGATGATCTCTGATGCCTGGGTATTAGATTTAGCAACTACAAACATCAACTGATGATCACTTAACATGGCTACTTGCAGAGTATGATTTCTTGAATTTTCTGTTTACTTGTTCAGATATTGATTTTCATTTGTTCTTCACACAGAGGATGTTGGAGATGAAGGAGAAGAGGAGAAAGAGTGCATCACTTATAACGTCAGCATTGACATACACTATGGGATCAAGTCCAACAGGTAAACTATGCATCTGAAGCGCTGAAAAGAGGTCTCAGTTTCAACCTTACCATAGCATGTAATTCCGCTGGTAAAACTAAAAAAACTGTTTAAGATATTTGTTTAATTTACTACATGGCACGCAGCTGCTGTTAGTTCTGAGCTCTGAATGCGTTATCCCTTTTCTTCCCTGCAGCCTGGCTTTGATCAAGAGGACAGGAGTCATCGATGCAGACAAGCCCATATCAACCCAAGTTCGAGTTTTAACCTTGAGTGAGGATTCTCCCTATGAGACACTCCACTCTTTCATCAGCAATGCTGTTGCACCTTTCTTCAAGTCCTATATCCGAGAGTCTGGCAAGGCAGACAGGTAATTCTCAGAATGTGTCATATATTTTTGATGGTTTCAAAACCATGAACTGAATCACAAAGTCAGCATTTAGCAGTAAAAGTGACATTGATGGGAAATTCCTCCAAAGTACTTAAATCTCTGTCACCACTCTATAGAGATGGGGATAAGATGGCTCCCTCCGTTGAGAAGAAGATTGCTGAGCTGGAGATGGGACTTCTCCACCTGCAGCAGAACATTGAGATCCCTGAGATCAGCCTGCTCATCCACCCCATCATCACAAACATTGCCAAGCAGTGCTATGAGCGTGGAGAGAAGCCCAAGGTCACTGACTTTGGAGACAAAGTGGAGGACCCAACATTCCTTAACCAACTGCAATCTGGAGTCAACCGCTGGATCAGGGAGATCCAAAAGGTGTGAAGCATTACAATGTTTCTATCTCAAAAACAGTGCTGTGATAGTTCATTTAACAGGTATAAATATTTTTCTCTCATGCTCACTACTGGGTTTATTTGTCTCCGCCACCTACCCTTTTATCAGGTGACGAAGCTCGACCGTGACCCAGCTTCGGGCACAGCCTTGCAGGAGATCAGTTTCTGGCTCAATCTGGAAAGAGCCCTTAACAGGATTCAGGAGAAGAGAGAGAGCCCTGAGGTTCTGCTCACACTGGACATCCTCAAACACGGCAAACGTTTCCATGCTACTGTCAGCTTTGACACTGACACTGGTGAGTAGCAGCCAGTTAAAACTGTTAGTTTTTGTAATGTATACTCCCTTTGCTCACAGCAGTTTGAACAACAAACATATTTTCTTACTCTACTTCTCACAGGTCTGAAACAGGCTGTGGAAACCGTCAATGACTACAATCCTCTGATGAAGGACTTCCCGCTCAACGACCTGCTCTCTGCCTCAGAGCTTGATAAAATCCGCCAGGCTCTGATGGCCATATTCACTCACCTGAAAAAGATTAGGAACACCAAGTATCCGATCCAGAGAGCACTGCGCCTTGTAGAGGCCATCTCCAGGGATTTAAGCTCCCAGCTTCTCAAGGTGTTGGGCACCAGGAAGCTCATGCATGTTGCCTACGAGGAATTTGAAAAGGTTGGTGTTGTTTAGTCTCTAAAAGTTTTTCCATCCGGAAATACATGCTTGATTTAGCTGCTCAAAATATCTTTCTCTTCCTAAATATCCTTTAAACGTCCTTGTGCAGGTGATGGTGGCTTGCTTCGAGGTGTTCCAGACCTGGGAGGATGAGTATGAGAAACTCCAAGTACTTCTGAGGGATATTGTGAAGAGAAAGAGAGAGGAGAACCTGAAGATGGTGTGGCGTCTGAGCCCCGCCCACAGGAAGCTCCAGTCCCGCCTTGACCACATGAGGCGTTTCAGAAGGCAGCATGAGCAGTTGAGGGCTGTCATCGTCCGTGTGCTGAGGCCTCAGGTAAAGTATACTTTTTTTGGACCAGAAAAATTTTATTGCAATCTGCAGTGGCCTCACTTTAATTGATGAGCATGTCTTGCCATTATTAATCATGAACATTTGAATGTTCTATTCTTGCAGAACCTGACATTATAGAGATTAATGTCTTGTTTTATTCACACTTACTTGAAAAATTGCCCCTGTAATTCCAGGTCTCTGCAGTGCCGCAACATGCCCCTGGAGAGACAGTTGAGCCCCAGGATATGAAGGTAGCTGGAGTTCTCTTTGATGCTGCCGACGCCAATGCCATCGAGGAGGTCAACCTGGCATATGAGAATGTCAAAGAAGTCGATGGTCTGGATGTGTCAAAGGAAGGCATGGAAGCCTGGGAGGCCGCTATGAAGCGTTACGATGAGCGCATCGATCGGGTAGAGACCCGTATCACCGCCCGCCTGCGCGATCAGC
This sequence comes from Lates japonicus, assembly GCA_033238685.1. Lineage (NCBI taxonomy): Eukaryota > Metazoa > Chordata > Actinopteri > Centropomidae > Lates > Lates japonicus. The sequence goes on along the minus strand of BRZM01000004.1, from coordinate 8,250,290 downwards.
TGGGTACTGCCAAGAACGCCAACGAGATGTTCCGCATCTTCTCCCGCTTCAATGCTCTGTTCGTGCGCCCACACATCCGCGGCGCCATCCGGGAGTACCAGACACAGCTCATCCAGCGCGTGAAAGACGACATTGAGTCACTGCATGACAAGTTCAAAGTGCAGTACCCTCAGAGCCAGGCCTGTAAGATGAGCCATGTCCGGGACTTGCCACCTGTGTCTGGATCCATCATCTGGGCCAAGCAGATTGACCGTCAACTGACTGCTTACATGAAGAGGGTGGAGGATGTTCTGGGAAAAGGCTGGGAGAACCATGTGGAGGGGCTGAAGCTGAAGCAGGATGGAGATAGCTTCAGGGCTAAACTCAACACTCAAGAGATATTTGATGACTGGGCTCGCAAGGTATGAAATTGATCATAGACGTAACTATAGTACAGTATTTGTAAATGCTATTCAATTCTTCTGTGTTCTATTGCAAGTTTTTAAATATTTGTCATCCCTATGTGTTGTAAATCAGGTGCAGCAGCGTAACCTTGGTGTCTCCGGCCGCATCTTCACCATTGAGAGCACTCGTGCCCGCGGACGTACAGGAAACATGCTCAAGCTCAAAGTCAACTTCCTCCCAGAGATCATCACCTTGTCCAAAGAGGTCCGCAACCTCAAGTGGCTGAGCTTCCGTGTTCCTTTGGCCATTGTCAACAAAGCCCACCAAGCCAACCAGCTGTACCCGTTCGCCATCTCTTTGATCGAGAGCGTTCGCACCTACGAGCGCACTTGTGAGAAGGTGGAGGAGAGGTCCTCTATCTCCCTGCTGGTGGCTGGACTTAAGAAAGAGGTTCAGGCTCTCATTACTGAAGGCATCACTCTGGTCTGGGAGTCCTACAAGCTGGATCCTTATGTGCAGAGGCTGGCCGAGACGGTCTTCAACTTCCAGGAGAAGGTCAGTGTGGAGATGTCATCATGCAATAGCATATATCCTGTGTGAATACAGACTTCCTTCAATTTTTCATTGTGGAATGACACAACAAATGTGTTTTTTGTTATATGTTGTTTCCAGGTGGATGACCTCCTGCTGATTGAGGAGAAGATAGATCTGGAGGTCCGCTCTCTGGACACTTGCATGTTCGACCACAAGACCTTCTCTGACATCCTAAACCGAGTCCAGAAGGCAGTTGATGACCTCAATTTGCACTCCTATTCCAACCTGCCCATCTGGGTCAACAAACTTGACATTGAGGTTGGTTAATTGTTATTCTCATTCAGTTAGATATTGAATGTTGTGGGTCAGAATAAATATGCACTCAATATTTTAAGTGTTGTTTTTTCACATGTTGATGGTTCTAAAACAGCATTTTTTGTGTGTTTACTTAGATTGAGCGCATCCTGGGGGTGCGTTTGCAGGCTGGTCTTAAGGCCTGGACCCAGGTGCTTCGGGGTCAGGTAGAGGACAAAGCTGATGTGGATATGGACACTGAGGCTCCACAAGTGAGCCACAAGCCTGGAGGCGAGCCCAAGATCAAGGTAAACATTGTGATGAGTGACCTTGTTATTGCTTTATGCCATGTTTTATACATACATTACTGGAACAACCTGGAAAACTTTGCACAACTTGACACAGCTGACCTTTTTTTAAAAAAAAAATTTTTATCCCCAGAATGTTGTCCATGAGCTGAGGATTACTAACCAGGTCATCTACCTGAACCCACCAATTGAAGACTGTCGCTACAAGCTCTACCAGGAAATGTTTGCCTGGAAGATGGTCATCCTTTCCCTCCCCAGGATCCAGAGTCAGAGATACCAGGTAGAGACAGTTTAAGAAGTAGAGATGTGATGCTCAGATATGACATATTGAGAGACATATGGATGCTGTGTCCTATTGCATTCGTGCTGTTGCTTTTATTTAAGCAAGCCTTTCCTTTCTCTCCAGGTGGGTGTCCACTATGAGTTGTCAGAGGAGGAAAAGTTCTACAGAAATGCCCTGACCAGAATGCCAGATGGCCCTGCAGCCTTAGAGGAAGCCTACAATGCAGTCGAAGACATTGTCAACGAGGTGGAACAGTACGTCAAGGTAAGAGCCTCACTGGTCTAAGAGCACAAAAAAATGTGTTATCACACACACAGTTGATGACTGTTGAATATCTATCTACATTATCATATACAGTACATTAGTTTTTAAATATTTCTCTTTTAATCGTGGACTTCTCTTTGGCCCTGTCCAGGTGTGGCTGCAATATCAGTGCTTGTGGGACATGCAAGCAGAGAACATCTACAACCGCCTGGGTGAAGATCTCACCAAGTGGCAGGCACTGCTGGTCCAGATCCGCAAAGCACGAGGAACATTTGACAATGCAGAGACACGCAAAGAGTTTGGACCTGTGGTCATTGACTATGGCAAGGTAATAATGAAAAAGATATATGTGTTGAATTTGAAAGCTATTTATCAAAAGACAATCTCTTAAAAATATTAATAGTTTATTACAAAATTAATTAAATTATTAAATCTTATACTTCTGTATCTAGGGAATAGGAAGGTCTCTTCTACATAACCCCCTTGTTTATGCTGTTAAACATGAGTTTTTTCCTAAATGTTTTATTTATCCCTGACAACAGGTCCAGTCCAAGGTTAACTTGAAGTATGACTCTTGGCACAAAGAAGTCCTCAGCAAGTTTGGACAGATGCTTGGCCAGAACATGCAGGACTTCCATGCCCAGATCTCCAAGGTAACACATGATACAATTGAGAAATCATGTATGTCTTTTAACCAGCTTAATAACATTAATTTCAAAGATGCCAATTAGAAGATTATTCTTTGAACTACGTTTGTTTTTCTTATCACTTTTGTCTCTCACTAGTCCCGTCAAGATCTGGAGCAACATTCTGTGGACACAGCTAGCACTTCAGATGCTGTCAACTTCATAACATACGTCCAGACCCTGAAGCGCAAGATCAAACAGTTTGAGAAGAATGTGGATGTAAGCACTCTAAAACATTCAGTATCCTTTCCTTCATTCCTTTAAATATCAGCATGCTTAAAGAGCAATTGGTTCTAATCCGATTCTCTATCCTTTTACCCCCAGTTGTTCCGTAATGGGCAGCGTTTGCTGGAGAAGCAGAGATTCCAGTTCCCTCCTTCTTGGCTCTACATTGATAACATCGAGGGTGAATGGGGTGCCTTCAGTGACATAATGAAGCGCAAGGATACTGCTATTCAGCAGCAGGTGGCCAACCTGCAAATGAAGATTGTCCAAGAGGACAAAGCTGTGGAAAACCGCACTACTGACTTGCTCAATGACTGGGAGAAGACCAAACCAGTTGCTGTAAGGGAAATTGAGTCATTTATTATATTTCAAATATAATAAGTGGAGCACAGTCACACCTAGAAGTGGCTCATAGTTTTTTGGATACTTAACTGGTTACTGCTCATATTTAAAGTAGGATAACAAGACATATCTTGACGTGACTTTCAATTACCTGAGATAATTTAATCAAATGTCTAACTGATAATCATCATTGTCATCCATCAGGGTAACCTGCGGCCAGAGGAGGCTCTTCAGTCTCTGACCATCTATGAGGGCAACTTTGGCCGTCTGAAGGTAGAAAGGGAGAAGTGTGCCCGTGCCAAAGAAGCCCTGGAGCTCACTGATACTGGCCTGCTCAGCGGCAGTGAAGAGAGGGTGCAGGTAATGCCTACACACATTCACACAAAAGTCAAGTTGAAGATCAAATTATGCAAGGGTCTTAGCTCTAACTGCTATGCCTCTTTCCAAGACAAGAGAGATGACTAAATAAATGCATTTTGGGGGACTCTTTTCTGTCTTTGTGGTGACTTATAGGTGGCACTAGAGGAGCTACATGACCTGAAGGAGGTGTGGTCTGAGCTGTCGAAGGTTTGGGAGCAAATCGACCAAATGAAAGAGCAGCCATGGGTGTCTGTACAGCCTCGCAAGGTAAGAAGTACACAAATAAATTAAATATTCAGATTATGAAATCTCCTTTGTGTATTATTGAAATGATCTTGCATATAACTGTTCTCCCGTCTGTGTTGTGTTTGTAGCTTCGTCAGAGTCTGGATGCTCTTCTGAACCAGCTGAAGAACTTCCAAGCAAGATTGAGACAGTACGCTTCCTATGAGTACGTCCAGAGGCTGCTTAAAGGATACCTGAAGGTCAGGCAGCAAGTCTTTTTTCACTGAGCACAAATTTTGCCAAAAAAATGAAAAATAAAATCATGGGTTATTAAATTCTCTCCCTGTTCCTTTCTCTCACCAGGTCAACATGTTGGTGATTGAGCTGAAATCAGAGGCTCTCAAGGACCGTCACTGGAAGCAGCTGATGAAGCGTTTGCACGTGAATTGGGTCCTGTCGGAGCTGACCCTGGGACAGATCTGGGATGTGGATCTCCAGAAGAATGAGATGGTGGTGAAGGATGTTCTCCTGGTAGCTCAGGGAGAGATGGCTCTAGAGGAGTTCCTCAAACAGGTGAAGAGGGATGGTCTTCAAGAGATTATGCAGTGTAATTGTAATGTTTACTGTAGGCAGATTACATTTTTTTTATCCAGAGCCTCCAGTCCAGATAATTACAAATAACACGCATCTTATAATAATTGTGCTTGCTGATTCTCAGATCCGTGAAGTGTGGAACTCATACGAGCTCGACCTGGTGAACTATCAGAACAAGTGTCGTCTGATCAGAGGCTGGGATGACCTCTTCAACAAGGTCAAGGAACATATCAACAGTGTTTCTGCCATGAAGTTGTCTCCATACTACAAGGTAAACAGAATTATGTATTCTCTTCATTGAGATAGACAGATTTAAGATTGTTTCAGAACTGCATCAACACCATGCTCCTTTTCCTTTTTCTCCCAGGTGTTTGAGGAAGATGCCCTGAGCTGGGAGGACAAACTGAATCGCATCATGGCTCTGTTTGACGTTTGGATCGATGTCCAGCGTCGTTGGGTCTACCTGGAAGGCATCTTCACAGGCAGTGCTGATATTAAACATCTGCTGCCAGTTGAAACCCAGAGATTCCAGAGGTAAATGAAGGACCCTTATTTTGAGAAACCAGAATTTATTTATTAATTCCAGCAGTCATGTCAACATTTAAAAGCCTTTCAGACAATTGGCAAGCTGAGGAGACATATTGGTGCTAAACTTAATGCATTCTCTCTCTGTCTTTATTCCACAGTATCAGCACAGAGTTCTTGGCGCTGATGAAGAAGGTAACAAAGTCTCCTTTAGTGATGGATGTGCTGAACATACAGGGAGTACAGAGGTCCCTGGAGCGTCTGGCTGACCTTCTGGGAAAAATCCAGAAAGCTCTTGGAGAATACCTGGAGAGAGAGAGATCCTCATTCCCCAGGTATAAAGATGACACTGAGGCAGAACTGAACCTGAAGGAGGGAATATGCATAGTTTTAATGGTGCATATTGAAAAGAGAGTTAATGATTATGTTGAATTGTTTGTTCACAGGTTCTACTTCGTTGGAGACGAGGACCTGCTCGAGATCATTGGTAACAGCAAGAACGTGGCCAAACTGCAGAAACACTTCAAAAAAATGTTTGCTGGTGTCTCCAGCATCCTGCTCAACGAGGACAACACAGAGGTGCTGGGAATCTCCTCCCGCGAGGGTGAGGAGGTTTTCTACAAAACACCAGTCTCCATCACAGAGCACCCCAAGATCAACGAGTGGCTGACACTGGTGGAGAAGGAGATGAGGGTGACGCTGGCCAAGCTGCTAGCTGAGTCTGTCACAGAGGTCACAGCCTTCAACAAGGGCACAGCCATTGACCTGAGCAAGTACATCAACTGGATTGATTGTTATCAGGTCAGCATTGACAGCATTCACTGTATCTTACAGACATGTAAATCTGGCAACACGTTTGCAAAAATTCACATATCTATTTTTCTCTCCACAGGCTCAGCTGGTGGTCCTGTCCGCCCAGATTGCCTGGTCTGAGAACATCGAGTCTGCATTGACCACCATTGCTGGTGGTGGGGATATGACTCCTATGCAGGGAGTGCTGTCAAATGTGGAAGCCACTCTCAACGTGTTGGCTGACACTGTGTTGATGGAGCAGCCTCCACTCCGCAGGAGGAAACTGGAGCACCTGGTCAGTGGGATTTTCTTAAAAAAGTATTCTTTGTATGAGAATGTTTGTATGATGAAAAATCTCTGAAATCCCTCTCCTGCTCCCTCTTAGATCACAGAGCTCGTGCACCAACGTGATGTGACCAGGACGCTGATCAAGAACAAGATCGACAACCCCAAGTCCTTTGAGTGGCTCAGCCAGATGCGTTTCTACTTTGACCCCAAGCAGACAGATGTTCTGCAACAGCTGTCCATTCAGATGGCCAATGCCAAGTTCAACTACGGCTTTGAGTACTTGGGTGTCCAGGACAAGCTTGTCCAGACCCCTCTGACAGACCGCTGCTATCTGACCATGACCCAGGCTCTGGAGGCTCGCCTCGGAGGGTCACCATTCGGTAAGAAAATTAAATATGACTTATTTTCTTTCACACAAGAAATAGAGAATCTTCTGTTAAGAAAAGTACAGTTTTACATTAAGAAACACTGAACTTTACTGAGTTTGTCTTGTCCTCTAGGTCCTGCTGGCACAGGAAAGACTGAGTCTGTGAAAGCCCTTGGTCACCAGCTCGGCCGCTTTGTCCTGGTCTTCAACTGTGACGAGACATTTGACTTCCAGGTACATGATTGTTTTGACTTCATTCTTAAAGCTAGTTTATAGCCAAGACTGAATCACTTGCTTGTTGTTTGTTTTTTACAAGATTTGGTTCTTTGGTTGTTTAACTCACTTATCTCTTTTATCGATCTTCTCTGTTTTAGGCCATGGGTCGTATCTTCGTGGGTCTGTGTCAGGTGGGAGCCTGGGGCTGCTTCGACGAGTTCAACCGTCTGGAGGAGAGAATGCTGTCTGCCGTCTCCCAGCAGGTGCAGTACATCCAGGTGGCCTTGAGAGAGCACAGCAACCCAAACAGAGACAGGAGTAAGTATTATATGAGTGGGAACTAAGATGTCATAATGAGTAAGGAATTCAGATTCAATTTGAGAACTGACAAAAAACAATGTCTCAACTTTGTTGGCCAGCAGTTCTACTTGAGAACTGTTCTGTAAATAAGGTATCATCTGTCCCCCTCTCAGGTGTGCCCATTACTACAGAGCTCCTTAACAAGCAGGTGAAGGTGAGCCCAGACATGGCCATCTTCATCACCATGAACCCTGGCTACGCTGGCCGTTCCAACCTTCCTGACAATCTGAAGAAGCTGTTCCGCAGCTTGGCCATGACCAAGCCTGACCGCCAGCTCATCGCACAGGTCATGCTCTACTCTCAAGGTTTCCGCACTGCTGAGACTCTCGCCAAGAAGATTGTGCCCTTCTTCAAGTATGTACCATGTTTGTTTAAGAAAAACTGAAAATACCTGTGAGAGGATTTTTCTTTTCGGAATTAATCCCTTGCCTCTATTTCAGGCTGTGCGATGAGCAGCTCTCATCTCAGAGTCACTACGATTTTGGCCTGAGAGCTCTCAAGAGCGTGCTGATCAGTGCTGGAAACGTCAAGCGTGAGCGCATCCAGAGGATCAAAAGGGAGAAGCTTGAGCGCGGAGAGGATGTTGATGAAAATGAGATTGCTGAGAACCTCCCAGAACAGGAGGTATAAAAATGTTTCTGTATTGTTTGATTATTGATTTTTTTTTTTTTTTTCTCCCAGAATCCAAGCAGAAATTTGAGCATCGTGAATGGTTATTTCACTTATTCTGTGTACCATTTATTTCAGATCCTGATCCAGAGTGTGTGTGAGACCATGGTCCCCAAGCTGGTAGCGGAGGACATCCCCCTGCTGTTCAGCCTGCTGTCAGACGTCTTCCCTGGGGTCCAGTACATGCGAGGAGAGATGACTGCTCTGAGGGAGGAGCTGAAGAAGGTCTGCGGGGAGATGTACCTCACCTACGGAGATGGTGACGATGTGGGCAGCATGTGGGTGGAGAAGGTATGTAGCTGAATCAGTATTGATATATGTTTGGTTAGTGCCTCTAGTGATCTTGTCAAAGATCCAATTCCACAGCAATCAAGCTACTTTAATTTCTGAAACCTCATTCAACTTCTTCCAGGTGCTCCAACTGTACCAGATCACACAGATCAATCACGGTCTGATGATGGTGGGACCTTCAGGTAGTGGAAAGACCATGGCATGGAGGGTGCTGCTCAAGGCCTTGGAGAGGCTGGAAGGTGTCGAGGGTGTGGCCCACATCATCGACCCCAAGGCCATCAGTAAGGATCACCTTTACGGAACCCTGGACCCCAACACTCGTGAATGGACTGATGGCTTGTTCACACACATCCTCAGGAAGTGAGTTTGTTAGCGGTTTGTTATTAAGGGTATAACTCTACTCAGCTAATCTTGATGTTGCAGAAAATAACTGGTGTAAAATTATTTTTTCTTTTAATTCCAGGATCATTGACAATGTACGAGGTGAGCTGCAGAAGCGTCAGTGGATCATCTTTGATGGTGATGTTGACCCTGAGTGGGTTGAAAATCTCAACTCAGTCCTGGATGACAACAAGCTGCTCACCCTGCCCAATGGAGAGCGTCTCAGCTTACCACCAAATGTATGAACACAGCACTTCATACACAGATGCCTCATTTTAATCTGGTCTGGTGGCAGCCTTTATTTACCCTGATTTTTTTTTTTTCTCTTTCTCCACAGGTGCGTATTATGTTTGAAGTACAGGACCTGAAGTACGCCACCCTGGCCACTGTGTCTCGCTGTGGTATGGTCTGGTTCAGTGAGGATGTCCTCAGCACTGACATGATCTTCAACAATTTCCTGGCTCGCATTCGCAGCATTCCGTTGGATGAGGGAGAGGATGAAGCTCAGCGCAAGAGGAAGGGCACAGAGGACGAGGAGGAGGCTGCATCACCAATGCTGCGGGTAAATGGAAGAAAATACAGGATATGCTATATAAATAACACAACACTGTCAAACATTTCTTCTTTACTGACATCCTGCTGAGTGTTTTACGCTAGATCCAGCGTGATGCTGCAGCTATCCTGCAGCCATACTTCACCTCCACAGGCTTGGTGATCAAGGCCTTAGAGCATGCCTCCAAGATGGAGCACATCATGGACTTCACCCGCCTGCGCTGCTTGGGTTCCCTGTGCTCAATGCTTCACCAAGCCTGCCGAAATGTGGCTCTCTACAACAAACAACCACCCTGACTTCCCCATGCCCATTGATCAGCTCGCGAGATACTTGCAGGTAATGTTTTGTGTTATGCTCTCAGTGTACTTTAAATACCTTAACTTACATCACCTTGGAACTATTAACATTTTGTTACAACTGATACATTTTGTGGCATTATCTCTCTACAGAGGTATCTGATCTATGCCGTACTGTGGTCCTTCTCTGGTGATGGACGGCTGAAGATGAGGGCTGAGCTCGGAGAATACATCCGTCGCATCACCACTGTGCCCCTCCCCTCTGCTCCCAATGTCCCTATCATTGACTACGAGGTACAGCACCTGAGTGTTAAACAGCTATTGATTGTTCTTTCAGTAAATCTACACAAAAATTTATTTTCTGAAAAAGTCACAGAGGCAAACTAAGTTTATTTCCTTTACACTCAGGTGTGCATCTCAGGTGAATGGCAGTCCTGGCAGGGCAAGGTGCCCCAGATTGAGGTAGAGACCTCACAAGGTGGCATCCCCAGATGTCGTGGTTCCCACCCTGGACACTGTTCGCCACGAGGCTTTGCTTTACACTTGGCTGACAGAGCACAAACCGCTGGTGCTGTGTGGACCTCCTGGCTCTGGAAAGACCATGACCCTGTTCAGCGCCCTCAGGGCCTTGCCTGATATGGAGGTGAGAGAGTTGGACTAAAGAGTTGTGAGATTGATTATAAATCCTGTACTGTTCAGTGAGTACAAATAAACTGAGTAAAACTGAGGTGAAATGTTGTAAAATTTCCTCCTACTCTTTGCCAGGTTGTGGGTCTGAACTTCTCCAGTGCCACCACCCCAGAGCTGCTGCTCAAGACCTTTGACCACTACTGTGAGTACCGCCGTACTCCGAACGGTGTCGTCCTCGCCCCCGTCCAGCTGGGCAAGTGGCTGGTGTTGTTCTGTGATGAAATCAATCTGCCAGACATGGACAAATACGGCACACAGAGAGTCATCTCTTTCCTCAGACAGGTATGATTCATTGCTTTGCAAATGCTCACAGCTGTGCTGCTGATTTTTTGTGATGATTGTGATGTGTTGTCCTCATATGCTAAAGGCTCCCTCGTTGTGTTTCTTTGCAGATGGTGGAACATGGAGGTTTCTATCGCACCTCAGACCAGACTTGGGTCAAACTGGAGAGGATCCAGTTTGTTGGTGCCTGTAATCCTCCAACTGACCCTGGCAGAAAACCTCTTACACACAGGTATAGACTTAACATCTGAGTAGAAAATAAAGCGGTGAGGTTATATATCAAAATATTGAAAATCTTGAAATGATGATGTGTTGTTTCTAGGTTCCTGCGTCATGTTCCTGTGGTCTACGTGGACTATCCCGGCCCAGCCTCTCTCACCCAGATTTATGGAACCTTCAACCGCGCCATGCTGCGCCTCATCCCCTCTCTACGTACCTATGCTGAGCCTCTTACTGCTGCTATGGTCGAGTTCTACACCATGTCTCAGGTAAAGGAATTGACAGTATAACAAAAACATCAAGTTTTCTTAATATTGCCACAGAAACGAGTGTACAAACTAAAGAAAAGTATGTTTTATTGGTAACTTTTCAGAGTCTGATTAATTTTCCTTTCATTGACACTATTCATATTTGCTCGACCATATAGTGTAATCCTTTTTTTCCCCCCTTAGGAGCGCTTCACCCAGGACACTCAACCCCACTACATCTACTCTCCCAGAGAAATGACCCGCTGGGTGAGGGGTATCTTTGAGGCCCTGCGTCCGCTTGAGACTCTGCCTGTCGAGGGGCTCATCCGCATCTGGGCCCATGAGGCCCTCCGCCTGTTCCAGGACAGGTGAGCGTTCATTACTGAGAGGCTGAGCTTTATTTCTCACAGTGTGGACTATGTGGTGTCATTTTTGGACAAATGAAACGGAGGAGTGATCAAATGTGGTGACTATGTTATTGTTCTTGCATTGCACTTTTTCAGGCTGGTTGGTGATGAAGAGAGAAGGTGGACAGATGAAAACATCGACATGGTCGCTCTTAAACACTTCCCCAACATTGATAAGGAGAAGGCTCTCAACAGGCCTATCCTCTACAGCAACTGGCTCTCCAAGGTCAAATAGAGATATGTTGACTATACTTTGATTTCAGCTTTTAGTAATGTTACTAAAATGATAAGGAATTTTCTCAAATCATTTGCATTTTCACTGAGTTTCTTGTATATGGACGCAGGACTACATCCCAGTGGAGCAGGAGGAGCTGAGGGACTATGTAAAGGCCCGTCTGAAGGTTTTCTATGAGGAGGAGTTGGATGTCCCTCTGGTGCTCTTCAACGAGGTGTTGGACCATGTCCTTAGGATTGATCGGTGAGTAAAAGCTGCTTACTGACTTCTCAGAATTTCAGAATTGGTATATTTGTTTTGTGAGCAAGTTTTTAAAAGGGTATATCCTCCTCTAGAATCTTCCGTCAGCCTCAGGGCCATCTCCTGTTGATTGGTGTGAGTGGAGCAGGAAAGACTACTCTGTCTCGTTTTGTAGCCTGGATGAACGGACTTAGTGTCTACCAGATCAAGGTTGGCAAAACTCATGTAAAGGTATTTAAAGTCATTCTTGTTTAACTACCTGTGAGCATTTATTGACTTGTGTGAGTGTGTGTTTTTCAGGTGCACAGGAAGTACACTGGAGAGGACTTCGATGAGGACCTGCGTACAGTGCTGCGTCGCTCAGGCTGCAAGAACGAGAAGATCGCCTTCATCATGGATGAGTCAAACGTGCTGGACTCCGGTTTCCTTGAGAGAATGAACACGCTGCTGGCCAACGGAGAGGTAACTTGCTGACATTGTAGTTTGTTGTGCAGCATCAGTTGTTAAATCTTTGTGGTCCCATCATTGGATATTTTTCTTATATAAGAAATTTGTTTCGGTTGTGTGCACATACCTTTCAGGTTCTCAATATTTTAATGTTACCTGTTCTTTGTAGGTTCCTGGCCTGTTCGAGGGAGATGAGTATGCCACCCTGATGACTCAGTGTAAGGAGGGAGCTCAGAAAGAGGGCCTGATGCTTGATACACACGAAGAACTGTACAAATGGTTCACCAGCCAGGTCATCAGAAACCTCCACGTGGTTTTCACCATGAACCCCTCATCAGAGGGCCTGAAGGACAGGGCTGCCACATCTCCTGCCCTATTCAACAGGTACAGAGACATTATAATCACGGAGAATTAATCTGTTACATCAGAAAAACCAGGGAAACGCAGGGGGTTTCTGTGTTAAATGAAAACTCTCCTCCTCTATGCCAGGTGTGTGCTGAACTGGTTTGGAGACTGGTCCACAGAGGCCCTTTATCAGGTGGGAAAGGAGTTCACCAGCAAGATGGATCTGGAGAAACCAAACTACAAGGTGCCAGACTACATGCCCATTGTCTACGACAAACTGCCCCAGCCACCATCTCATCGCGAGGCTATTGTCAATGGCTGTGTGTTTGTACACCAGACACTTCACCAGGTAAGGATATTTGCAGTGGGGGTTGTGACTGAAAACTGTGAAGCTTGCTTTAGCAGAAATTAACTACTTAATACTTGTTGTCAACTCTTTACAGGCCAACAACCGTCTGGCCAAGCGAGGTGGTCACACCATGGCCATCACTCCTCGCCACTACCTGGACTTCATCAACCAATATGCCAACCTGTTCAATGAGAAACGCAGCGAGTTGGAGGAGCAGCAGATGCACCTCAACGTCGGTCTCCGAAAGATCAAGGAGACTGTTGACCAGGTAAAATAATTTTGTATTTTACTTCATTTTGATGTGTTTGCATACATTTAATGCCAAGATATCATTTTGTCAGTGCTTGCTCTCCCTGATTGTACTTACGCCTTCACTTCAAGGTGGAGGAGCTTCGTCGTGACCTGAGAATCAAGAGCCAGGAGTTGGAGGCAAAGAATGCTGCTGCCAATGACAAGCTGAAGAAGATGGTCAAAGACCAGCAAGAGGCTGAGAAGAAAAAGGTACACAGGAAGACTTTTTTTCTCCTTAGAAGGCAAACATGTCTGTCAGCTCTCTATTATTAAGACTTATTAACTCTTCTACTGTTACTACTGTGATTCCAGGTGATGAGCCAGGAAATCCAGGAGGCTGTGTACAAGCAGCAGGAGGTGATCAAGGACAAACAGTTGAGAGTCAAACAGGATCTGGACCAGGTGGAGCCTGCTGTTATTGAGGCTCAGAATGGTACAGTGGTTTGTTTATTCACAACTGTCTTAATAGTGTATTTGAATGATTTGTTATCACAGAAGGATGGTTTGCTATACATTGAGTTAATTCTTCATCTTCCTTTCTTCAGTAGTTTTTCCCTTTTTATTATAATGTTATCTCACAGTCACTTCTAGTCCAAGGGATTCCTGTTAACAGTTTGATCTCTGCCTTCATCCTCTTTCCACCACTGCCTCTTCCTTTTCATAATCGCCATCCTTGTTCACCTGATGTTAATAGCTGTTAAGTCCATTAAGAAGCAGCACCTGGTGGAGGTGCGTTCCATGGCCAATCCACCTGCAGCTGTGAAGTTGGCCCTGGAGTCCATCTGCTTGCTCCTGGGAGAGAGCACGACTGACTGGAAGCAGATCCGATCCATCATCATGAGAGAGAACTTCATCCCCACCATTGTTAACTTCTCTGCTGAGGAGATCAGGTGAAATAAGAGAGAATGCATTCTGCAATTGTTCACTAAAGAGCTCCCTCTCCCTCTTTGTCTCTCTCTCTCTCTCTCTCTTTCTGTCCTTCCCCTCTTCTTGCCCTAAACACTCCCCTTCTCCCATTCCTCTCACTACTTCTGTCATTCAACCCCTTCCACCTAACTAGCGGTGAGTTCTATTAAGCGGCAGCACCTAGTAGAAGTGCGGGCTATGACCAATCCCCCAGCTGCAGTCAAACTGGCCCTGGAGTCTATCTGCCTTATGCTGGGCGAGGAGACCAATGACTGGAAAAAAATCAGACAAGTTATTATCAGGGACAATTTCATCAGCAGCATAGTCAACTTTTCCTCTGAGGAAATGAGGTACCAGTGTCAAAATGTCTGTTTAGTCTTCACCGAATGGAAACTGAAATTATATGCAATCAGTATATTAATCAAGCTGTGATTATTTGATTTTAGGTTTCTGGAACACAGTCTCATTGGTTGATTTTGTTGAATCAGAACATGAACTGATGAACTGATGGTAACTTGCGGTCAACTTAACCTTTCCTAGCAAGTGGTTGTTTGGTCATGATTTTACATATCTCACAGTAAAGATGGTAGAAATTGCACCCCTTCCACAAGCCAAACAAAATTCAAATGATCCTATGTAATACTCTGTTTCATATTCATATTTAATTCCAGTGATTTGTGATCATTTTTCTACACTTTGCATGGAGGTATTTGACTGGAGAAACTGCTGTATTCTAACTTTTTGGACTGTTTCTACTTTATCCAGTGACTCCATCCGTGAGAAGATGAAGAAAAACTATCTCTCCAACCCAAGCTACAACTATGACCAAGTCAACAGGGCCTCTCTTGCTTGTGGGCCTATGGTGAAATGGGCGATTGCTCAGGTAGGAAACCCTAAATAATATGAAAATTAATATGATAATAGGTCAAATGAGTGCTCCTTTTAATGTATATCATGTTCCTCCACTCCCCTAGCTCAATTATGCTGACATGCTGAAGCGTGTGGAGCCTCTGCGTAACGAACTGCAGAAGCTCGAGGATGACGCCAAGGACAACAAGACAAAGGCAGAAGAGGTGGAGCAGATGATCAGAGACCTGGAGGCTAGCATCGCTCGCTACAAGGAAGAGTATGCCGTCCTCATCTCAGAGGCCCAGGCCATCAAGGCTGACTTGGCTGCTGTTGAAGCTAAGGTAACTGGCCATCAAATATATGTTTTGCTCTCTCTTTATCTGTCTGATTTATTCCACTTCAAGCTGAAGTACTTTTCAGCATTTTCCTGAGCTCTTGGTCTCTCTACTCAGGTGAACCGCAGCACAGCCCTACTGAAGAGTCTGTCAGCTGAGAGGGATCGTTGGGAGAAGACCAGCGAGACCTTCAAGAACCAGATGTCCACCATTGCTGGAGACTGTTTGCTCTCTGCAGCATTCATTACTTACGCTGGCTACTTTGAACAACAGATGAGACAGAACCTGTTCACTACTTGGTCTCACCACCTGCAGCAGGCCAACATTCAGGTACTTAAAGCTCTGATCCACATGGCCAAAGTCTGTCTTTGTAATCTAGTGTCAGGTTCCTAACTCTAGTTCAATTTCCCAGTTCCGTACAGATATTGCCAGAACTGAGTACCTGTCCAACGCTGATGAGAGGCTGCGCTGGCAAGCCAACTCCCTCCCAGCTGATGACCTCTGCACTGAGAATGCCATCATGCTCAAGAGGTTCAACAGGTCAGTATCTTTCTTCTGTGGCATTGTAATGTTTTTAGGTTTCATAACTGATCATTTCTGAGCACTGATTGGCTTGGATTTGGTTTTAGATCTATATTCATTTATTCTATATCATTGCCCTCTCTAGGTACCCGCTCATCATCGATCCATCAGGCCAAGCAACAGAGTTCATAATGAATGAGTACAAAGACCGCAAGATCACCAGAACCAGTTTCCTGGATGATGCCTTCAGGAAGAACCTGGAGAGTGCTTTGCGTTTCGGAAACCCACTGCTGGTCCAGGTAAGAGCAGTTACTTTTATTGAGCACTTACTACATGATCACTGTTGACTGCTCTTGTAGTTATCACAGATTAATTCATTCACATTCACATTTTCACCCATAAGGATGTAGAAAGTTACGACCCTATCCTGAACCCGGTGCTGAACAGAGAGGTCCGCAGGACTGGAGGACGTGTCCTCATCACCCTCGGAGACCAGGACATCGATTTGTCACCTTCATTTGTCATCTTCCTCTCCACACGAGACCCAACGGTGAGTAGATCAGCAATCAGGTTTTATCATGTAAGATTATTAGTCAATGTGTAACAAATTTTAATAGGTTTAAATCTATAAGTCTCGTCTAGGACTAGAATAGAGGATTTCCCTGTACAAAGTATCTTATCTCTCTGGTGTGTGCAGGTTGAGTTCCCACCAGACTTGTGCTCTCGTGTGACGTTCGTCAACTTCACCGTGACACGCAGCAGCCTGCAGAGCCAGTGTCTCAACGAGGTCCTAAAGGCTGAGAGACCTGACGTGGATGAGAAACGCTCTGACCTCCTCAAACTGCAAGGTGAGACAGAAAGTGGCAGATGTACTACACAATGACAGGTCACAGCTGGAGATGTTGATGAATACAAACGCCGACCGGGATGCAAGAGTGCAGTGAAATGAGAAATCCCATCAATGACTCTCTTCCTCTCTCTTTTAGGCGAGTTCCAGCTGCGTCTGCGTCAGCTGGAGAAATCCCTGCTGCAGGCCCTCAATGAGGTCAAGGGCCGTATCCTTGATGACGACACCATCATCACCACGCTGGAGAACTTGAAGAAGGAGGCAGCTGAAGTGACCAGAAAGGTGGAGGAGACAGATATTGTCATGGCTGAGGTGGAGGCTGTGTCACAGCAGTATCTGTCTCTGTCCTCTGCCTGCAGCAGCATCTACTTCACCATGGAGGCTCTCAACCAGGTCTGGTTACATCTTACTTAATCTGTCACCCAATCCATTTAAATCTCTTAACTATGTCTCTGTTACATTAATCTGCAAACTATGATCTATATTTCCAGGGACATTTCCATACTAACCTAACTTTTTTGTATCTTGTTCCAGATGCACTTCCTGTACCAGTACTCTCTTCACTTTTTCCTGGACACCTACCACACAGTGCTGTATGAGAACCCCAACCTCAAGAGCATCAGTGATCATTCACAGAGACTTGCTCTCATCACCAAGGACCTCTTCCAGGTTTGAACCACACATTTTAAAAACAAGAAGCTCATTTTCTTCGGTGGCATGAATAAAATAGACATGACGTTTATTATTTTTAATGTAGGTGGCCTTCAACAGAGTGGCCAGAGGTATGCTGCACCAGGACCACATTACCTTTGCCATGCTGCTGGGTAAGATCAGTCTGAAGGGCATGACCAGGTAAGTCGCCTGCAAAAAACTATTACCTAATTCAAGCTGTAGTATTGCATGAAACAGTGTTTTCAGTTAACATCAACCAGCACAAATCTGAACCATTTAAATCCACCTCTTTCCAGTGAGCCCTCATATGATGCAGAGTTCCAGCACTTCCTGCGTGGTAAGGAGATAGTTCTGACTGGCATGTCACTGCCCAAGGTGAAGGGTCTGACCACTGAACAGAGTGAGGCCATGGTACGTCTCAGCCGCCTGCCAGCATTCAAAGACTTGGTGGCCAAAGTGGAGGCTGATGAGGTGAGTACTGAAAGATATTGTTGGTCTGTTGGCACGTACAGAATCTGAATATGAACTGTATCACTGATCTTTATTGCTTTGATCTGTTACTTCAGCAATTCTTCATGTGGATTGAGAGCAACACTCCAGAGCTGGCTGTTCCTTATCTGTGGTCAGAGGAGAAGCAGTCCAGTGAGTATCAGTGTAGAATCATGTTTTGAAAAATTTTTAAATTATTATTTTTATGAATTCATAACTCGCTTTGTTCTGACCTTTTCATTTTTCTTTTGTCACTTCCTGTTCAGCTACTATTGGCCAGGCAGTGCATCAGCTGCTGCTCATTCAGGCCTTCCGTCCCGACCGCCTGTTGGCCATGTCGCACATTTTTGTCTCAAAGGTGCTCGGAGAGACCTTCATGAACATCATCGAGCAGCCTCTTGACCTGGCTAATATTGTGGACAGTGAGGTAGTGTCAAATATTTCTTCAGTAACTTTAACACCAGAGGCTTTTGTCATTGTCAGGTGTCAGGCTGTTGAGGCTGTTGAATCTGTGGCTGACATTCCTCTTCTTGTGTTTATAGGTGAAGCCCAGCACGCCAGTGCTGATGTGCTCTGTACCTGGTTATGATGCCAGCGGGCTTGTCCGAGATCTGGCTGCTGAGCAGAACAAACAGATCACTTCCATCTCTATTGGTATGGAAGGAATCATCTCATCATCATCATCAATTCTTCACATTTTAAAATTTGTTGCTACCAGTGAGGATATTGTAAAGATTTGTGTTCTTCCACTGTCTACAGGTTCGGCTGAGGGCTTCAATAAGGCTGACAGAGATATCAACACTGCTGTCAAATCTGGCAGGTGAGTAATGTTGTTTATGTGTATTTGTGAGAATATCCATTTCGTTTTTTGTTGTGCTTCTATACGGACTGCTTTTCATCCTGCAGGTGGGTGATGTTGGAGAATGTTCACTTGGCTCCTGGGTGGCTGATGCAGCTGGAGAAGAAGCTCCACTCTATGCAGCCTCATGCCAGCTTCAGGCTTTTCCTGACCATGGAGATCAACCCCAAGGTAAACCACATCCCTCATAAAAATGTCGTAATCTTGGCATTGAAGACTTGAGTGACAGCACAGCTATTAAGTCTCACCTCTAGTCCCAAAGTTCCAATTCTTTTACACTCTGGAAAAGTCACAGTACTGTGTTTTCCTGTTAGGTCCCAGTGAATCTGCTTCGTGCTGGTCGTATCTTTGTGTTTGAGCCTCCTCCTGGTGTCAAGGCCAACATGCTCAGGACCTTCAGCAGCATCCCTGTGGCTCGCATGTGCAAGGTGAGTTGAGATAGCTTCACCAACATATACTTAACAAGTTAAATTGTTGACCATCTGAATGCTTCCTTCACATTTACTATCTGAATGACTTTCTTCCATGTTTCTACAGTCTCCCAACGAGCGTGCTCGTCTATACTTCCTGCTGGCTTGGTTCCATGCAGTCATTCAGGAGCGTCTGCGCTATGCACCACTGGGATGGTCCAAGAAATACGAGTTTGGAGAGTCTGACCTCCGCTCTGCCTGTGACACCGTCGACACCTGGCTGGACGACACCGCTAAGGTTTCAGATTATTACAGATTTTTTTGCCTTGAATGCGTCAACATAAGAACACCTTGTTACCAATACAAACTTGCATCAACAACCCATAAATTAATACCTGATCTACTAACCTTTACACACACACAGGGCCGTCAGAACATTGCACCAGACAAGATCCCCTGGGCTGCTCTGAAAACCCTGATGGCCCAGTCCATCTATGGCGGCCGCATCGACAATGAGTTTGATCAGCGTCTCCTCAACACCTTCCTGGACCGCATCTTCACCAAGGGAAGCTTTGACAGCGAGTTCAAACTGGCCCTTAAGGTTGACGGACACAAAGACATCAAGATGCCTGACGGCATTCGGTCAGTAGTGGCTGGATTTTTGCTTATACAGCTACACCACTCCTATGGTGCTGAAAATATTGAAAGACTGTGCTCCTGATGACCTCAACCAGTAAAGTTTGCTTGTAATTTTGATTTGTTGCAGGCGTGAGGAGTTCATGCACTGGGTAGAGATGCTGCCCGACACTCAAACTCCATCTTGGCTCGGGTTGCCTAGCAATGCGGAGAAGGTCCTGCTCACCACTCAGGGTATGCTGCAACTGGTCATCTTTATCATCTGTTTTGTCACAGCAACTGGAACACAGCACATCCTGGTTCTCCTTTCTCAGTCTGTCTGTTCGGATGTATTCACAGGACAGATCATTAACCATCTCTCTCTATTCTAGTGTCTTAACTCTTACTTTGACAGAGAGCCCCAGTGGAGTGGTCGGGATCGCATATTTAAGTGTCTGCTAGGGGCAGAATACTGTGTTTATGGTGCCAAGAATATGGAGGGATGCTCCTTCTGCTACTCATCTTCTCATTAGTTCACTTTGCCAGTTAGTTTTCTATGGTTTCACAAGTAGCTCCTTAGGTGTAGTCATGTCTATGGTAGTCCTGCAGTTAAGCTGTGTAGTTGTAGCCTAGCTGTAGTTCTCAGCCATTGTACTTTAAATGGTGCTCTTCCCAAAGGATGGGTGTGTGTGTATCCTCACCCTCCAGCAGCTGTATTTCACAGCCATCATGTCGCTTTGCCAAGATACTATTCCCACCCCACCCTCAGATTAGTATTCAAAACAACCACACACCTCCCCATCCTCCCTGCTCCCCATCATA
This sequence comes from Lates japonicus, assembly GCA_033238685.1. Classification (NCBI taxonomy): domain Eukaryota; kingdom Metazoa; phylum Chordata; class Actinopteri; family Centropomidae; genus Lates; species Lates japonicus. The sequence continues at coordinate 8,229,974 of BRZM01000004.1, read as the reverse complement.
TCCTCCCTCCCTGACTTGTTGGATTGATTTCCACAACTCCGCCAATCCCAGCTCCTCAAGCATCTACCCCTTGGACAACCCTTCACACGCCCCCCTCCCTTTTATCCTCACTCCATCCCTTGGTTTCTCCCTCAAAACCCGACACCCTACATTTGTTACATTTATTTCTTTTACAGGTCCAGTCAGTCAAGAGTTTGATTAATTTATCCATTTAGGAGCTGTGTTGAATGGCTACGTTTGATGGAAATGTTGCCTTAAGCCTTGTGTGTGTCCTTTGTCCTACCCAGTGTAGTCCTAATTTGTTTATCTGTCTTCTCAAAACATCCTTGAGGTAGGCTATTTGTTTCTTTGTTCCACTATTAATTTCTTCTCCTCCCCACCTCCCACCACGGCCTTGTTTTCCCTCCTCTCCACCACCTCCCTCCCCGCTCACTCACTCCCTCTGCCGGGGCTGCGCAGGCACTGACATGATGGGTAAGATGCTGAAAATGCAGATGTTGGAGGATGAGGATGACCTTGCCTATGAGACGGAGAAGAAGGAGCGCACTTCGTCCACATCTGATGCCCAGCCGGCCTGGATGAGGACCTCCATACTACTTCTGCCTGCAATCATTGCAGCTCATGCCCCAAACGGTCAATCCACCCAAACGCATATGGAGAAATATCAAGGTAATGGCAGAAAACAAGAGGAAAGGTGGTTTGGTAGGCAGACTTCAGGGGAGCAAAACCGAAATGTGTGTTTGCAATTCATCTTCTTGTGAATAATTGTTATGTTTATTTTATGTTGTGTTTAAAATTTTGTGCTTGACTCTGAGATAATAAGAAATGAAATAAATACAGGCTCTGAATTCTAGCATGACGGTACTTGAGCTTGATTTATTATCTCTTCTGGCCTTGAAATATTAGAAACCACCAGGGACCTTATCTGGTTCTTTGAGCGTGAGGTGAAGATGGGCTGCAAGATGCCAGTATGGAGGTTCGGCCAGGATCTGTCTGATGGGCAAGTGTGCGAGGGCAAAAAGAAGCAGACCAACTACTCATGCACTTCACTGCGACCTTGCTAAAGGTAAGCCTTAGATTTTTGGTTTACCACCAAGTTATATTACACACAGGGCCGCCAGAATATTGCACCAAGTTGATCCCCTGGGCTGTTTGAAACTCCTGATGGCTCCAGTCCATCTATGGCGGCCAGACGACAATGAGTTTGATCAGCTGCCCTCAACAACACCTTTCCTGGACCGCATCTTCACCTGCTAAGGAAGCTTTGACAGCGAGTTCAAATCATTCCTTAAGGCTGACGGACATTAAAGACATCAAGAGTTCGACGCATTCGTCAGTAGTGCTGGATTTTTGCTTATACAGCGCAACACTCCTATGGTGCTGAAAATATTGAAAGACTGTGCTCCTGATGACCTCAACCAGTAAAGTTTGCTTTACCTTGATTGTTGTGTGGCGTGAGGAGTTCATGCACTGGGTAGAGATGTTCGACACTCAAACTCCATCTTGGCTCGGGTTGCCTAGCAATGCGAGAAGGTCCGCTTTACCACTCAGTATGCTGCAACTGGTCATCTTTATCATCTGCCTGTCACAGCAACTGGAACACAGCACATCCGGTTCTCTTTCAAATTGTCTGTTCGGATAGTCTTTACAGGACAGATCATTAACTATCTCTCTCATTCTAGTGTCTTAACTCTTACTTTGACAGAGAGCCCCAGTGGAGTGGTCGGATCAAGATATTTAAGTGTCTGCTAGCAGAATACTGTGTTTATGGTGCCAAGAATAAGGAGGGATGCTCCTCTCATACCATCTTCTTCTCATTAGTTCACTTTGCTGTTAGTTTTCTATGGTTTCACAAGTAGCTCCTTAGGTGTAGTCATGTCTATGGTAGTCCTGCAGTTAAGCTGTGTAGTTGTAGCCTAGCTGTAGTTCTCAGCCATTGTACTTTAATGGTGCTCTTCCCAAAGGATGGGTGTGTGTGTATCCTCACCTCCAGCAGTTGTATCACAGCCATCATGTCGCTTTTGCCAAGACAATATTCCCACCCCACCCTCAGATTAGTATTCAAAACAACCACACACCTCCCCATCCTCCCTGCTCCCCATCATATCCTCCCTCCCTGACTTGTTGGATTGATTTCCACAACTCCGCCAATCCCAGCTCCTGAAGCATCTACCCCTTGGACAACCCTTCACACGACCCCCTCCCTTTTATCCTCACTCCATCCCTTGGTTTCTCCCTCAAAACCCGACACCCTACATTTGTTACATTTATTTCTTTTACAGGTCCAGTCAGTCAAGAGTTTGATTAATTTATCCATTTAGGAGCTGTGTTGAATGGCTACGTTTGATGGAAATGTTGCCTTAAGCCTTGTGTGTGTCCTTTGTCCTACCCAGTGTAGTCCTAATTTGTTTATCTGTCTTCTCAAAACATCCTTGAGGTAAGCTATTTGTTTCTTTGTTCCACTATTAATTTCTTCTCCTCCCCACCTCCCACCACGGCCTTGTTTTCCCTCCTCTCCACCACCTCCCTCCCCGCTCACTCACTCCCTCTGCCGGGGCTGCGCAGGCACTGACATGATGGGTAAGATGCTGAAAATGCAGATGTTGGAGGATGAGGATGACCTTGCCTATGAGACGGAGAAGAAGGAGCGCACTTCGTCCACATCTGATGCCCAGCCGGCCTGGATGAGGACCCTCCACACCACTGCCTGCAACTGGCTGCAGCTCATGCCCCAAACGGGTCAATCCACTCAAACGCACAGTGGAGAACATCAAGGTAATGGCAGAAATAAGAGGAAAGGTGGTTTGCAGGCAGACTTCAGGGGACAAACCTAAAATGTGTGTTTGCACCATCTTCAGGAATAACTGTTATGTTTATTTTATGTTGTGTTTAAAATTTTTGTGCTTGACTCTTGAGATAACAAGGTAAAATGAAATAAATACACAGGTTTGAATTTCAGTACATGATTGTGTACTTGAGTTTGATTTAATATCTTCTTCGTCCAAACACAAAACCACCAGGACCCGCTATTCAGGTTCTTTGAGCATGAGGTGAAGATGGGCGGCAAGATGCTGCAGGAGGTTCGTCAGGATCTGTCTGATGTGGTGCAAGTGTGCGAGGGCAAGAAGAAGCAGACCAACTACCTGCGCACCCTCATCAGCGACCTTGTTAAAGGTAAGCTCTTAGATTTTTTTTGGTTTGTTTTTGCACAGGTTTAGCTTACTTGTTTGAAGACAAAATAATACAGGGAAATCACTGCACACATAATTTCTTTTGTCTGTCATAGTCCAAACAGATTGTACTTTGAGTGAATAACAATGCTATATATCTGTCTGTCTCTGCAGGTATCCTCCCTCGCAGCTGGTGTCGGTACACAGTCCCAGCCTCCATGACTGTGATCCAGTGGGTGGCAGACTTCAGTGAGAGAATCAAACAGCTGCAGCAGATCTCCCAGGGTGCTGCCAGTGGGGGTGCAAAGGAACTGAAGGTAGTTTGGTTAACAGCATCAAACAACCTTAGAGTTTTAAATAGAATGATAGATTCCTCAAAAACTCTCAGGCACTCACGGTATGTGTCATTTTCCTCTTCTCATCCAGAACATCCACGTGTGCCTCGGCAGCCTGTTTGTGCCGGAGGCTTACATCACCGCAACCCGCCAGTATGTGGCTCAGGCCAACAGCTGGTCTCTGGAAGAGCTGTGTCTGGAGGTCAATGTCACCACCGCCCAGGGCGCTGCACTGGACGCCTGCAGCTTCGGCATCAAAGGTCAGACAAGCAGAGTCCAAAAAATACAAAGAAGTTGTTACTCTGCTGTTAAATAAGTCACCATTAGAGGACATGAACTGAAAATTGTCCTTTTTAGATACCTTCAAAACTCTAAATCTCTTTCAAAAACTCAGAACTGACAGAACTTTGTTCACTGTTTCTACCAGGTCTGAAACTGCAGGGAGCCACCTGTGCCAATAACAAGCTGTCTCTGTCCACCTCCATCTCCACTGAGCTGCCTCTCACTCAGCTCCGCTGGATCAAGCAGAGCAACGCTGAGAAGAGACACATGGTATGAATATGGATACACAGCGAAATACATTTCGTAGTAATGATCTGTACTTTTAGAGGATTTAGAAAGACATATGGCCTTTAAATGTAGTTTTGGTTTTGCTGTCTTCATCTTATTTTGATCTTCTCCCTGCAGGTGACTCTGCCCGTTTACCTGAACTTCACCAGGTCTGACCTCATTTTCACTGTTGACTTCGACATCGCCACCAAGGAAGATCCACACAGCTTCTACGAGCGTGGAGTTGCCATCCTGTGCACAGAGTAAATGAAACGAGTCATTCCTTAAGACCAGAGAGTCTTCATTATTAAACCACACTTAATCTCTTACATCCATTACCTGTTATCCACCATTTTAAAACGTAGTGAGTAGCCTGTTGCATTCCAGTATAAAATGTAGTTGGAGACATTTGTAGAACAGTAACTAACATGTACCTATTCTTAATGTTTTTGGAAAGTGTTTTGGAAGGTCAGGGGAATGTTGTTAGATGGTAAATGAGGAGAAAATGAAATGTGGGAAAGGAAAGTTGAAAGTAAGACATGTTTTTATGAAAGAACTTGTATGTTTTTAGATTGAATAAAGCCTCCTGGAAGGACGAGATGAAGTGCATTAATGACTTCAGTGTGGTCTTTCTGTACTTGTAAATGTTTGTTTTAGATTCAATATCATACATTCACTATGTACCTTTTTTAAAATTAAAAGAGTAAAGTAAAATACAGGAGGGGGGTGCACATTAGACCATCTGTGTTCAACAGTGTCAGGAGAATAAAGAGAGAATAAAGACTCAGGAAACTGGAAAAACAGGAACAGTTGGAGAAAAGATGAAGGTTTCTTGTTTGTGTCACAGTGACCCTTCACCGCAGTTGTCAAGACCTGTCAAGATTTTCACATGCAAACAGTCTTAAGGCTTCACTAACCTGACCAGGTGCTAAGAGGCAATGTAAAAATATTCGATTTTCTATGTGTTACTGCCACCTCCTGGTTGGAGGGATAAAATTTGAATATGATTACAAGAGGAAGCTTAACTAGTTGGGACTACAAGCTACTGACAAATCTGAAGTTTCCCAGCAGTTTTAGACATTGACATTAGAATACAAGGTTTAAAGTCTTGTCATGAAATACACATAACACTCCTGTATGTTCTTCAAGACTGAAGAAAATGTATTTAGTTGTGTATTTTTATTCTATTCTGACCCAGTTTTACACAGCCTATGTGCAGGTGTATAACTGAGTAAATCTACAGGCTTAAAAATAACAACAAACAGGTGATTTTTTCCCTCATTTAGATTGGTATGTAGAGTAAATGTGAACAGCTTGTCATTTTAACACAAGTTACATTTTTAATGGGCATCTGTGACTAAAATTCTGGTGGATGCCATATAATATCAGCATGGACCAAGTTTTACTATCCAGTGCAGTGGTAGATACTTATCTAGCTTATCTAAACCCCCAGAAAAAAAGCTGCATCATGTTTTTCTTTTTAAAACATGTTTTCTCTTTTATTGGGAAAATGTGCAGTTTCCTCATTGCCAGTGCATAGTTTGAACCTTGGTCTATCGTGGGGCCCAGGTTACTATGGTAGTTGAACCCGACAAAACAAAAATCACAACTGCTCAAAAGAGGCAATGGGCACAACATGTGACACCTGTGAGACATTCAAAATTACTGGCGGTAGAAAAATAAACCAAAGTGCATTTAAGGTAACTATTTACAGTAGTACAATATGACTCATGTCAGATGGCTCTAACATGGTTCAGATGCGGAGTCCCCTGCCTCCTGTTTGTCCTCCATGTTGACAACACACTGCCTCTTTCTTTGGCCCAGCTCCACCACTTCTGCTCCAGGGAGGCCCAGCTTCCTCTTGTAGAGAGACCTGAGGTTACACGGGCTGGGGGATCTCTCTGAGGAGCTATCCAGAATCCAGGACGAGCTCCCTCCCACTGTGGTGTGAGGTCCAGGGCTGTGAGGGGTGGAGGATCTTGTAGCTTGCAAGCCTGAGTCATCAAGTTGCAATTCAATCTCCATGGTTCGGGCGTGTATTGTTGAATCTTTTTCCATTTCTGCTGTAAGATCTCTACAACTGTCCTTGTCATTGTGGGAGGGCAGCGTGTCGAGCTTGCAGACCCACAGCTCAGGGTCACTCCCGCATTTCATCTGGACATCCAAAAGATATTGCTGCTCCGTCACAGGGTCTCTCATCCCATTTTTCATCGCTTCTCTGAGGGCAACGGAAGCAGGGTGATGATGGATGAATCTCCTGCTCCGGTCCAAAAACCGACCTCCTCCACTTCCTCCTTGTCCCTGCTGCCTTGTTCGCCTGGAGACACCACTATCGATGTTTGGCTCATCTGAATCCTCCGAGCTCCCATCGTATGGGTCCAAAAACTACGATCATAAGCACACATGCATTCACTCATGAACTCACAGAAGAGCAGGATGCTCCTGCACATAGATTGATCAGTGAAAGGAGAATGCTTACCAAAGAATAGCAACCATTCCTTGCTGCAGGCTTCAGTGGCCGTGTCCGACGTAATGTCCCACACTCTGGTGCATTACCCACACATCCCTGAATTCAATTAGGAATTCACAATGAGATTGTATTTCATTTTTAAACAAAAAGCTCTGCATGCTGGAACTCAGGTGATGGACATATAGGGTCAGGGGAAGAACAGCCTATGTCTGGAACTGGAACTTCTTTTTAAGCCATTTAAAATGTATGGGTACCATATAAATGTATACTGTCACTTGTCCTTTTGTGCCTATTGTGTCTTTGTGCGTGTAATGTTCACACTCAGAAACAAAAGTGATACCATAGTGCTGGTGTCTGACCATCTTGGACTGATTTCTGAATCCGAATCAGTGCTGGACTCCACTTTACACATCTCCTGACAGAAAACACAGATCATTCCAGGCCACATTTATGTGTCAAAGCAAGAGAGAGGTTAAATGCGAGTGACTTAGAATTTTTCAGCTGATGAGACACCTAGTCATTCTCAGATTTGCTGATGTAATGTGCTTAATCAATCTCACCATGTATTTGAAAGCAAGCTGGTCCATGTTGTTGGGTATACGCCTGTCACTGTGATCTGAATGAAGAAAAGAAACCATACATTTTTAGTGCAATATTAATGCATCTAAGCAAATTCAAAATGCACCAAAAACACACACAGCAGGTTTTTTTGCTGCAAAATATTATAAAGTTTTGAATCAAATTATAAAGTTAAGTCATGCAGTAGCAAAATACCAAGAAAATAAACATGTCAATCTTCCAGCACATGTTACAAATTAAATTTAACGTTAGCATGGGAAGATTTTTAAATGAAAAATACTGAGACCTACCTGGACGTGAGTGTTGCCGTCTTCTCCTACATGCCATGACATTTGGTACGTGCAACTTATCAGGACCACGATAAAGTCAAATACTCTAAATAATTTCGTTGTTGCGTGGTCAGGCAAACTTGCAGATTAATTAACCACCAGAGTACCAGGTGCTTTTGATATATCTGCGGCCAAATGTGGCCACAGGTGAATGGCGTGGGCACGACATACACCGGTAACACGAGTTCAAAACGCCAGACCTCGCTCATTTCAACATTTTAACAAAATAATACGTCCGGTAACTTTTATTTTTCAAAATAAGACTGTTTTGCATTCATTGCTGGAGGATGACAGCCTTGTTACTCCAAACTATTATTTTGTCGCTTAATTATTGATTTTTGACCATTATTTATCTTTCATCCAATATTTTAAATACATTTAGTTAAGTCTCTAATTGAGTTTTAAAAACTGTGAAGGCAAAGAAAGCTCTAATGGACTTTGAATAGTGAAACATTTACAAACGAATGTATCCTGTTGTACTGGTTTACAGTCTCAAATGAACTATTTGTAACATATGGTTAAAAAATAGGTAATGCTGTAACGTTTTAGTTAAATATAAAGTTGATTCAACCTATTGTAAAAGCAGCTACAGTTCGTATCCTCCACCACCAGTTCCCCGGTGAACCATTGGGGGGAACGGGAGAGTCGAACTGGCCGCTCCGTGGCCCGCTCCCCTCCGTGCGTAAGATCCGGCCTGGGGGAAAGGGATGAATGTTAATTTCAAAGATGGCGGCGGAGGGAGGAGGGAAGGAGATGAACGAAATTAAAACTCAGTTCACCACTCGGGAAGGCGTCTACAAACTCCTCACTCACTCCGAATACAGCCGTCCTAACAGGGTGCCTTTCAACTCGCAAGGCTCCAACCCCGTCAAGGTCTCCTTCGTGAACGTCAACGACCAGTCGGGCAACGGCGACAGGATCTGTTTCAATGTGGGCCGTGAACTCTACTTCTACATCTACAAAGGCGTTAGAAAGGTAGCGTGCTAACGCGGCTAATGTCAACGGAAATTCATGAAACGGCATGTTAAAATACACCAACGCGATTTGAGCTGTTGCTGAACTTTAGGCTTGTGTTGGCTGTCTTAAATAACTCTGGCAGGTGCTTGACTTTCAAATTAGCTGGCAGCTAGTTAGCGAGAAGCTAGCCTACTAGTTAGCTAGCCAGCGTAACTGGCTAACGTTAGCAAGCCAGCAGCTACTCCCGAGGCCAGGGGCTAAATTCCGTCCCCAGTCCGTCACACTGTTTTAGTTTTGCTGGATGGTCGGTTTCGTCAGGCTGGATTACGATCACTTAGGTTAAAGTTGACCTTTTGATTTGATTTAAGTTGTCAAGGCTGATATTGCTGCTGTAACGATGACAGTGACAGTTGTACGATGCCACCCTCAACACCTGTCGACGCCCTTTGACTGACAGGTGTCGACACATCACAGTGATGCCGATCCAGTGTACGAACAGTCATTTGGCTAGCAAGCTAGCTGCTACCGTCATCGTTTAATGTTATTGCACTCATCTCATAGCTTGGGGATGTGTCTGGACAAAATCTATGACCTGATCAAACTAAGCTGACTTGGTTTTCTTGTAGGGAAATGCTCTGTAATTTCATGGTAGAAGCGTCACTGAAGGCTCTATAGCTGCACAGTATATTTCTATATGGTTGTTAAGTCATTAACAAATATGTAATTTAATTCTTCTTCGTGTTCTGCTCTTGCCAAATGTGTGATTGTTTTCTATTTAAACAGAAGGTGGAGAACGAGTGGTAATCGCGATGCGTTGACTACAATATGCAGGTGTCATTTAGGAGTATTATAACAAAGGCTCTGCCACATGCTTCACCTTATACAGTTATCAAGTAGTCATATGTGTTCTGTCACCACATAAAATGGCCTCAGTTAACAGCTGATCTGTCATCTCAGGCTGACAGAAATCAGCTGACTGCTAACTTAAAGCAATGTGTCATAGCCTTTGTTAATATTCACACACACAAACGTGCTTGTCATGTGTGTGTGGTCATTCCAAACAGCAGTAGACCAGCTAAAAAGGCAGAATTGCCACAAATTGGGGCAATTCCACAGTTTGTAGCACAGATTTTTACAGAAAATGGCAAGTTATTACAGTACAAGCAAATTAGTCACATGCCTGATAAAGGCAGGGATATTTGGTTTCAGTGTATCAATATCACATCATAAGATTAAACTCATAATACATCATCTTATTGATTATTTGTCCCATTCCTCAGGGACAGCTGGAAGAGATGGCCAATTTGATTTCACTGATGTTTTGTTGGAGCAGACACATGGTTACAGGTTTAAAGAAAAGATAGCGAGACTATCCTGCTCATTCTCGTCAGCAGTTAATAAATGTAGCAGCTCATGATGTTCCTTTTTATTTCTTGTATTTTATCTATTACCTTGCTACTTAAAAGCAGTCTTCACTACTGTCAACGCAGACTGTTTTTGAGTGGACTCCTATTTTAAACTCCTTTTAATATGTTTGACATTTTGTCTCTCAGAGACAAGACATAACTCAATCTAGCAGTGGTGGAGGAACCACTGAGTCATCATCTTACACTCAAAGAATTTTCCATTCTACCAGTAGTGTAGACTGTAAATCATTAACAAATGGAACTGTTGTTATACTGGTTATCTACAGTATATGCTCAGGGTGTCTTGTTCACAGCTGTACTGTTTCCTTGATATTTAAAACATTTTCTTCCTTGCTTTTGCTTAGTGACTGTCAGTGATTTGATGTGCTGCAAAAAAGTACACAATATTAGTTCAGATATCACTTCCTGTAAGCTTCAGATACAAGACACATGATTTTAAGAAGGTCATATTTTGCATTATCCCCCTCAGCTCCTCTAAGTTCAGTGTCAGTATGTTTGAGATAAAGCACAGGAAATAGCAACAATATGACTACGCACACAGCTCTAATGATTTGACAGTTTGACCCGATCACTTGGCCTTTATCAACAAAGTGCATTTTAGATACTTCAGGATGACTGCACTCATCTCATGTGTTCTGCTCTCTCTACGTCAGGCTGCTGGCCTAGAGCAGAAGCCCATAGACAGCGTATCTACAAGGGGCTACCTGTCATGACTTCAACCACCTCGGCTGCAGAGGCGTGTCCTTGCTGGTGGGGTTTCCGTGGGCAAATTGCAATCATTGGCCCCATCAGAAGGAGACAAGCAAACAAATTGTTGGGAGGCAGGTCTCTGAGGGGTAGATTAGAGTTTTGTGCACGAGTTTCCACAAGTAGTAAGTTCTGGTCAGGTGGAGGAAAAAGAATTGGGAGAGGTGGTAGATTTTCACTTTTGATTTTTCACCAAATTGATGCTGTTTTAAGTTGAGCCTTGTTGTCAGACATACACCTGCATATTTTTTCTGCCATTGTAAGGTGAAAAATATTCATGTTGGCTCCATCTCATCCAAGGTCTAAAATACTGTTTTTAATTATGTTTTCCAGAACTATATTGCCATTTTTAGATGGCTTTTGGGTGAAATTGTAAGATTCTTCAGCATATTTGGAATATCAGTTCTGATGATACAATACTAAACATTGTCCCCTTCTCCTCCTCTCTCCTTCCGTCTGCCTCCGACTCAATCTTCCTCTTTCTACAATAGAGACTAATAGACCGGTGGAAGTAACATGTGAAATGGGTGCATAGCCATCATGACTGACTGTACGTATTTTTTAGAGGATTGCTTAGTGATTGCCGGTTGGAGGGTTTTAATGCGCTGGGCCAGGCCAGGCAAAAGGGAAGTTCTTTTTAATGTAGAAATGTGGGGAATTATAAGTGATAATGTTTTGTCAATCTCTTTAGCTGTCATAAACTGCTGGTGGCTAACTAATAATCAAGACATGTTCAGCTTTAAAATAAACTATGACATTTGAACAGTATTTTTATTTATAGTGTCAGAATGTCCTGCAGGCAGGTAAATAACATATATCATACACTTTATTTAATGTACATCTGCTTTCAGTGAAAAGACCTATTATGTTTGTTTGGGTTGAGAGTAACCAACACTATAAGTACAAATGGCAGTCTGGTTACAGGCACATATTCCGATAAGGAGGATTCGCAGGACTCCGTGAGGGGAAAGATGTTAATCCACATGAAGTGCTCATTATTCATCATAATCATCTACAATGCCAGCAGCAGCCAGCAAAGTCAACTTTACTACCACCTCACATTTCAGCTTTTTATAAATTGCCACTTTGCCCAAAGAATCCGTTACAGCTTAACGCAGGTGCATAGAGATCTTTGTATACTTTTGTTTTCTCTCTGCCTGTGTTTCCCGAACTCTGCCAGAACGAAAAAAAAGGAGCACTGTACTTTTGAACACAAACTAGAACAGAAGGCAGCGGTCCAGTGGAGATCGATACTTTAACCAGAGTCGGACATTAATAGAGGCTTGGGGCTCTAGCAAATATTAAAAATGAGAACACAAAATACCATGATTTAGTTGAGTTTTGGTCAGTCTTTGCAGTAGCCATCTGACTGTTGCTGCTTTTTTCCAAACAGTAACAGTGTGGGACTACCATTCCTCTATGGGGTCACTATGGCGATTTGGGATTTTCTGACCAAAGCATTATACTTCTAATAATGGAAGAACATGGAGGAAACATGATGCAAGAAGAACTGAATACATTCAGTTGGGGTATAGAAAATTCATACTACAGCCCGTAGCGTCAGTATAAATTACAGGATTTATCCAAACTTAATAAAATAAAGGGTAAAGGTAGATGCAGTGAAGGAGGTCAGTCTTGTATGGTGTAAGAGAGTATTGAATAATAAGAAATAGTCTGGATAAACCTTATTTCCATAGGTTAAGGATTACATTAGAGGAGAAAGGCACAAAATGTAACAATTGAGCATGTTTGTCTTGAAATGCCCCCTCAGAGGCTTCGATTAAGAGGTTTTAAAGTTCTGAAAACAAAGTCAGTGGTCCAGCTGCACATTAATAAGTGCCTTGATCAAGCAAACCTTCCTCAAAGAGACAGCATTAGTCTCACACTGCACCCAACTACTTTGACTGCTGTGCACAGCCTTTAATTAAGAGTAGGAATCGGATATGGAAAGAGGAGAAGGAGGCGGCCATTTAATGAGCTATTTGTTGCTTGATTTTTGCTGGTATGTGAACTCTAATGCAACGTCTCTTTGTTTTTCCAGGGTTTACGGTCATCCCAAAACCGCATGGGGTCCTCCTAGTGGAACAACAGTAGATAGTCACAATATTTCTTAAGTTGCTAAAGAACCCTGCAAACTCAGAGTCTGATGCTGCTCTTCACCCCTGCAAGCATTGTGCTTCTTTCTTTATACCCTCCCTCCTCCTCCTCCTCCTCTCGCATTTTCCTTGTTGGCGCCTTTCTGTTATTTTTGTTTATCACCACGGACCTAGAGGAGGAACAAGTACAGTGTGGTATTTGTGACTATTACATAATGTTCTATTGTCTTCCGAGTTTTAATGCTTTTCTTTTCTTTTTTTTTTAAGATGAAAAAAAAAAAATCTTTCTTTCATGTCAAATCTCATCAAACTGTTGTCCCCTCTGGAATTAAGGCTTGGCTTTGTTAGATGCAAACCAGACAATTGTGGCTTGAGAGTAAAGGGATAGTTCAACTAATTTTCATAATCTGTGTGTGTACCTTTTTAACCTTGTGATGTAGCCCAGTATCATGGCTTGGGGTTACTGGCTTAAATATGAATTTTGAGTGAACTATCCTTTTACGACCAAGTGCGTGAGCATCTGAAAATTTTGCTTCCATCCACATTCACCCTCCACTTCTGTCCTTTCTTGAGTAGAATCTCCCCATCGACGACTTTGCACTGATTTTGTTAGTTATTTTGTTGTTTGTTTTTATAACTACTCTAATGGAACAAAAAAAGAGGGTTGAGGACTGCCTTGTTGCACTCGGCTTTAACATCCTCAGTCTTGAAATCTGAATCTATAAAGCTTGATGCTGCAATCATAGTCTTTTTAAAGAAAAAAAAATTGTTTGCACTTAAATTAGTTTATTAGAAGAAAATGGCTTTACATTTTTGGGTGTGCTCAGAACTCACAGATGGCTAATACAGTAGGTGAAGAAAATGATAAAAACTATTAAAACCTTTATCTATTGAGCATTTATTTTAATATTATTTCAGATTCAAATCTGCTCTGTATCATAATGTGTATATTGTAATTAATTGATCTGATGGGGGCCTAAGCAAACTACCATTACTCCAGTGGAAGTTTTGTCATTGATAGTTATATTTCTAAAGCCTAAAGTATACATATTAATAATATTAAAATAATCTTGAATACACCGTTTACTGTTTGTTTTTTTCCTTGTTCACTCACATGTACTGTATTTACATAACAAAGTTGTTATGCGTCTGGCATGAAAATTGCTTACATTGTCACAAAAAATGGGGTAGTTGCACGAAATGAGCTGTCAAGTATGGAGGTCTTTGAAGCTCAGGAAGTCTTACAGACAACAGTTGAATCTAAAGACTCTCCTCAACTTGATACAGGCTCTCTTTATTCCTCAGTCACAAAAAAAAAAAAACTACTTTGAAAAGAAAACATGGAACTTGATATTCTGTGACTTTCTCCGAAGAATTTTAACTAAAGCCACATGAAAGATTTTCAGATACAGAGGAGTCTTTTCCCATTTGACACCACTGCAATATTAATGTGTTTTATTTTTGTGTGATAACCAGTCATTGTTGATGCCATGAAGAGATCAGTGACCCCTACACTAGGCAGAGAGGCTAATATATTTTGAAGTGGATAACATTTTACATTTCCCAGCTTATTATTCAGTACAAAAAAAAATCATGATTCTCTTCCATTTGTTCAGTTTGTTTTTGTATCAGGAGTTTGTGTAGACATTATGTAAGAGAGTGAAGTATTTGTAATGCAGGTTAATGACAACAACATACAAATGATACTTGACAACTTTTTTTTACTCTGATTATGCATCACAATAACCAATACAATAAAGTGCAGATTGAGTCACAGTCCATTTTAATGAGCTCACAGCTCTGAATGAAATGGTACTTTTTTTAAGACACAATGCTTTAAGTGAGGGGGTATGAAGGTACTTGCCAAGCTACATTTTTAATATAGCAATAAAAAACAAAAATCTGATTTGGGACTTTTAAAGGCCCAAACTGTGATCTTTGACCATATACAGTTGGTGTCACATACTTAATTGATCTAAAAGGAAAGTCATTTTTGTTACCGTTACAATTCTGTGTAGTCCACATGTAGCTGTTTACTTTATTTACAGTTGGGTCATGAAATATGCCTTTAAATTACTTCTCCAATGGCAATTTTGTAGTTTAGGATAATTGTGAAGCACTTCATGTGAATGTTTTTGCTGTTCTACTTTTGTACAGGAAGACTCTCAAATCAGCTTGTCCCAAGGAGCTGATTCACAGCTACTGGAAAGAGACTGTCAATATACAGTGCCTTTGAAAAGTATTCAACCCTGTCCTTGGAAGTTTTCACATTTTATTACTTGACAGCTTTGAATCAGAGCTGATTAATTACTGCTGATTTGTGTACTATTGGAAATGTTCTAACTACAAGAATATCAGCACTATTTTACGTATGTCACAGCAAACGGTGATGAATGCTTACATGAATTTACACTTAATGTAGATCTGCCTGTAGAGACTTATCTTCACTTTGACTTGAGAATTATTGCTGATTAGTGTCAGAAAAGCACACCTAATCATTTGTGATTCAAAGTTGTAAATGACACGACGGGAACAAGTCCAAAGGGTGTGACACCTTTTTAAAGCCACTGTATTATTTTCCAGTGCGCTGATCATGTTACAGCATTTAATTCACATAGGGTAAACCGCTGTCAACTGGTCAAATATCTTATTGCTTAGCTTGTGTGATAGGCTCAGATTGAAGTATATTTCTCATCAGTTGTAAACATGTAACACCTGACTAGGTCAAGTAAAACTGAAGTCATAACTAAACTACACATTCTCAATCCAACATAATATGACAGAATCTAGCATTGTTTGTGTAGAGATCACATTGAATTTCATCATTACTATGAGGATTAAACAGTTTTGCAGTGCAGCAGTCATAACCGCTAAGTTGACAGACTCTGCGGTCTTTGTTCCATTTCTTTGTGTGTTTGTGTGTGTTCTGTCCTCTCAACAATCTGTTTATCAGTACAGTAAGAGGCCATTTGAAATCATATGCTGAAGTGTTGTTTGGCTCTCAGTAGCCTCCATGCTTCCTATCCAGCGGTGGCATGTAGTAGGTCTTGAAAGCTGCGTGGTGTGACTCATCCCGGGGCTGCAGAGAGAGAGAGAGAGAGAGAGAGAGAGAGAGAGAGAGGAAATGCAGGCTGAATGCCAAATCAAAGCCCTTATTGAAAGCAGCACCAAGACACTTGTTTGGCTCTATTAACGGAACAGCTCTCCTTTTTCCTCAACACAAATAATACTTAATCAGCTTTTACTTAATTTCCGCAGTGGCCTTAGTTGATGTGACTCCTAAGAGGCCTTAAATGAGAAATTTAAAAAGCCTGGTGCCTGTGGTGCTCCTGTGCTTACCTTGGCCAACTGTGACTGGCACTTTTTGGACGTGATGGCTGGCAGTGTGCCCCGGTGAGTGACAGTGAAAGCAGGCATAGTGGAGACCGGGAAGGAGATCTGCGGTCCTGGTACAACCATGTTGAGCTTGGGCAGCTCTGTGGGATAATGAGGGACGTTCCGCCTGATGAGGGGCTCTGCTACATGCTTCATGTTGTGCTGTGAGAGGGAGAGAGTATTAGATGGCAGCAGCTGTGGTTGACATTTCACTTAAGGTGACTTAAACATAGTTCAAACTCACGCTCATTAAAGGTGTTTGCCTTGTGTGTCTTCCCCTCAGCTGTTTGCCGAGCCGGGTTGGGCGCCAGATGTGCTCTAAGGAGCCATGCGTCCCGCTACTCCCAACTGCATCCATGGTCCCCAGAAACTCTGTGAAGGGTGTCGGCTTTTTTCTCTGCCATCCTGAGGGAAAAACAGCAAGAGCAAGCAAGATCTCTATTAAAAACAATTGCATAATGTACTATTTTGTCTTCACAAAGTTGCAAGACCATGAAGTGTTTCCTATTTGTGTGGCTAACTATCAGTGTCACGTTATAAAATACCTCTTATGTATATTGTTCATTTTACCTAATCTCCCTGAAGTACGTGTGACGCAGGGCTGTTTCTGCAGTGATGCGTTCGTCGGAGTCATACGCGAGCATCTGATAGAGCAGCGACAGAGCCGGAGCAGGGCAGTTGGGGATTAATCGTGAGATGCCGGTGCCTTTCTTTAGAGGGAAGTTAAAATTCATCGCTCTAGACCTGGCAGACATGAAGACAACCTTGAGAATTCTTGTTTTGCGAGTACATAAAAATGAGATATTTAAATTTTATGTGCTGCTGTGCCGCAGTAACGAGACAAGCAGTTCAAACAACATATTTGAAGAGGAAACACTCACTGCTTGAACTTTTGGAGCAGACTTTGGTCTGGCGACCCCAATACGTCATGGATCTTGGCAACCTGATCCAACTCATTTGTTCCAGGGAAAAGGGGATTCAAGCTGAAACACACAGGTGTACAGTGCCAACAATCTGAGCCCCTCAACAAAAAGCTATTTACACAGCATTTGTTTGACATTTGTTTATGCCTGTGGCAGAGGTTGACCAAATTACAAAGACAGGAAAGTGAATGCAGACACTGGGAAACTGACTGTAGTTGAACCATAATCAAGAAAAACTTTTACAGTCCCGTCCCACCCTAAATTAACTGCCCTTCCCCTGCAGAGATACCTCATTATCTCAAAGAAGACACACCCGGCACTCCAGATGTCCATCTTTAAGCTGTAATACCCATCGGTGAGGAGGCACTCTGGGGCTCTATACCAGCGCGTGGAAATGTACTCCGTGTGGGGGGGCTTGGAGTACACGCTCCGACATGAGCCAAAGTCCCCAAGCTTCAGAACATTTTGCTGCAAGGTATACAAAATAATGTTAAACGTATATGACTAAAAACTAAACTGACACTGTTAGGTTTCTGGAAAGCAAATTTATCATAACGATGGATCTCACTTTGATGAGAATGTTCTCTGGCTTCACATCTCTGTGAAAGATCCCACAGCTGTAAAATAAAAAAAGCAGTTTAAGGTTATTTTATTCTATCATTTCATGTGAACTTAAATGTTATATTTCCATAACTACCTGTGCATATGTTCAAGTGACTTGCACAGCTGGTACATGTAATGCTTTACTGTGTGGTCAGGCAGTGGAGTTTGTCTTCCTGCAAAAAACAAAGAACAGATATCAGCCAGATATTCATCCAAAAACTTCACATCTAGTCCACCCTTATCATGATTGTCTATATGCTTGTACTTGTGTCATACTCGTTCACTTACCTTGGATGAACTCATAGATGTTCATCTCCATCAGCTCACAAATCAAAGACACAGTGCCGGTTTCTTTGTCACTGAAACATTGAATTAGAGTAAAGGGAACTGCCACACCACAGTAGCTCGAGGCAATACAGTAAATTCCTGACAACCAACACTCCGGTACTCACAAAATCAGTTCATGTAGCTGGATGATATTTGCATGCGGGCTCAGCCTCTTCATTGCCTGGACTTCCCGCAGGTTGTTGGCCTGCTCCAGACTTAACAACGGAGAACAGACAACATGTGACAGGTGTATAAATACTCTGTAGTTTATGATACAGTCATGAAGCATATTATATTTTAGATTTTGCGTGATGAGTTTTAGGGAACTGGTCTGAAGGTGTTCACTTCCCTCACTGCTTCATTTAACAGCAGCATAATGTTATTACAGTGTGTGGACACATGTCAACATAAATGGCTGCACTGATTTAAAGTGACTGTGCACTTGAAATCAGTACTAGTTTAAAAAAAACACTGTACAGACAACTCACATTTCAAGCACTAACATCTATTGTTTCCTCATCACTACAAGGTCAAAGACGGAGTAGGCTGACATCTAATAGGATACTTAAGCAGAGGGGGTGTCAAGCTGCTGACTCAAGTTTCAAGGGTCCACGCATTATAGGAAAACTGTACCACTGATTGCTAGTGCACAGGACAACGTGTTGCAGGATACATACCTGTTAATTGTCTGCTTCATGGTTTTACACGCATAGAACTTTCCATCTTTCAGGCTCTGAGTTTTCACCACCTCTGAAAATGTGCCCTCCCCGATTTTCTTGATTACTTTGTAGCCTGCACATGGATTAGAAACAAAGACAAGGACTGATGAAAGGGGACATTTTGCACGAACACATTTCACAGAACACAGCTGAAATTTGTGAGTAGATGAACAGCAAAAAAACAAGTCTGTATTTATAATCTAGAGGGAAATCCTGTGCTCCATAGTCAGTTAAAAATGGAACACACCCAATGGACATTAAAGCCCATGATAATTGTATTGGGATAGGGAATTGGGATTTTCTGATTCACAATAGGAAGCCCTACATTCTTACAGGGCTGCAACTGACAATTATTTCCATTATCAAGTAGTCTGTCAATTATTTTCTCGATTAATTGTTTGGGCTATAAAAAGTAAGAAAATTATGAAAACGCCCATCATAATTTCCCAGAAGTCACACTGACATATTTAAATATCTTGTTTTGTCCCAACAACAGTCCAAAACCCTAAACAATTTAGTTACTAAACCAAATTTACAGTTTAAACTAAACTATTTACAGTTTACTGTCATAGAGGACGAAGGAAAGCAGAAAATATTAACATTTTAGAAACATGAACCAGTTTATTTTTGACATTTATGGTTACAATAATTACTTAAAACAATTGAATGAATCTCAAAATGGTTGTTGATTAATTTTGTGATTTCACAGGAGGCTCCTGCAGGAGCCTGCAGCTACCAGTTATTTTCATTATCTGCTGATGATCAGTCCAAGAAAGGAGCATGTCTTTAGAGTTAAGAACCATAACCAGTACATTTTTTGTAGTTTTTACTTGAAAATTTAAAAGACAACTCAATTGTTGAAATTATTTTCAATATCAATTAATTTGCTCCAGTTTTTTTCAATCAATTGTTTGGTGTACAAATATCAGAAAATTGCCCAATTAACATTTAAAAATCCAAAGACATTCAGTTTACTCTTCTATGTGACAAAGAAAGACAGCAAATTATGTTATTTTAGAAGCTGGCATCAGAAAATTATTGTTTGTTAAACTAAAAAAATGACTGAAATGATTAATCGAATTTTAGAATAGTTACTGATTATTTTCCTGTTGACTGACTAATCAGTCATTTTAGCTGTACAGTTGTTTCAGATCAGTCCTCTGTAAATTAAATTACACCACTTTATGTCCTTTATTTCCACGTCAGGGAGACAGCTGTCTGGGTTTTACTGGTTTAACTATCCAAAATCATTTTTTAAAAGCTGAGCAAGCACTGTTTTCCCTTTTAATGGTCACAAATCCGACCAGGCATTACACTAAAACCTGTGACCTGTGAATCTCTGAGTTATTTCCAGACTGCATTTGTGTTGTGCCAATGCAAGAATAAGTTAACTGATGACAGGTGAGTTCAAGTGTCACATGTTGAGTCAGAATTTTCATCATTTTCAGTAACATCTGTTAACACTGCTTGGGGCGGAAAACTCTGAAAAGAAAACAGGATTATCAAGGATATTACGGTCAAAACCTCGCATCATTTACTTACAAGACACAGTGAAGAACTCTAAAAGGTAAAAACAAACAAAAGAAATCTTTGGACAACGACGCGCGACCTCCTGTCAAAAGTCGTGTCACTCTGTTCAGCCGTTAACTCTCAACTTACTGTGCATTCCTTTGAGTCTCAGCCGCCGCATGTAAGTCGATTATCCATAACATCTGGACAGTACATTTCGATGTCAACTTTGAATGTATGAGTTTTTAACGCATCGAGGTGTCAAAAGGGACACTGAAGTCGTCTTACGGGTGCTAGCTTAGCCCCGTTAGCGAGCCCTGTTAGCTGACCGTCGCCTTGGTAACGGAGCACGCCTTCGCCCTCCGCTCTGACCTGAGGAGGAAACTGGAAACTCCGGCTGAGTATCTCTCTCTTTTTTCACCCCCAGCCCAGCCGCCAAACTCAAAATATTCGGCCGTAAAGCTAACAACGCGGCTAAATATGCCCTGCCATGTATGAAAAAAAAATGTCAGTCAAGTAGAATTGTTTGCCGCAGGCCCAGACATTGGACGTGAATGCTTCTATTACAGCTATATAATTCAGCTCCTTACCTTTTTTCCAGAGGTGGGTGGTGACCGTTAGCTCGGATGTCTTTTCATTAGGCTGCGGATTGTTGTTCTTCATGTCCACAACATTTCCCCTGTTGTTCCAGTCGGTGTTAGGTGGTGTTTTGCATGCATTTCGAAGGCTTGCCCTGTTTTTCACGCCAATAAGCCAGTTTGAGTAGTGCATCATTAGTGCACATTGACTGCTAAAGAGCCTACCATGAGCTTAAAATATCTATAAAACAGTTCCCGCAAGAGCACAGCTGCTGGTCCACTGCATTCATGTCATAGCATAACGTTACCAGGCACCAGTGCATCCAATACACAATCAATGCATTCTATTCACATACAGCCAAATGTGTGTGTGTGTGTGTGTGTGTGTGTGTGTGTGTGTGTGTGTGTAAAAGGCGTGGACCTGCCCATTTTTGCTCCACGTCGGCTTCCGTAGGCACTTGTCAGTTGCGCGCATGTACAGAAATTCTGCATGTTTTTCCCTGCTGATGCTGCTAGAAATGTGAATGTTTGCATTCGTTGTTTTATCCTCTTGTAGTTTGTGCAGGCAGTTTTTAAGTCACCATGAAGACAAGATTCACCACTGTGGATATCAGGGCAGTCATTGCCGAGATCAATGCCAAGTAGGTGTTACGTTATATTACCTCCAGCCGGGTTGCTAACTTAACTTAGCCACCTCTGGCTGTGCTAACCATCGCTAATGTGGATTTGCTTACAGGTGTTGATCACTCCATTCATTCATTTTGCCGTCTTCTTTCACAGCTACATCGGCATGAGAGTAAACAACGTGTATGACATCGACAATAAGACGTATCTCATCCGGCTGCAAAAGTGAGGACAGTTTGAAAAGTTGCTTCCAAAAGTTTGACTGAAATGGCGTTTTATGGGACATGAAGTAGTAATACCAACCACAGTGAGAAAAATACCCAGTCAAAATTGTAATTAGAAGTGAAGAAATGTTATCTGTAAAAATATCAAAAGTAAAAGTTTTCATTATGCAGCAGTGGCTCCTGTCAGAGTTTAAATTATTGATGGTTACTGATGCATGTTAGCTCATGTTAACTGACTAATATTCACATGAGTAGTTTGATTTATAACAGTGCATCATATTTTTCAAACTGGACATGTGTTTTGTGCGTAAAATCAGAGTCTGCAAAGTGACTTGTAACTATAGTTGTCAGTAAAAGTACGAGGAAGAATTAAACGGAAGTACTCGAGTAATGTACCAGAACCTCAAAACTGTGCACCACTGAACATACTTAGTGACATTTCACAGTCAGTCATTGTGTTTAACTGAGTGCTATAATGTTGTCTCAGGCCTGACAGCAAAGCTGTTCTCCTGGTCGAGTCTGGGACACGTATTCACTCTACAGACTTTGAATGGCCCAAGAACATGATGCCCTCTGGCTTTGCAATGAAAGTAAGAATATCTTATCAGTCACTGCTAAAAAAACATGTCTTGTTTATTGATTAAGACTCAAATGTTGTTATTTGTCATGTATTTTTTCACTGTAATGACACTGTGCTTTTTTAATGTGATATAATTCATTTATTTTGCCCACAATGTCACTATAAACAGATCTTCTTACCTTGTCATCCACTGTGGTGAACATCAGTCAAATCACATGTCAGTTTGGCATGATTTTTTTCCATCCCTAAACAACTGTATGTTATACAGCACATGATGGTATTGGTACAAAGGCTTCTGGTTATTGCAATTTTTCTCCCATTGCAGATCAGTATTTGCTTATTTTTGGGTTGGTTGCTATGATGATGTTGAATATTAAAGCTACTTTTTTTCTCACTAGTGTCGAAAACACCTGAAGACACGGCGACTGACCCAGGTTAAGCAGCTTGGGATTGACAGGATTGTCGACATCCAGTTTGGTTCAGATGAGGCTGCCTACCACTTGATTATTGAACTCTATGACAGGGTGAGAATATTACACTGAAAGTTGGTTCATTTCAGATCCTTATTTTGTGCGTAAGTTGATTTGTAGGTCTGTCTATATCTGTTGTCAGGGTAACATCATACTTGCAGATCATGAATACACCATCCTGAATCTGCTGCGGTTTCGCACAGCTGAGGCAGAAGATGTTAAGATTGCTGTGAGAGAGCGGTACCCTGTGGAGAGCGCCAGGCCCCCTGAACCTGTCATCTGTCTAGAGCGGTAACCACATCTTTACACGTAGCTTGTTGAGTTTATGGATAAAATGGACATCCGTTAGAATTCAGTGAATATGTATCATTACTGTATCAGTGAAAACTTTCTCTATTATTGTTTTATGTTTACATAGACTCACTGAAATTCTCAGCAAAGCACCAAACGGAGAGCAAGTGAAAAGGGTTTTGAATCCTCACCTTCGTAAGTAGCCAGGCAACAGATACTCATTTTAAATGTGTTAAAGTTCTTTTATCATGTCAAGACTGAAACATGTTTTGTGTCTTTTCTTATCACATCTCCAGCCTATGGAGCCACTCTGATAGAACACAGTTTGATAGAAGCAGGACTGCCGGGCTCTGTCAAAGTTGACAGCCAAGCTGATGCTGCCCAAGGTATAACAGAGCAAATTACAGACAAGGTTGCTGACATATGGTTTAGTGAAGTGTTTTAGAGTTTGTTTGATGATGGCTGTAATATAAATTTGTAGTGCTCACAATATTTGATTTGTTTGTTTTTTTTCAGTTGCACCTAAAATCCTGGAAGCCATGCAGATTGCAGAAACATACATGGAAAAAACTGAGAACTTCACCGGCAAAGTAAGAGATCTTTATTTTCAGGGACAGGGCTTTGAGGCCCTGTTTTTTATTTGATACATTCACAAACTCTGCTTTGTTTCATTCAAGGGTTACATCATTCAAAAAAGTGAGCAGAAACCAAGCTTAACTCCTGGCAAACCCAGCGAAGAACTGCTCACGTATGTCTTGTTTTTGTGAAGAATACTATACATACTTTTTTCCTACATGATTATCTATGACACGGTTAATTAATTTATGATAATGTCGACTCACAGATATGATGAATTCCATCCATTCCTCTTCGCTCAACATGCAAAGAGCCCATATTTGGAGTTTGATACTTTTGACAAGGTGAATATTGGCATTCCTTCACGCCTTGTTTAGCAAAGAATATTGATCTTTTCTCAATTGCAATGCAAATTAACACTTTTTGCAAGAATGTGATATAAATCCAATGTGATCCTCTCACTCAGGCAGTGGATGAGTTCTTTTCTAAGATGGAAAGCCAGAAAATCGACATGAAGGCCTTGCAGCAGGAGAAACAAGCTCTTAAGAAGTTGGAAAATGTTAAGAGGGACCATGACCAAAGGCTGGAGGCCTTGCACCAAGCACAGGTTAGGAACACAACAGCTTTTACCTTTTGTCTGCCATAGATAAATGCTGCACATAATGATTCCTGCACCTGTGAATAATAAATTTTTGTGTTGTTGAGAAGAATTAACAGAAACTTGCACACACAGGTCAGCCAATTTAATGTTAACTTGGCTAAAACACATACATAAGCAACCTTTATCTCATGTGTTGCAGGAGGTGGACAGAGTAAAAGGTGAACTGGTGGAGATGAACCTGCCTGTAGTGGAGAGGGCGCTGCAGGTGGTGCGCAGTGCGCTGGCCAATCAGGTGGACTGGACTGAGATCGGCATCATCGTCAAGGAAGCACAGGCCGCTGGAGACCCTGTGGCCTGTGCCATCAAGGAGCTAAAGCTGCAGACTAACCACATCACCATGCTTTTAAAGTGAGACCATCACTGATACAGAAACATTAGAACAACAGCCCATTCTGCTCACTACTCATTCTTTTTGTCTTTTTCCCTCTAGGAATCCATATATTTCTGAGGAAGACCAGGAAGAGGAAGAGAACAAAGATGTAGTAGAAGAGAAAGGGAAGAAAAACAAAAATAAAGACAAAGGACAGAACAAGAAGCTGCAGAAGAACAAGCCCATGTTGGTGGATGTGGATCTTGGCCTGTCGGCTTATGCCAATGCCAAAAAGTAGGTTTGCATGTAAACCTTTAGACACAGGACTGAGCATCATGTGGGGAGAATCGCAAGCGTTGTTTTTACAGTTGATGGATATTGGTGTTGTGTTTTTCTTAGGTACTATGACTTCAAACGCAGTGCTGAAAAGAAGGAACAGAAAACCATTGAAGCAGCAGATAAGGCTATGAAATCTGCAGAGAAAAAAACACAGCAAACACTGAAGGAAGTCCAGACAGTGACCACCATTCAGAAGGCTAGGAAAGTGTACTGGTAAGACACACTCTACCATTCGTTATTCAAATATCCACACTTTGTTCTTCTTTGTTGTGTGTATTTGACAAGCAGTGTACCCCTTTACCCCCTTGTGGCAGGTTTGAGAAGTTCCTCTGGTTCATCAGCTCTGAGAATTATCTCATCATTGCAGGAAGGGACCAGCAGCAGAACGAGATGATCGTCAAACGTTACCTCCGGGCCGGTAAACACATGCTCACCTTGAAAAATAAATACTTTCAAAACTGAGCCGCTTTACCTCATCATGTGTACCTTTGACTTCATCAGGTGATATCTATGTTCACGCTGACCTCCATGGAGCGACTAGTTGTGTTATTAAAAACCCATCAGGTACATTTATATGTTTGGTTTCACTTTACCTTTACCTCCACTGCTTGACTTAACTTGTCAGTTTATGATGGTAGTTAATGTTAATTTTAAATCATTTGTATGTGTTTCTGCCCTCCTCCACCTCTCCAGGTGATCCCATCCCTCCTCGTACCCTGACAGAGGCCGGCACCATGGCTGTGTGCTACAGTGCTGCTTGGGACGCCAAGATCATCACCAGCGCTTGGTGGGTCCATCATCATCAGGTGAGTCAGGAATATTAGGCTATTAAATTAGCTATTGGACATCTTTAGTTATTTAATTTTTTTATTTGTTTGTTTGTTTTTGTTTATCTTCTTTTTTGTATCCAGTACGGAATACTACATCATTTTGCATCTTTTGATTTCATGGGACAAATCTGTGTCTGTCTCAGCGAAAGAATTTAAATTTGACATTATTTATTATTAATTAGCGGTATTACATCTGTCATTTTTGTTCAGGTGTCTAAGACAGCTCCTACAGGAGAGTACCTGACCACTGGAAGTTTCATGATAAGAGGTATCAGACACTAAAATTTAAAGCATGAGTTTTGTTAGTCACCAGAACAAAAAATAAGAAGAGCAACTGGTAACAGAGCTCCCTGGGGGTCAAAAGAGAGGACTGAACTTTTGTTGTGTTTCTCTCCAGGAAAGAAAAATTTTCTTCCACCTTCTTACCTGATTATGGGCTTTGGATTCCTCTTCAAGGTAAACACCATCATGAGCTGTGACTAACATTTAAATTCTTTGTCATCTTCTAACAATAAAGTTTCACGGTTGCTCATGTGCAGGTGGATGAACAGAGCGTGTTTCGGCACAAAGGGGAGAGAAAAGTGAAGACAGTAGAGGAAGACATGGAGGAGGTCACGTCCAGAACTGCTGAGCTGTTAGATGAAGGAGAGGAGCTGATGGGTAGGAGGACACGACTGACTCCATTTGCTATGTTTATCCGTTACAACACTATGTTTAAGTGTTGTAACTGATTCTGTTGCCTTCGCAGGTGATGACAGCAGTAATGAAGATCAGGGCGAGGAAAGAGCAGAAGGAGATGAAGAGAACAAGGAGATGAAAAAGGAAAACAAAGCAGAGGGGGATGATGGTGCGAGCCAAGAACAGGTCGCTGTTTCTGAGGAGCCTGAAGGAGAAGAAAGGGGGAAGCGGAGCAACATGGAGGCTGAGGCAGGGAAGGGCAGAGAGGAGGACAGCGGGAAGGAAAAGGCGACAGAGGATGGAGAGAGTGAAGAATTCAGCTTTCCAGATACGACCATCTCCCTCACTCATTTACAGCCCAGCAGGTAACGTTACCACACTGCTACACACTGGAACAAACACTTGAGGAATGGAAAGGCCTTCCCTAGCTTTCTATTTCACCAATTGCTCTTTAACTGCACGTGACAATCAACAGCACTTCATTAAAGTCTCTCTCCCTATTTCTAGAAGTACTCAGAACCCTGGCTTCAAAAAGGAAACAACCACTCAGGTAATTAGTCAACTGTCATTGGCCATGCACATTTAAGTAATCCCATTAAAGTCAAATGGTACATTTATAACACTGCATGTACTGCATGTCATTAATTTCTCTTCAGGCTGAGGTAGACTCACAGGGGAAGAAACACATGACGGCCAAGCAGAGAAGGTGAGTGGATGAGGAAAAATTGGTTTGGCAGAGGAGTGGCGTTAGACTGATGCAATCGACTGAAATAATTGACATATTTAAATGTACTCTGGTGGATGCTTGCTTTTCTTTTCTTCATAAATATTGAAGTATTTAATTTTTTTTAGGATTTGAGTAGTTAGTAAGACTTAGTAAGATATGTATTCCCTAGTTAGAGGAGGTAGATGTGGTAAAAAAAACAACAACACTAGACTACGCTGTAGTCTACTTCTATTTATGCCTCTTCTATCAGCCACTAAATAGGCTTAAAACTATTTAGTGTTGAGATATTTGGTTGGTTTGAGATTAAAAAAGGAGGAAAATTCTCTTCACTCCAAATGCAGATGACTGTAATTTATTTCTATAAAGGCTCTTTGGCCCAAGTGCAAAGAAGCATGGCTGGTCATTAATTTAATTTTCTGGTGTTTTTGTCTTCACCCCGTAGAGAGGAGAAGAAAAAGAAACAGAAACAGGAGGGTTGTGACTCTGAGGAGGCGGCCGACGTTTCATCCAGTGCACCAGCAGCCGATCAGGGGTCCAGAAGTGGAGGCGGCCCCTCCCAGCCGCAACTGAAGAGAGGCCAAAGGGTAAGAGAGAAGTCTGAAGCTAAAACGTTCTGTTTGTCCGTGTTGTGCTGTGGGTCAAATCTAGCTTTAAAACATTAAATGCTGGTAAAATTTTATTTTTTAAAACTCCAGTATACAAATCTGCTTTATGCATGATCAATTTAAAAAGAGAAGTTAAGAGTAAAACAACAGGAATGAGAGATCAAACCCAGGACTAAACCTATGCTAAGTTTACAAGGGATTAGGAGGCAAATAACACTAGCATGATTATCGAAAGCATCTGTAAAAAACATATTTTCTCATTGTCTGTAACTGATAGAGGGCTGTAATTATTGTTTGTTAATCACAAAAACAATGTGTATGAAATGCTGTAATTGATAACTCTGTTTCTGCTGTTCATGTGTGTGTTTCTCCTTCAGAACAAATTGAAGAAGATCAAAGAGAAGTACAAAGACCAGGATGAAGAGGACAGGGAGCTGATGATGCAGCTTCTAGGGGTGAGGATGAATAAAAATAACCATGCAACCCTCAACACAAAGTTGTTACTCCTGTTCAGTGACATTGCCATGACACCATCTGCTGTAGATTTAGTGCTGTTGCAGTTTCGGCTTACGCAATCCTTAATACTCTCACCATAAATGGCATGATAACTGTGTTTCCCCCTCAGTCGGCTGGCCCCACTAAGGATGAGAAGGATAAGGGGAAGAAAGGAAAGAAGGGGAAAGGTAAAGACGAACCCGTGAGGAAACCACCCTCTCAGAAACAACCTCAGAAACCTCGTAATGTGGAAACTGCAGCAAAGAAACAGGAGCGGACAGAGGGAGAGGGTGGTGAGGAGGACAGACAGCCTGGAGAGGAGGGAGGTGCTGATCAGGAGGACAAGGTAGACGACAACACTCCATGCTTTTAAATTTCTCCCTGTCTCCTGTCAAATAAATGTATGTGTAGAATTTGATGTAGATTTGAATGACTCCTGGTTAGTGTATGGTAGCTGGTAGCGTTCAATTTTTTAAATAAA
>BRZM01000004.1:7926342-8201380 GCA_033238685.1 Lates japonicus | reverse complement strand
CTACCAGTCTCCATTGACAAAAAGTCATTTTACCTTGCAGCACATGGAAGCTGCTAAAATACAGCTGCCTCCATCAGTTAGTTCGTGTTATTGTGAAGAAGAAGAACTCAGATCATTCACATAACTAAAAGTACTACAAAATAACACAAAAACTAACAAAACGAGGAAGCAGCTCTCGTGTTCTGCATGGTAAAACTGCGGTTTTTGTCAATGGAGTCTGGTAGAGACACAAAGCAATGTTTACCGCACAGTTTATCCTACCAATAGTGAGTTTTTCAAACAAAATACACACCCTTTGTTTACGTAGGTGATCTGAGTGAGGGGCGAAATTACAATTTAAAAAATGTAAAAATTCATTTGTAGGGTATTCTGTAATTTAAATCAATCTCAATTTTTTAATGGCTGGAAAACTAGTCTATAAATTTACAGGTTTTCCAGGACATGTGGAAACCCTGAGAGTATTGCTTTTACTTCTGCTCACACTTACCCAACTAGTGACTTGGGTTGAACATTGAAAACCAATAACTCGTTGCTGTGAGCCTGTCAAATTGTAAAAAAAAGAAAAAAGAAATGTCAGGTTCAGTCCAAGAAAATGTAAATAAACTATATATATATATATATATATATATGAAGATACAATGTTCAGCTTACAGCTCTGTGATGAGACAACAGGTTGTTGGCGCAACCTCCAAACACAAACACCTCCCCGTCAGGACCAGAGCATGCTGTGTGCCACAGCCTAAAATGCACAAGCACAATGTTAAGAATCGTCTGCATCCAGTAAACATTTTCACAAACACACAGCCAAGTCTGTGGTCATCCCCCAAAGTCTTTTAGAAGAAGACTGATCTACGAGCATACAACCAGATGTTAACAGTAAGAGGAGATAATCACCTGGGGCTCTGTGTGTGACTGTGTTTGAAAGGCTTCCACTCGTTTTTGCTCACACAGTACAGCCAGGCATCGCCTAAATAAAAAAAATTAAAACACACACCAGCACATGTAAGATCAGGCATCATTTTAAGGTGGCTATGATTATTTCCCAACTCATGGTCAAGTGTCATACTCACTCAGTGTCTCTCTTTCTGTGGTGAACCCTCCAAAGAGGAAGATGTGGTCTTGTGACACAGGAGTGAAGGAGTGCCAAGACCGGCCTACAGGACACTGCTGGGGAATGCTCCTACAGGGAGGCAGGGAGAGAGTCAGATGGGAATATTTGAGCAAGAAAAAGACAATTTAAATAATGCTAGAAGGTAGAGAAAGCTTGCTCATATGTAACACAGAAAGAAAATTGGATTACTTGTGGCACACAGTAAAATTAACAGTGCCAATATTAGGTTCCCCTGAAGACTTGTCCTGATTTTAGATGTCTTCTCAGATTATTAGCCAAATTGGTCAAGTTACTACATCAGGAGGTCCCAATATTCTGTGGTAAAGTCTGTACTGAAAATCAGTCTTAATTGTCTACATTTTTACGTTAAGTCTGTTAAGAATTCATAATCAACAACAACAACACGGTGCCAGACACAAATCACAGCAGCTTACATTTCATGCCACTCCCATGTGTCCAGATCAATGTAGTACAGGTCGTTAAGTCGGTAGTTCTGAGGACCAAAGGAAAATTCATTAGGAGATTGTTGAAGATCAAGAGGCAAAATGTATTCATACAATGCATTTGGCATACCTGTAAAGCTGTGACATCTGAGCAGCTAGATAACATCACGTTTATGGCTAAAATTCATTATGAAGAGACCCTTACCTTATATCGTCCCCCAAACACATAGCCTCTGTTACCAACTGTGGCACAGGCGTGAGCTGCTCTCGGTGACGGGGTGTTCCCCTACATTGGGCCGTACCGAGAAAAAGGATCACGTCAAATATTTTACTCCTGTACTGTTTATCCCGATATTTAAAAGACATCATATATTTTGGAGGCAGTCTGGCTCTCAGCGTGTATGTGTGTGTAAAGTTATGTGTGACGAAGCTGGAATGAGTGCATGTGTTTACCGTGGTGATGGGCTGGCTCCATGTATATGTCTCCAGGTCCAGGATATGAATGTGATTATTCCAACCTCGCCCAGGGCTGTCCCACTGCAGTGAACAAACACAAGGGGAAACATTCACATTTTATGTCACAATTTTAAAATGTGACTAATGAAACAAATGTGCCTAATGTTACAAAACTGTGTTTTTCAGAAAGCAGATACCCAAGGTTCTTAATAAAACTGTCTGTAAAATTTTTTGGAATATACATCAATTAAACCATGAAACACTTCTATTCATTGTTTAGCATGTTTCATCTTTGTACAAACCACAAGAGAAGACGATTCGTCGTATTCAAATGTCCCTCGGTGAGGCCCCTGTGCAGCATAGCCATAGCCCCCAAAGAATATAAGTCTGTGAACACAGTACCAGATAAGACCTGTGTAAAGCATCTCCTTCCAAGAAAACTATCTGTGGTTGCCTTTGTGTACTCTTACGTCTTACATATTATTAACCGCCAAAACTATGGGAAAACATAATCACGTGGTTCAAATTTAATTCCTGATGGCCACAATAACGTGGACGAATATCAGATTTGAAAAAATAAATAAATAAATGTGGGAAATGAAAGTGGTTACCAAAGGAGGAAACACATCAAACATGTTGGCCTATCTTCAAGAACACATCCCTCTGTGCACATCAAAGTATGTGTCCTGTTTACAATTTTAATCCTGAATGAAAAGAGTTGTGAACATTTAAACGTCCATCATAAAATGTGCTATTGAAATAATTGTCCTGCTTGCGGCTCCTGGCAACAGCTGTGTTGTCTGTTCGGTCTGTAACCTCTGACTTACAACACACTGACCTGATCTGACCCTGTGTGTGTGTGAGAGAGTACAGACAGGATTAGTCTGTCTGTGCTGTCACTCGCCTACTTGGCAGTTATTTTGATAATCACTTAGAGCACTTGTGAGCACCTTCTCCATCACTGGATCTAACATACAAACGAACATGCTGAAGTTATATAACAACTTATATCTATATGCTATTTTTAATCGTGTTTATATTTATGTTCCATTTTTCTGAGCACAATGGGTTAATACCTTGGATTTGAAAATTACAGTTTGAATAACGTTTCACATCAAAATCCAGAAGAAGAAAAATGCAGCCATCCCTCACCTGTTCTTCTGAACCCAGCACCCTAATTTGTCCTTGGATGATGGAGGGAGTCCTTTAAGATCTGTCATTTCCTCCCACACAAGGCTAGGAGCTCTCAGGGGCAGGCGGTAGATCTATAAATCACAGCACAGAACACAGGAGTTCTGAAAGATGATCAGCAGAAACGGCAGGCTGGCACTCCTCAAGGTCTGATGTGCAAACATGATGCAATCATTTGGAAATAACAGGAAGATGCTAGGAAAAGTTCTTCATGTAACACACACCCTGTTTGTGTTTCCCCTGGCGTGATGACCTCCAAATAGGTAGAGGATTCCATCAACACACACCCCACAGCTGCCTGACATGGATGTGTGTAGGTTACCTCCAGCTATATGCTTTGTCCTGTGAACATTAGAGGTTTTTTAGTGTGTGTTATTTGTCCACTTTACGTGTAAATGAATGGCTGATAAATTTAGTGCTGATGACAATGGTATCAATACGCAATTTAGATGTAACAATCCTCACCATACACCTGACTCCATGTTGTATGTCCAGATTTCAGTTCTGGGCAGATACAAGTCAAAGAAGCCGTGGTTTTGAGCATTCTGGTACACAGGAGGGATCAAATAGAATTTAAATAAATATTAAAACTGTGGGGGAAAAAAATATAAATGTAAAGAAAATGCAGTTTTAGGACATGCATGCTTACCTTGTATCCACCCCACACATACATGACATTTCTGTCGACGACTGCTATATGACCACTGCGCTCAGCTGGGGTGTCCAACTCAAATGATTCAGACGCCTCAGTGTCTAAAGGCTGTTCATCCTCAACCTCCTCCACCTCATCTTCCTCCTCGTCCTCATCCATGTCGTCATTTACCATCCAAGCAAACAGTCTGTCATCTTCATCTCTGTCTGAGTCATTGTCATCCTCTCTGGCTGGCAGATCCCCAACGTCTTCCTCCATCTCTGCCATTCTCTCTGCCATACCAGTTTCTCCTGTCTTCTGTCAGGGCAAGAAGAGAGAGGGGGGAGGGAGAAATCATCTAGGTTAGTGCTGATAGGATTATTTTATTAACTGATTAGTTTTCCCAATAACCTAAAAATAGGCTAACAAAACGACCCACAATCAAAACACTGGAAATGACAGTTTTTTAAGCTGGTTATAAGACAGTAGGACAGAGCAGCATCTGGACATTCTCTCTATTTAAGGTGCACAGTTTTTCCTAGATCCATACCTTCCACTTTTAAGACCACTTTGTTAGCGATAATTCAGCTAATTCATGTCAACCGTGGACCGGACACAACGTTAGCGTAGCTCGCGGCACGATTACTGCTGACCTACTTTGCTAGCTTAACTATTTAGGTTACTACATCAACATCCGCTTTTAGCTTAGCTTTTGTATCAAAGAGAAGACGACTTAAAGTCTGACATTAACAGGTATATCGGATTAAAATATCCTTAACAATTTGGCTGGTCACCAACCCAGCGAGCGCAGTTAACTGACGCACAGCTGTCGTGCCCATTAGCTGCAGAGCGTTTGTAAACTTCAAAATGCTAAACTCTCCCACGGTTTGGAGAAAGGCTCGTCGCAAAATAATTTCAGGCAAGTTGGCGTCGAAGCTCCCCTACGTGTGTAAGTGTAGCCATGAGGAAAATATATTCGCACCTGTCCCCACTTCACCTTGCAAAATGTTTGTTTTTCCTGTTAATTTCAAAAGCAGCACGCCATTTGTTTGAGGTCATCACAAGCATTCTGGGGGCACGACCGGAAGTTGTCGACTACTTAAATCCGCCATCTTGTTAAGGTCAACATAAAATAGCGCACTCCGTCATTACCATAAACTGAATACATTTTTATATACCGTCTATAGTTATTACATCATTATTGAGGTTCGCCATTTCAGAACATACTTCATTAAATTATATGATGAGCGCAATTTCTTTCATAAACACTATAATCTACCTGGTCTTCAAGGAAGACTACTCAGTGCTGTGTAAAATCAATCATTTTTCAATTTTAAAGCTGACTATTGTGCATTCACAAAGATGTCTGAATGTTCGATATACAGAATAAAATTTTTATTATTCAAGACAGAATGTGATGATACATACAAAAAATACATTCATACAAAATAAAATACTACATTGGGTTGATTTCTAGTCCATGTTAAACATACAGTATCATACAAAGACAATGTACAAAACAAATGAAAACAGCTGCACTTGTAAATCGATGACTCTCTTCAGAGCCCTTGCAGTTTGCTGTAAGAAAACAACAGATTAGTATGAACATTAGAGACTGTTGAAACTACAGTTATCTGTAGTGACCTGCAAAGAAAAATTAAAGGAGAGAACATCCTACCTGTCCTCAACAGTTCTGTTGGATGGATAGTACACCTTAAATGTGAAGCCACTTCTTGGAAATGAGCCCTGTCAAATTGACAACAAAGGTCGTACTTGACAACAACATAAAGATACATATGGAAAACCCCATTTTATCAGGGTCTGTCCAGAGAGATAAATACATGTTTCAGTTCAACTTATTTTGTGTCATACCGGGTTGACACAGAGGCAGTCTGTGTTGGTGATGCTGAAGGGGTCGTATTTGTCTGCAAAGACGATGACATCAGGGACGGGGTAGACACGCAGTGAGTAGTCGTATGCCCAGAATACAGGACTGACATACAGAGGCAATGGAGTCAGGTGACCCTGAGATAGGATGGTCTTAACAAACTGGGGAAAGAGAAAAAGAAAATTACAAGATCATTTATTCAGAAAAATTACAGGACTTTACGTGTGTTGAGTCAGAGTTGAGACCAGTCTGGCTAAAGCTTTCAGTTGAGGCTTAATCATTTCACCAGCATGTTTGCAAAAACAACCCACTGCTCTAAGAACATTTAGAGAATCACATTTAAACACCCAAACAAAGGCCAAGAAAACTTTGAACAACACAACTGCATGTGTGTTTAAAGAGAAATGTCACTCATGTATGAACAGGTTTGCTCAGAGAAGCTGAAACTTACATGGTTTGGAATGTCAAGATTGTTACTGGGCAACCGCACGCAGTTCCTGCACATCTTGTTGACCAGGTCCTCTCTGATAATGACGATCTCCTGGCTGCAGTACTGGATCCTGACAGGTAAAACATGCCATGTCAATGGTGGTCAGTTTTACAGTGGTTTCTGTCATGAGTGTAGTCACATTTTCCTCAAAGCCTTACAAATCAAACTGTCACTTGTTAAATCGCTTACTGCTGGCCTCGTTGGTGCAGTGGAAAAAAACATGCATATGTGAGCATTGGTGGTTCAGTGGTAGAATTCTCGCCTGCCACGCGGGAGGCCCGGGTTCGATTCCCGGCCAATGCAACCTCCTTTTGTAAATTTTCTCATTGTGGGACTAATAAAGGATTATCTTATTTTACTGTATATTACAATAAAACCCTGGTCAACCCACATATCAAACATATCCACACATGTTTCACCTGCACGGGTTGGTTGTGAACACGGAAAATGGCACCCTCTGTCTGAACTCCTCTGTGATGTGGTCTGCTAAGGGAGGCCTAAGAGAAACATATTTGTCCATTTTTGTTCAAAAAAACTGGACACAACTCACATAATTATGTCAAAAACCAGTTGTCTTTGAATGTGTACCTTGGCAGGATGGTACCTGGACCAGGGTCTTCAGGACCAGGAACAAACACAAAGCGACTACTGCAGGTTTAGGATGAACAAATTCAAGTTAACACATGTAAACTTGAATAGTAAAGAACAGATCAGTGTAGACCAGAGTAACAGCTCTGACAGATCGTACCTGCTGTGAATGCTGGGGTATGTGCATATGGCATCAGCAAGAGCCTTCAGTGACTCTACAAAGAGAAAAATAAATCAGATTCTGAAATGCAGTCATTTATCTCCACACAGAGATCTAAAGAAGTACAACAGGTTATGAGTGATAAGCACCTAAAAGTTTCACCTTTGAGTGATTTGATCTGTGTTTTTCCATATGGGGCAGAAGAAAAGTTTCCACACAAAATAAAACAGGTGGGAGGCATCGCAGCATAGCCTGTAAGAAAGAAACAAAGTGAGGCCAAATGTGATTGGGTGTCTCGTGGAGCGCTTATTCTTGTCCTGTAAATTTTAAGACCATGATGCAACACCAGACCTGAGAACATAATGTTGAGCTTTTCCATCACTTCAACGCTGTCCAGCCACACATCAGACACAATCACAAACATGGCGTCCTCATTCTCCTCCTCCAGCTGCTTCAGCTTGGCAGAAGCCTTCACCGAAGTGGTGGATGGACCTCCAAAGAAGTTCAGGTTGCCATAGTACGCCCTGCAAATGAAGCGAGGGTCATGTTGTGAGGGAGCAGGAACTCCTGCAATGTAGCTCATACGACAATGTAAGAGTCACCTTAAGATACTGAAAACTAAGTTGAGTAAAAGGTAACTTCATACTACTATATCTAACGTGAGGTTGCGCAGTATCGCTACACAGAGAGCTTACTACTTTAGCTTGCAGTGAGTTCTAAATACTTTTCTTCAAAGCCACTGACCTTGTAGCTGATGAAGGCTCTGTTGGTGGAAACCCAAAGCCATTGACATGGAAAACAGAGTCCTCATACCAACCTACAGGATAAAAGGCAAAACATTACCTTTAATAATTAACAGAATCATATTTTATTGTTGCGATCTTGTTGCATATTTGCCTGTTTTTCCTCATTTTTTAACTTCAGTTGTAGCAGTAGTTATCTTACCCTCTGCCAGAACAAAGCAGGATTCTGTGTACAGGCCGTTATGAAACTGGTGAGAAGGTTGTTAAGGAATACATCCATTTTAAAAGATTACTGCACAACATAAAGCACTTTTTGTTGACAGGCTCCCACAAACAGATTAAAGGATATTGCTTTGGACATGTCCAGTTGTACAGTTCCACTTGGGTCCTCCAGGTAGAATTTACCCTTAAAAAAGTTTGAAAATATTTCACAAACTAAATTAAAAAATCTGTCAAACATTTCATACATTTCAAGGTACTACAAATCAAAGAAACGTTTTCTCTGCATGAACTCCATCTAAACTGAAATATATAAATAATCTACATCACTAACTCACCTCTTTCAGTTGTGTGATCATCCCAAGTACAATCACCTCTCCCAGTTTAGCTGTGCTGCCAAGCAATGCCTCAATTGTCTTGAGCTAAAAAAAAAAAAAAAAGAGACAAATCAGAACAGAACCATCTGTTAGTGAAATGAAAAACAATAAAATTGCTTTAATTTCAGCACAAAAATGATGACGATGATGACTAAGTTTTGATACCTGAAATTTGTTTTGACCTTCTTCAACAGCAGTTCCTACTGCAGGTGGGGTGAAGAGCTCATGTCGATGTGTACGCTACAAAAAAACATGGCTGTATAAATACAACATGCAAACTGCAAACTGTAAATAGCAGTGAGAGTGGCCAATGAAGCACATCACACTGACCTGTTGTAAGATTGTGTAGCGCTCCCTGAAGAGTTCAGCTTTGTCTTTGGCCATGCCACACAGACTGGGGTTCGGATGTCTGGTCATACTGATGCTGAACAAAAAAAGCCAAAATAAAAGCTTTTAAAACGCCTACAAGCATCAGTATTACACAAGGTCTGCAGTACATGTGAGTGTATTCACTAGGCCTAGAACCATCAGCATGAATAAATCTTTTTGAAATATTTTAGGTTCATTTTGGCACAAAGGAGAAAGAAACTGTCCCTTTACTCACGGTACAAATTTCTTCCGCTCCACACTGTAAATGTATCTGGGCACATCAAAGGCTCCAATGATGTTGAAAACATTATCTCTGGAAGAGAGTCAAACAGCTTGTATAAGTTTTCCTCTACAGGACAATAAAACTGATTATACAGCTATAACTTATTATTAGTTGACTAGCTAAAACGCATTATGTTATGTGATGATTGCATTGTCACAATATGCGAGTATGGTCCCCAATTAACCCACAAATAACACTCATTTGAATGACTCCTAGTCCAAGAGGCCTCTTCTTATCCACAGCTGCTCTCATGTCATGAATCCCATAAAGTAGCTATATTTGTAAAGATAATTTAAGATTTGATCAAAAAAAGCCCTAGTGGATATTTGTGCACACTACTGGTTTGTATTTTACCACATAACTTGCATCAGGATAAAATCATTAACGAACATTAAAATATGTAAAAGAAATAAATAAATAATGACACAATGCCTTCTGAAAGAAAAAAAAGATCAGACAAACTGATTACCACTTCAATTAATAATTAAAAAAAACTGTTGGTTGCAGCTCCACTTACATAGTTTCATCACAAGACTGACTGCAGTCCTGCACAGCACTTTCCACCACAGACAGCTCTATCATACTAGAGGACACTGTTGGAAAACACACTATAGTCACAACATGAACACTGCGGCCAAACACAAGAACACAGCAGGTGCTGCATACAGTAGACTGTGCATTAAACACACTGCGATCTGTAGAGACTGCCTGAACTGTACTGTGCTGTACGTACATGGCTGCTTTTCCACAGCATCCAGGACCCTTTCCATGACATCATCCAGGTCAGAGGGATTGACGGACTCCAGCACCTCCACAAGGTATCTGCTGGCTTCACTGAAGCACAAAACAGTAGGAAAACATGGAAATTATGTTTCACCATGTTATTCTTTCCTCCCTTATAAAACTACAAAATAATAATAATAATTTCCTCAGTAAAATTTACATGTGCTTGACGTAAACGTATAACATCTCTTATTTTTAATACAGCTGAGCTGAACCTTAAATGTGAGGTGCAGTTTAATGTATAACTAATTATAATTCAGTGATATAATATTTATCACTCTGAAATGGCCTATTCTGCAAGAGCACTTTTACTTTTGGTACTTATGATATATTTAGATGCTCATAGTTTTAGATTTAGACTTTTATTTGTAGTTTTACACTGTGGCGTTGCTAGAGTAAGCACTGTCGAGCACTGTTTCTACAATTATAGCTTAACAACATAAAGCAGAAAGTATCGACCATCTATCCATGCCCTTCAGTTGACTTGATACATTGTATTGGCTCTGGAGCCGAGCAGTAACTTTAGCAAAAACCTTTTAAACAACGTTAAATGATAACTATGATACATACGGTCGCAGTATAAGTCCCCGCATCTTGAAGCCAGCGGACACTTTTGTCTTTATTTTGCGAGCAACATCCATGTTTGTTTCTGTCTTTCTGTCCCACTCAAGCTTTGGCGCTAAATGCCACTTCCGCATGTATTTCATCATTTCCGCTTTCGACGAAGTACGATTTAAAATTAAAATATATTTTTAAAATCCACCCAGTGCCAAGAGCGATAACATGTTTCCATCGGCAGCATTACTATTCTGATTAATTTAATTCTATAATTTTACCGTATTATTTTATTTGTCTCTGTAGATAACCAGTATGCATAAGAGCATAGTTCTTGAAAATGTTCCTCCATCATGGCTATTCATGAACATAAAGTAAAGTAAAGTGACATATATTGCAACTGCACAAATTCCTCTCACAATAACAGATATGCTGTATTTTCTGCAGTCAGTTGCTGGTGAAGAGGTGTCTCTACCCAGTGATGAAATATGTGTTTATGACATAGATCGAGGTGTATGGTAAGAATATTTCAAATGTCTAAATTAAAAATATAGCCTACCCTCTTGTGGTTAAGAATCAATGGATATGAATGGATGTTTTTTTCCTCTTCTCTTTCTATTTCTGGTGATTTTCATTCTCTTCTGACAAAGTGCTTGCTCTGAGCTGTCTTCTGAGCTGTTGTTGTTGCAACATGTGTCATTAACGGACATGACACGTATATCCACATTTCTTTCTTTTTTTCTTTTTCTTTTTTTGGAAGGAACATTTTCCAAATGACAGGGGAGGCCCCTCCCTCCATGTCTGGGGCCTGCAGATGCTCTTTGAATGGACACATGTACATATTTGGAGGTTGTGATGACAGTGGACAGACCAGTCAGGTGAGGCTGATACCTGAGGAAATTAGTGACCACAGAGATGCTTCATACTGTGGTCACTAACGTGGTGCACAGCTCCACCATTAAATGGTAAGAAATTTGATAAAGAACAAATTTTCTCATCTTCCTTTAAAGCATTGGTATGAAGCAACAAGGATGGTACCAAACAATACTTTGAAATTCTGCTGGAATTCTAATCAGACAGTCCTTTAAAAACAAATAAGGACAAACAGACTCAATAGATCAGGTTGGGCACACCTTAAAAGTTGCTGCTTACACAGAGCAGAGCTGACATAAAGAAGTGATCAGTGTTTGACTTCAAACAGATCTACTGTGTCAGCCTGACAGACAGTAAATACGCTTGGAAGATATGAGATGGGCTCGGCTCCCTCACCTCGAGATAAATTGTTGTGCTGAGTTTATAATGGACGGTAAGTTTGCCCACCAACCAGCTGCTTTTTCCAGCACTTTCTCATTGCAGAATTTGCAATGTAAAAGCTGTCCTTTAAAGTTGGAGTTTCAGCTTCACAGACAAGTTAAATTTTGATGCCAGAAGAATAAAGTTTTGGGAAATTTGACTGTGATTGCTTGGGATAGCTTGGCTACTGTATCACTTGGTCTGGGGAGTTTAATTAACAGCAAAACTGTTCCATTTGTACCATTAAATTATGATATGAACTAAGGTGAGCTTTTCTTAATAAGCAAATATAGAACAGTACTTCTATGGAGGATTCTTCTTACTTCTAGTGTACTTAAATATTTTCTAGACCTCATACTTCACTCACTTGTTCTGGTAATAAAGACCTCTTCAGCGTTTTACACTGGTCAACTGTTTAGCCAAACGACTGATAGTGGACACCTGGAGACACTTCTCCTCCCCGTTGCCAGGGTAACCAAGGTCTTATAGATAAGGAGGCAGACAAAGTCATGAATTGGTTTCAGTCAAGGATGATCTAAGCAGAGGAAAAGACAACATACATGGGACAGTTATTAGGTAAGAACATTTGACAGTGGTAAGATTTGAGTGACCAATAGATTTAGAACATAATTTGTCTTTATGTGTGTAAACTGTGTAAAAGTGTTGCAACCATGTGGCAGCTGGGGTCACATGCCCCGTTCAGTATCTTCACAACTTTGGTGTATCACTAGTCGCTGTATTGTTCATCATTGTTCTCCACCGATGTACAGCTTACTTAATACCTCTGCCGGAGGCATCTGAATTACATGTTTTACATGTTTATTTGTTCAATTAACCTGACATTTTAAATTTGGCATGAAACACATTGGTCTTTGGGGTTTTATTTTGAAAAACGAAGAAGACCGGAAGTTTCCCTTTATTCTACAGTTGTTTAGCAACATTGCTGGGAGAGAAACGACGCCTGTTTTTACGTTACGTGAGCGAGATGTTTTGGTTTTCAGAACATGAGGAAAAACTATAAGACCAACTAAAATCGTCCTGTAGCCCGTAAGTATGTCTAAAAGCGTCTTTTGTGTGTGTAAATATATGTGTAAAATGTTTCTGTGTTTTGGACATTTGTTATTTGCTTTTGCCTCCTTGGAGGTTAACCTTGCATTATGTTACGCATACAGACAAATTCTGTACAAATAACACCGTATAATTTACTTTAATTTGTCTTAAACCGAACAACATGCTTATTTGCTGTCAGGGCTCTGCTCTGCCGTCACCCGTTACTCTCCTTAATATAACAGTGTAACTACAACTGAGAATGTAGGTGACATTTTTAGACAGATTTTGTATAATTTTAGACTGAAAGGCATGTCTTCCCTTTCTATTAATAGCAGCCAGTCATGGATTCCGCGTGTAAGAGGCACTGCTCGGAGCTGGTGGCCCGGGAGAGGAGCGGACACACGGCTGTAGTGGAGGAGAACCTGCTGTATGTGTGGGGAGGCTACATGGTGAGAAAAACAAACAAACAAACACAAACAGCAGATGGCCTGTTTAACGTGTTTAGTTCGCTTAAGGACAGTAACCAGACAGAACTATTTTGTATAACAACTACTTTAGCTAACAAGTATTTCAAACAAGTATCTTAAAAAATTGGTATTTCTACTTAAGTGCTGCTTAAATAAAGAACCTGAATATTTTTACTAGCACTGGTCATACAGTACATACCATACATAGCCACATTGTAACAATTAAATATCAATACAAATACACCGACTCTTAAATAAGGACACAAAACAGAACAAACCAGCAAGTAGTGTGCTAGTATGCTTTAGATTATTTATAGATGTGTTTCAAAACTTGGTAGAAATGAAAAGTCAGTTTAGACCCTTCCTTGAACGTTTAGAACAAACAATTTATAATCCTTACTTGCATAGTTTTATATTGAGAATAGTCATTTTATTTTATACCAGACATAATTACATTGCAGTGATAGGCTTAAGACGTATGTCATTGTAATAGACACATTTTTATTCTCTGCAGTCGGTCTCTAATGATGAAATTCTCCTACCCAATAATGAACTCTGGGTATATGACTTACAACAAGGAGTATGGTAAGAATATTAAATAAATTACAAATATGTTTGCTTGTAGTCGAAACAGAGGACAAAGAAAAAATACTGTTATAATGCATGTTTACTCATGACACTCACTCCCCTCTCTTTCTAGTGATTGTCACACAGACATACATTGATCAGCCCCAGCATTAAAACCGGTGTAATACTTAATTCACCTTTTTTTTTTTTTTGAAGGAATGTGTTTCACATGACAGGAGACGCTCCTCCCTCCATGTCTGGGGCCTGTGGCTGCTACTTGAATGGACACATGTACATCTTTGGAGGCTGTGATGATGATGGACAGACCAATCAGGTGAGGCTGATACCTGTTGCTCCACACAATTCAAAGTTTTTTTGTAAAAATGGACTCATTGCTGACAGAAGCAGATGCATCATAAGCCCCTTGCCAAAAAAAAAAAAAAAATAGACACAGAAAGGACATTTCTCATTCAAAAACAGTAGGCAAATTTGAAGGAACAGATCAGTGTGTACACTCCCAAAGGTCACAGCTTAGACTGAACAAAGCTGACACGAAGAAGTGACCACTGTTTGCCCTCAAACAGATCTACTGCGTTGACCTGACAGACGGTAAATACATGTGGAAGAGGATCATGCATGAGACGGGTTCTGCTCCTTCACCTCGAGACAAACTGTCCTGCTGGATTTACAAAGGACGGTAAGCAGTGTGAGGACGTCACTTTCGACAGACTGTTGATCTTCTGTCTTTGGCTCATGAATAACTGTAGATCTGATTGTAATCTTGGGTATCTTTCTTCAATACAATCCAGGATAATCTACTTTGGAGGGTACGGTCACAAACTACAGACTGATGTCGATAGCAGGAACAGAAACTTCATTATAGATGAAGTAGCATGGGTAACTTTTTTTAAATGTAATTTTTTATCATTTTAATGTGATGTGTCAGGCCTGATAGTGAGATATTTCAGCATCTGGTGAGAAATCACTCTTAATGACCAAGACTACTCTTAAAAATATCAAGGGAACTCTTCAGATATATGAGAGTCATTTTGTTTTTGAAACAGTACAAATCATTTTCTTTGCCCCCGTATCGATATCTTGTTGTTTTCAGGCAGGAAGTGACCTCTGGGGATGGAACAGTGAGGTTCATATGTTCGACCCCATGCGAGTCAGTTGGAGTGAACCACAAACCTATGTAAGTCAGTTAAACACGTCTATACGTAGCCAGTGACATTTCTTTATTTAAAACTGTAAAGAAAGCAAAATATTTTAAAATACCCCCAAAGATTTTACAATGTCAGTGTTTGTGTGCAGGGCCAGGCTCCCGCTCCCAGGGCTGCCCACGCCGGCGCCAGTACTGGTAGTAGAGGATACATTTTTGGGGGTAGAGTCAGGGTGAGAGCTCTACATGCTACTGAATTCTTCTTTCATATCTGTATACAGTCATTAATACACGCAAAACATGAAGCAAAGTCTGCTATTTGTAACTTGTCCTCCTGTTTCTTTTTTTTAATGCAGGAAACCAGAATAAATGACATTCACTGTCTGGACCTTGAATCATGGACTTGGTCAGAAATGTGCGTGTGTGACTAAATCATGAGAATTTTATTCTTTGTTTTACTTCTCTTCTGTGTTTTATTAGATTTTTTTCATTTTACTTAATAGACAATTACAAAAAAACCCAACCTTTTTCTCCTTGTCACTAATATTTAAAGAGGTATTATTATTTCCAGAATCCCAGTGTCCTCCGGTCCAGTGGGCAGATCGTGGCATACACTCACAACAGTATCAGACAGCACCTTGTTCTTGTTTGGAGGTCTCAGTGCAGACTGCAAACCAATGAGTGAGAAAATGCACTTTTTTGCACATTTATTTCCTCTGTTCCCATGATTTTAAAAAAATGTTCCTTAACTTTTTTCATTTAAAAAACATATTTCCTCCATCAGGTGATGGATGGTTGTTTGATGTTAAAACAAAGAAGTGGAGAGAAATGGAGCATCCCTATAAGGATAAGCCAAGGTAGTATCAGTCCTTGGTCGTTGTTGTGAATTTATTAACAAGTCTGTGGTTTTATGATATATTCATTCACTTACTGAATGAGAGTGAGACGGTCTCTTTGTAAGAATATGAGCAGATTTTAAATTGTGTGTCTTTTCCCTTTTCCTCCAA
The DNA here is from genome assembly GCA_033238685.1 of Lates japonicus. Lineage (NCBI taxonomy): Eukaryota > Metazoa > Chordata > Actinopteri > Centropomidae > Lates > Lates japonicus. Next base: position 8,185,547 of record BRZM01000004.1, on the reverse strand, counting down.
GGTTGTGGCACACAGCATGTCCAGGGAGAGACTCTGATGTTGTTGTGTTTGGTGGAAGTTGTGACTACATCCTCCTTGTTGACACTGTACGTATCACAGAGAGAAACAACAGAAGCTGGAAAAGAGATGTAAAATTCCAATTTTACAGGTCTTTGGAAATCATCACGACAAACAAAATTTGAATTCACATGAACACAGACACAACCCCAAATCCATGCAAAGAGATAAATGAATATGTTTTACATGAAAGATTTAAGCAGGTTGTACTGAATAAAAGAGTGATCTTCAAATTAACATTTGCAAAACAAAAAGTAACTGTAAGAAACGGTGTTCATTGTTCAGTTTCCCTGTACTACAGTCAGTTTGCACATCAGAGAAAACCTGCATTATATTCAGTAACTTCTAATTTCCCACATTAATAATTACTTTTTTGTATTATGAAAAATATGTTGTCTATGAAAAGCCACAGTCTGCACCATTGATACTTTGCAAGACATTTCATAACATACATGCTTGTAAAACAAAATACTGTGAGCTGAATATACAGGCTTGTGAATGATAAAACATCTTAAAATGGAATCCAGCAAACCTTGTATATTTCTTTTCAGGGTCACTGCAATGATGCGCTCGTGTTCCAGATGCAACCACATCCTCTATTCAGGTAAAATAGACATTTACACAGCAGACATTTTGGCTTGCCAAACACAAGTGAAATTAATAACATTAATTAGCAATGGCTGCATTACATTTATTTGTGTCAGCGCCATGGTAATGTCTGCGCTGGCTTGTCTGTAAGAGACACTGTTAATGATATTAGTTTCGCCTGTGCTTGTCCTCCTGTGACAAGTAAAAATATCTGCTGTCAAAAGGGTCTGTTCCTTTGTAGATCATGTTGTATTTACTTTAATTATGTAATCTCTTTTCCTAAAATAGAAATGAGAAATGACAAGCCTTTTTTTTTTTTTATCCTGACAGGATTTGTGAGGATTACATTGCAAAGACTGTGAGGAGCCATAAGATGCTCAGAAGCCAACTTTCCTACCTCCCTCCTGAACTACTCACAGCGGTACAGAGGAGGATGTGTTTCTACAGGCCTTCAAAGAAGCAAAAATATTAATTTAAAAAAATGCCCTAAATGCTAAAAACTACATATCATACCTTTTTTTCTATTTAAGAACTGTACTCCCTTCAGTATCAATGTCTTGCTCATAATGTGGGGTAGCATTTTTATGCCTGGGTGCCGGAGACAGCCGTGACCAAAGGCATAATGTTGTTCAAATTTGGCACAAAGGTTCACTTGGACTCAAGGACGAACTGATTAGATTTTGGTGGTCAAAGGTCAAGGTCACCGTGACCTCTCTTCCATCCCTTTCTTGAGAACGTGATATATCAGGAAAGCCTGGAGGGAATGTCATTACATCTGGCACAAACATCCACTTGGGCTCAAGAACGAACTCATTAGAATTTGGTGGTAAAAGGTCAAGGGTCACTGTGACCTCTGCCCAAGAATTTGTACGAGTTATGACTAGCATGATTATGTCACACTAAATTCCTTCGACGTCTTCACTGCATATACAGTACTATATGAGTCTGCACCTCTGGATGTCTGAATGTGAACTCCAGCTTGACTGACAGACACATATAACCATCAAGCGTTAATCCCTGTTATTTTGAAAATACACTGTGCTGAATATTTTAAGGTGTGACACAGTATTTTATTGTTTTCCAGATTTAAGTATAATTTTGTACACTCTTCCTGCTTTAACACTGACAAACAATTCCTATGTTGATTGTGATGATTAAATGAAATATTTTTGGCCTGATGTGGAATATTAGACAGCTATTTTCAATATTACGTCAACTAAACAATGAATTATAACACGAACAAGATCAAAAATACAGCGTGGTCAGTTTTTATTTGCATAGAAAACAAAATTACAAAATCCTTCTCGATTGAAATACTTAGTCCTTAAAACAGTGACAAGTGCAGTTTGTTGACACATACAGTGTGTGTTTCAAGTATGTGTTCATGCACAAAAACTGCTGTGTTCCACCACTAAGTGGCAGCAGGCCTTTATGTTTGAATGTGGCTGAGTCAGCAGGAGAAATGCAGCTGGGTCAAACTGAGCCTGACTGAAAGTCTCTCTGTTGCCGCACATTCCTTCTTTATAAGGGTGGAGAAGTGCAGGAACTGTGGTCAGGAAGGAAACCTTAAATAAACAGTCCCGGTTCATACCTTTGCAGGGTTGCCACTTACAGAAAACTATAGCCCTATACTGTGTGCACCAAACTGCTGGTGGAAAATGTGAGCTTTGCATAGTCACAAGGTCTTTACTGCTGAAATTTGCAAAACTGCTGTGAGAAATATGTGTTCTCTCCTTCACCTATTAACAGACAAGTTAAAGTAAAATAAGTAATAGGTAACAAATAAGTAGGTGCATGCACCGTGGGAGCCCAGCAGGACTGAGAGGGTGACAGTGACACCTTAGCTGCAGACACTAAACCAAGAAGGCCTCTGTCAGTTCACAGCTCCGGTGTCTGAGAGGACAACCTCCTGGCATCTGTTCAAGCTGGTGTTATAACTCTGCAATTACACCGCTTCTTGCTGTTAAGTAAGACTTGAGTCAATGCAAAGGTCTGGAGTGCAGCTGTTTAAGTACAAAACAAACAGTGTTAGATTTATCCAGGACAGCCTGCATAAATACAGTGAGGCAGCCTTCCCATGTAGCAGGGAATTTGTCAAAAGAAACCCTGGTTCCCTTTTTCTTTTCTTTTAAAAAAAAAAAAAAACTCTGCAAACTACTGTGTCCCATCAAGGCAACTGAAAAGGACAGTAGCTTTGCTGCAGCATTCTCTGTTGGGGGTCAACTAAACTCCCTCTCAATAGTGTCCATCAGCTCCTCTTCTGATCCATCGTACAGGATGACTGGCATGGTGAGAGAGGAGCTATGGCAGCTGCCAAAAGTCCTGGGGAGAGTTTAGAAGCACATCAACAAGCTGCTGATTAAAAACAGGAAATCTAAGTGACATATAACTGCATTTTGATGTGTTGTTTTTCACACCAAGTGTATCATTTTTGAGTGAATCAATCCACAACAGCATTTATATAATCTACTGATGAATTCCCGCTGAATATGTTGCACAAAAAGCCAGTTGTATGAGCTATATTCTCTTGTGCTTATTGGATATAATTTTTTTAGCAGTGCATCCGGTTTTCACACTCATCACCAACAAAGCAGCAACAACAGACACTTGTTTGTTTCTGTCCCGCTTGCAGACGTCTGACTAATCTGATCTGCGCCGAGAACAATGGGATGGTATTTCGATCCTTTTAAGGTGAATTTGATCAGGCCCTGCTCTGGCTTTTACTACTCCACTGAGCCCGGAAATCAATTATTTATTAGAGTTGTCTACTTACGATTGTTTCTCTGATGTGGGAACAGCTTCCTGCAAAGCCCCTCTTGTGGAAACACCCTGTGACATAAACCAGAGAGGAAAGAAAGGATATCATGTGTTCTCATTTCAGCTCTGAACAATTCTCCAGGGCATTATTTTAAAATCAGCCTGCTACTGATGATCTATAAAAACTTGGTTAAAAAACGGAGAAATCATATCCTCCGATAATAATAATAATAATAACAGTGTCCCTTACATTGTGCTGACTGGGGCACGGAGTTGTGTCGTTTTTAAAGTGTGTGAAAGCATCGTTGCTCGTCTTGTTTACACCTCTGGATCCACCGTGTGAGCCACGTGGCTCCTCGGCTCTTCCCGACGCTCTCAGCCGGGGAGCTGAGCTGAACTCGTCCTCTGTGTCCTCCCGGCTGAAGTGACACAGTCCGTAAGTTTTAGATTTCATAAAAGTCCTCTTGGGAGGTGTTTTCTTCACAGAGACTCTCTCTCGCTCCTCACAATCTGAAAGAACCGTGTCCAGTTCTCCATCAATATCGTCGTCCTCCCCGGAGAAGTCAGAGTCGTGCCCCTCGCTGTGGCAGTCCGGTTGCGCGCGGTTGCGCGCGTTGCGCAAAATTGCATGGATTTTGAGAGGCTTGAACGGACGGCTGTCCTGTTTGGGCGATGTGACACCGGCAGCTGGTTTTGTCACGTTCACCTCGCTGACGCACGCAGGTGCAACTTTCTTCCCTCGGCTCGGACCGCTGCCCATATCCCTCAGTCAGTCAGTCTGTCTGTCTGTCTGCTTTCAAAATCTAAATGCAAAGTCCCATCTCCAAATCCCCCCGTCTCAAACACAGCAAGAAGCTCCTACAGTTGAATATTAACCAACAAAGACTTGATCCTTGTCAGTGTTTAAGGTCAGTTTTCAATTAGGTTGAAGGCTGTGAGACAGTTCTTTGGCTAAAAATCAGCCCCAAAGGCCAATTTCCTCAAAAAAATCCTCCGCTCCCCCATCTGCAGACGGACTTCTGGAAATGATCGCACAGCCTATTCCATGTTCACCGACCGGACCTGAGTCAGAACTGTTGCCTGTAAACTTTCGAGTAACACCACATTAGGATGAGAGGCAGCGTATCCGTTACATAACACCAGCTTGGATCAGGACCCCAGGGAGAAAACTCCGCCTTCTTATAGGGGGAAACACACACCCTTTATGTTTCCATCATTTCTACTTCACAAAAATAACTTCCACTTTTACTTTAGAAGCTGTACTTCAACCTGTAGCCTCCCATTTGCAACAGATTTTAAATTATTTCTGACTAAAGAAAAAAAATAACAGAAAGGGACAACTTACATGTAGTCATTCTTTGGCTTGACAAAGAGATTACATAAGAATTTAGACAGTATGAGGATGGAAAGGCTAATAGGGACAATTAGTTTGATTTATCTGTATCACATCAGCAACAATGACCAGCCTATTGCCCGTCTATTCAGCTAATAGATTTTATTGAGCCAAGTGAGGTCAAGAGTGAGTGAGTTCCTGCCCGCCCGCCGGGTCTGGGAGGCCCCCAGCTCCCCAGCCCACTCCGGTGACTGATTAAGACTGAAGCGCTGAGCCCACAAGCGAGAGGGGGGCATTCCTTTCCAACAGCTTGGGCTTCCCAGAGATTCCTCAATAAGCTTTTTGTTTGGTTCACTTGCACATACAAAAGACACAGCGGGGACATCTCCCTGCCAGAGCTGTCCAACAAGAACCCAGAGCCCACCCCGAGTAGAGAAGTTGTTTGCCATCTTTCATTAAGTGCCTCTTTTCGCACTTATGTGTGTGTGTGTGTGAGCACCAGACAGCTGTGCAACCTGTTCTCTCTGGAGGATGACCAAGTCAAAGACACCTGCTGTTGAAGCAACTGGCATTTTTCTAACTGTTAGTGGGGGGGGGAAATCAGCCTGCAAGTGCCAGATGTCTCATCGAGGAAATTCCTGCCTTTCTGTCTGATTTCTAGGGAAGATGTTGGATGTTTTCATTAAAGGAGGAAAAACTACCTCTTTTTGAGTTACATTTTACTGAAGCAGAGCGCTAAAGTTGAAAAATATTCATGTGAAAGTGTAAAAGTACCTGTTGCGAAGACTACTCTCAGCTGCAGTTACTTAGCTGTGGTGAAAGGCCCAGTGTGGCACCCTGACCAAAATCATTTCACTATGAATATCTCCTAAAAACCAGTGTCTCTTCAATTCACTGATACTCTCTAAAGATATGCTCATGTGTTCTTCATGTAAAAAAAAACCTTAGAAAATAGCTTTAGACCAAAACAGGAACATCCTCCTGTCTGAGCAATAACTGTGCATAATTGTATACTGTTGTTCTTGCCTCTCAAAAAGTCCACTGTCATTAAAACCTACTTAAGTGAAAGAAGAATGACTAATTTTAGTTTGTGCAAAAAAGTACAAGTTCACAAACAAGCTGGCTTGTCACCGCTGCTTCTCATGGAGTCTTGTTTGTGTTGTTTTCGGGGCCCCCGTTATTCTCTGCCTGCGCCAGTGTATCATTAAAACGATCAGGCAGCCACATCTGGAGAAGAACTCAACAGCTTCCAGACGAGGGGGAGGATCTGCTGCGAGACGGAGGCCACAGCCCAGCTCGCTACATAACTGTGGTTTCTCTGACTTCTCCCTGCTTCAAGAATATTCCTCCACTGTCGACGGAGACTTGAAAGACATGGGAAAAGTTCTGTCTTTGTGTAACTGTGGCTCTTAACTCTGCATGGATTTGTATACTGCGTCATATCCTCGAAAATCATGTGGATCAAATTGTTGTTTGCACAACAAGTGGACGGTGCCATGAGCTGCTTTTTTGTACTGTTATAGATACTTTTGTTTTCTCCCAACAGCAGGAGAGCATGTGTGAGAAATCTTAATTATCGTGACTCAACTTCTCCATTTGAGGGGCAAACAAATAAAAGTATTGTTGTCATTTTTGAGCCAAAAACCATTTCTCCATATGTCTGACAAACACACTTCTCTAGAGAGTATTTAACAAGCCAGCTGCCCACTGATAGGCATTCCAGTAAAACTGTCCGGGCCCCATATCCCACCAGGTACACAAACATGAACATGACAGGGTCGAGAGGAAACACACACACACACATACACACACACACACACACACACACACACAACCCACTATTTTAGCAGGGTTTATTTTACATTTCTAAACAGATAAGCCAATTTATCAGTGACTTTGACAATCTATAATCTTGTTTAATTACAATCAGAATTCTCTGTCCTTCTTTATAACAAATTTTATTCCGGCTACAAAAACAACATTACATTTACATACTGTGCTGTGAATTTGAGACATCGAAAATCGTCTTCCTTTGCAGTCAGACAAAAAATCCCTCAGGACACTGCACAGACGTAATCAACTGACCAGATGAGCAGAGCCGAGACAGAGGGATATTGTAACTCTGACACAGTGACATAAGGTTGTCAGGGCAACATTCAGTGCAGCCAAGAGGAGTTCAACTGTAGTAAAAGAACCAGGGGCAGCCCTATTTATCTTTGAGCTATCCCTCTTAATCTGCTAGATTACTAAATGTAAATTAAGGCTTTTGCTGATGTGTTGACGTTGAAAGTACGTCACGGAGATGAACTTATGACCTCTGGAAGGAGTTTGCGGGAAACTTTTCAGTGTTCACGGCACACCTATTATTCCCAGTCAACACATCAGTAATGACATACCTTATATATTTCTCAATGACAGCTTGATCCAACAGATGAGGCTCTGACTGGCTACATGATTTGGTTCATGGTGTCCACACAGCACATGGTGAAAGGAGCAGTAAGATTGTAACCAGCAGATGGCGGCAGCATTTAAGAAAAGTAAATTATCTTCCCTATTGAATTCTGCCAATAAAAAGACTGAAAGGTCCTCTTAAAAGGACAATAGGAACACTCATGGCATCTTCAACACAACTTCCCTTTGCATGATAAAATATGTGAGGACTGTTCTGTTAAGCTCATTGGGGGGGCTTGCAATTTTAACCAAAGTGTTTGTATGAGGGTTTGTTTATGCCAAAATATTCTGTACTGATGTTTTTCATTTTTATTTTGAATAATAATGTAGGAGAAACATTGCACAGCATGTTAAACAATTTGTAATACATCTTGATTTCTCCTGATAAAAGCAATGGACTACTTAAAACAACACTGACCTAAAAGGAACCACATAACTGTTAATAGCAACTGAAGACTGGCAAGATGAGGAAGAAAACAAACAAACAAGCAAAGCATTTTGTACATTCAAATGAAGCTATGGAACTTGTGCTGAAGGGCAGCTTTTCATTTGCAATTATGCAAATGATCAGTTTCCATCCATCTTCGTTTTAAAGCGGCCGTAATGGTTGCATTTAGCACAAGTACAACCCTGTGTTTGACGATGAAGTCACAGTATATACAATGTAAATAAACAGTGTCAGCTTTTTGGTTGGATTTCCACTCACTTGCCCACACTTTCCCATGCTTCCTTATTTGTTGTAACACTGTGTACTGGAAGGTCTACTCAGCCCAGTCTCTGGTCACTACTGCAGTGACCCATTTTTCTGTCAAAAGGCCATGTAATCAACAGAAAACAATTACTGCCTCTCTCAGGCACTCAGAGCGCTCAATACCAGCATCTGCTCACTTCCTAATTACCTACTAGGTAAGAGGCTTCATTTGGAGAGAAACTCGCAGTAATCAATCCTTGCATTATAGTTGGCTTGTTTGTCAGCATCCTAATGTGTCAGATTGGAGGTGTCAGGTCTGTTCAATTCAATTCTCTTTGATTAACTTTTCTTTACCTATATACCTTTTGTTTCTCTCTCTCTCTCTCTCTCCCTCCCTCTCTCTTTTTTGGGGGAATTTGTTGTACTTTTTCTTCTAATTTAATCCAGTGTGAACTTGTGACCTGAAAGTATATCAGGGTTAATTCCTTAGGCTCATTGCACTAGTTTTCTCCCAGGCTAGTGCTGACCTGGTTCTGCCTCCACAGCATGCTGTTTTAAATGCCTCTCCTTTGTTTAGTGCATTTTTTCCCCCCCAGGTATTCCAGATACCTCCTCTGGCAGACAGTGTGTCATGTCGATTAGAACAAGTTACTGTGAAGTATTGCCTCAGTCAAGTCCTGGCTCCAACATTGATGTGGAAGAAATACACCAAGGTAAAGCCGTAGTACACCCTGTCTCTAAGAAATCCCTCATGTTCTCATTGGCTGTAAAGTGTATCTTTGTGCATTTGTAATGGTGTGTTGGAAACAGTTTGGAAAATCAAACCTTTAACTGTGTATGAAGACTTAAAGTCTTAAAAAGTCTATTCTGAAAATGTAAATATATTTGTTCACAATTTTTGCTTGTTTTAACCATGCTAACAGCGTGATGCTAAGGCTAGCAATGTTGTCAGTCCGCTGCTTTGGTCCAGACTGAAATATGTCAACATCTACTGGGCTAGACTGCCATGAAATTTTGTACAGACATTCATATTCCTCAGAGGATAAATCCTACTGAACTTGGTGATCATCTGACTTTTCCTGTAGCACCACCAGCAGATTGACAGTTGTGGTTTTGAATGAAATCTCTCAACAACTACTGAATGGGTTGCTATGAAACTTGGTACGCACATTCACATTCCCCTCAGGATGAATTGTCTTTTCCTCTGGCGTGACCATCAAGTTGAAATTTTAATTTGTTCAGTACTTTGGCAAATGTTAGCATGCTGCCAGGCTAGCATTAGCATTTAGCACCACTATACTTCACAGAGCTGCTAGCATGCTGTAGACTCTTAGTGTAGTTTCATGTCTGTATACACTGGTGCTCAAGGCATTTCAGTCACCACTAAACTCTCTAAATCACAACAGAACAATAGATTTGGCATAATACAGCATTCTAAATACACCAGTTTTGTGTTATCCTCTGTAGTAGCTTTTCTCCTGTAGGTAATGTGAAACTGCATCCAAAACAACCTCTTAATAACGTTAAACAATCCCAATTACTTAGACTATAAATCAAAGAGTTTAAATGAACAATAATACATAAAACAAGGAATTCCACATAATATTACAAAGTAAGAGGATATACAGCTAAGATACTGTTTCTACAATGGCAAAAACATCTGCTGAACACCTCAAACAGTTTTTGTCAGTGATTTTCTGTCTTTTCTCTTTTACTCTCCTTCAGAACAACACACAGAATATGAAACTTGATCTGATTCCGTCCCTAGGTATTGCTGTTCCAAAACACTTTGAAGGTAGAGGAAAAGTACAGAAGGTCCAGAAGAGGAAGCAGCGCCAGTTTGATGCTGTCCATGGTGCTGACAGGCCACAGATGGCACTGAATGGACAGCTGCACTAAAAACCTTACTATTTAATTGATAAAGTCCCCAGTGTAAACAGCTATGGCATGGCTTTCGTGCCTTAGGAGAAGCCTGCAGACCATCTCAAATCCCCAAGTTCTTTAAAATTTATGTGGATTACAAAAACATTATATATTTGACAAATTTGGAAATCTTCTGCAGCAGCTTTTCAAGGGTTATACACGATGCAATATTTCTTTTTAAATGAACTCTTATAACTCTGTTATAAGAAAAAGCTCACAGGAGGCTCAACAATAAAGTAACATCCATGTTTGCTATCGTTGCAGAGTTGCCAGACAACAGAGCATGTGGTGGGTTACAGAAAGATCACTTTTCACAGTGTATTTTTTACTACTAAAACAAGTATGGATGCTGTGCATGACATACAGTAACACAGCTCAGTGTTTACTGTGTATGTGGATGCTTGTATTTGGCCTCAAGCAAGCCTGCTGGATATGGGGAAAAAGTATAGTGTGCTGTTGAAAAAAGTGCCATACATGTGCTTCTCACCCCCCTCTTCTTCTTGTTATGTAATGGTACTGTTGATGGCTGGCATCATTATCGGCCCTGTCTATGCTAGTCTAAAAATATGGTTCAGGACTCCAACAGTATGTGGCATTTATGTAACTGAGGAGAACAGGAGAGGGGTTTGGATCACAAGCTGTTTCTATGACAGTCCACAGCCAATGTGACAGAGAGGGCGGGCAAGGAGGAAAGATCCATACTTGAGTAAAAAGAGAGTGGGAGGGAGTTGTGTGTGTGTGTGTGGGAGTGTTGAGAGAAAGACAGAGAGAGTAGTGGCAGAGGTGTGGGGGAGGTGGAGGTGTCTCAGCTCCATTATAATGCACATTTTAGATGTCCCTGGAAGGCCACCTACAAAGAAACTCTCTCTCATCTGCAGCATATTTCTTCAAACTGTTCATCTTCTACTAATGCAACATTATGTTACATAAACAACCTCGTGCAGTTTATTTTATAACCTTTAAAAGGTATTATACCAATAAAGTATATTGCCAACTAAGAGCACTCTCAACTGAACTGAGAGTAGAGATAAATTCAATTTCATCTTGTAGGTAAAGTTCAACACATTAAAGCAACAGTTCTGAATATCAGTTAGGCTGAAGAGTCAGAGGAGAATGAAAAATTAACATCAAGTTGAATTTATATTTTGGTTTTAAAGGCCATCAAAACATATTTTCCTCAATCAGCTTTTTACTTTAAGTGACACGTTCCTATATAGATCCATATTTTCCTGCCAAAAGTTTTTGAAGTTGGGAAAAGGTGATGGCATGTACACCCACACAGTTACAAAGCAGATTAGATGAGTTTTGAGAGTGAAACTCTTAACGGACCATTTGATAAAACACATACCCTGAACAATGACTGCCAAATCATAGTGTGGTATACCTTGGCAAGCTTATGATTTTTCTTCATGCTGAGTAGTATAGATGTGGCTATGGTAAGAACAATATTCTTTATCTCTAGACTTTTGAGAGGCTTTTTGGTAACCTTTTGCAAAGCTTAAACACAAGAGCAAAATAATAAGGAATGTTGTGTTTGTCTTCTCTAATGTAAGCTGCAATTATTAGCTACAGCACAGTGGTAAAATAGCATTACTGCAAATACCAGCCCTTCCAAAGAGCATAGCATTTGCTGACTCCAGTATTTTGTGGGGTGTTGCTGTCCCAGGATGTTTTTCTAGCAAGCATTTGATGAACATTTTAAGAGAATTTTTATTCTTAATACTTCTGCAAAATGGCTTAACCCTGCAATACAATGAAGTTCCTTCTGCATTGATCATCAATGCCTGGACGTCATGCATCTTTAGCCTCAGTCTTTTAGCATTACATTACAGATGTAGCACGTGTATATTGGGTAGCAGCATCTGGATGCACAGAGGTAATTCCTTGTTTATTAGAGTGACGTCCTCCTCTCTTCCCTCTGCTATGTCTTGTGCTTACAGATCAGACTCCGGGGAGGGAATCTACTCAAGTGTGATTAGAGCAGCATTATTGGCTAAACGTTTCCTCTGATTAACATGCTGTTAAAGTCAGTGGTATGACCTTATTGTCATTTGCAGCATCCATAAGCGCCGATTACTTTCCCCCCCCTTACATTTCCAACATCCACATGACAAGCTGGCTTACACACTGCTGTGTACAGTCAATAGGAATACATTTAACAAACATTTACTATGTTATTAGGTTTGTGTAAAGGGCATTAAAGGACTAAGTTGTTTTAGATAATGAGCTCTTGATTTACCTCCTAATTAACCTCTTGATTGACTTGATACTTGGCAGTATTCAGAGCTTAAGTATAAGTAGCAATATAAAGATACTGCATTCATAATGTTTTTCCCCCTAAAAGTATGATCAATAAAATGTACTTAGTATTAAAGTATTAAAAGTATTGTGTTAAGTGTTAATATTATATCATATACATTAATACTGTTTGTAATTGTTGAATAGTTTTATCTATATCAATGGACTATAATCATATGTTTTTTTTATGTAGGATAGTGATCAGTGACAACAACTGCCAAGTAAATACTGTATAATGGAGAAAAAGTACAAAACTGCCTTCAGAAATGTGGTGATGCTGAGGTATAAAGATATACAGATTTAGATGTGTGTGTAAAATTGGAAAGCATTAAATTATCATAAGCATCATAATATTGTAACACAAAATACTGGCACACTGTTTTGTTCTGATATTGGTTCTGAGACACCCTCTGCTGTCTTGCTTTGGTCTCGGTAACAACTCTGCCACGGCTCAATGTAGTGATGCCACACTGAGCACCAAACCCTAACGGCTGTAGTGAGCTACTGGAGCAGAATGGGCGTGCTCTGTGTGGAATAGAGTTATCCATTCTTGACAAATTACACCTGGTAAGCAAGTCTGAAACACGTTACCTTAGTGTTTGTAAGATTTATGAGCACGACTGCATCCACATCCAATTCACTTGGATCTGGCAGACACGGCAGAACGTCCATGATTGGGGTGGGGAGGGGGGGGAGGGGGGAAGGAGATTTTCAGGTTTTTGTGAAGACGTATGCACTTCTCCTGTCATTCAAAAGAGGTTGTAAAAGTTAACAACCCCTGCATATAAAAGGTATGCAGTAAACATACTCTGACATATGGCAGGTTATGCTGATCAAAGCCTTACGATGGGGTTTAGATGGGGGGCAAGCAGAGAGAGACTGAGATTTCAGCATTTCTTCACTTTATGACGTTTTCTTGTCTGAAAATCTGGGGGAAGAGCTTGTAATGTCACACTAATCATACCGGATGTGGAGAAATTTGATGATACGTATATGAAAATATGATGTTTGAATGCTTTTATGAGAGAGTGCCCTACAAAAAAAATTTAATCTTTGTTAGCACAGGAGGTCTTCTTGAGTCTTTGTAACCTGTAAAAATACTCAGCATTTCATAGTATTTCTTCTTATTTCTCAGATTTACAAAAGCTGACTCCAAACAGGGTGCAAGGTATTGCCCATATGAACTGATCTGGTTCTCCAGCTGTCTTGCACAGAGCTCATATGCTGCTGTTGTTCTGCTTGTTTTATCAGAACTCAGCGGCTTGGGCTGAATAATTCAATGCTCCCAGCAGCACCTCTCTCTCACTCTCTCTCTTTGCACCGACCTAGTTTACATCAGGAGTTTACAGGTTGGGCAGGGGGGCTTGAGACTTGCAGCCTTGTAGCCTTGGCTATCAACCCTAGTCAGGAAAAAACCAAAAAAAAAAAAACTGGTCAGGCCTTTGACAGCATTGGAAATTTTAAGTTAGAATCCATCATTAGATGTTGAATTTGTCGTGTCTGTCGTGCTGAAGCTTCAGAGTTGATCTAGAAAACAAACAATCACGGCGCTTCAAGTCCAGAAGCCAAACAGGTTGCAGGACTTAACTCTGAGCTCCATCCAGAGGCACAGTGTTAGTTCAACCACCTGCCAGTCTGACAGAGGAGATACGTTACGCCTGTTAAACAGACCTCCAACATCCAAAAGCTCAGCTCAGTGACAAGCCTGATGGTGCTCATAGCGCTGCTTTGACCTGCCAAGACTGTTGAGCCCAAATGAGCTTAAAACGCAGCATGAAACACAGGCTGTCGACGCTCATCTGTGAGTGGGAGTCTGTTCGCCACAAGCCCTGGATTCAAGAGTTGTTGAGAGGTGACAGTACAGATCCGTCAGACAAAATATCATGTTTTGGAACACAAAGTTTTTGGAATTACAAATGTACATATTATATCTTTCCCCCTGAGCACTGACTGAGAGTGGTGTCCTGAGATTTGTAAAAATAGATTTGACTTTTCCCATGTTTTCTTTTTTCCCCCTCTAAACTAAACTATGGGTGGAACAACAGATGCCAAGCACCAGAGTAAAGAGTTAATGAAATTTCCCCTTGAGAGAGAGAGAGAGAGAGAGAGAGAGAGAGAGAGAGAGAGAGGAAAAATACAACAAAGAAAAATTGAATTGGGCAGCCTCAGGTTCAGGGAAGCCAAGGTTAAGGAAATGCAACAAAGCAGTGTAGTGTTTTCATAGAAAATCAATACTGTGCTTCTCATTAATGTCCTCATACTGCTGTGTAGAAGACAGGTCAGATGTTTCAACATGCAGGGAACACTGAGGGAAAGAGAGATCAAACAGTGTGCAGTCTGTGTCAGTGTTAGAGCTCAGAGCAGACACTTGACGATCAGGAGAGTCAAAACATTCTTGCTGTAAATACACTAATAACACAAAATTTTACCACAAAAAAGAGAGCAGATGGGGACATAGTTTATCATCTCTCCTAGTCAAAGAGCTATTTTAACTGAAAAGTTTCCCTACAGAACAAACTGAACTCAGCTTTCAAAGATAATTTAGGCAATCTCATTACTCTCACCTCCCATGTTCGCGGCACATCTCCCACTTTCTTTTGACCTCTGGCTGACCTCCCATTAGCAGCAGCTATCACGGTCTGACATGGATATCACTGCTTCAGGTCAATATTCAAATCACACCTCAGATGTGTAGTGGCCTTTCCTGCCAAGTCTCTCTTAATCCATTCTGGGCAAAAAAAGAATTATATCCTCAATTGCCAAAAAAAAAAAAAAAAAAAAAAAAAAAAAAACTCTTTCCTAAAACACTTGCAAGAGGTTTTCTTGGAATACTGATTAGAAGTGAGAAATTAGTTATCAGGTACCTTAGTTTAACTAAAAACCTCTCGTCAGACTTTAAAGATCCTTGATTTCTGGAATACTGTCAGTTATGATTCATATAACAGACGTGTTAGCTAAGAAACATTACATTTTCTGTCATTATTATTATTATTATTATTATTATTTTCATCATTTTTTAGGCCATTAGCAACTGATCACTCACTAAGTCCTGCCCTTCTTTGTTACTGTTGCTACACCTGTCAAGCGACCCACAACAATGAAGTATCAGATTTACCACTTGAAATTCTTAAAACCTTTTGAAACAATAGGTCCTTGATTTCAGACAGAGGTAAACAAACGCAGGCACTCAATATGATAAAATTGTACAGGTATGGTAACACTGAAGCTAAAGCTGCATATTTCCCAGACAAAAAGTATCGTCACCAGTTGATGATACACGTTAAGAAAAAGCATTGTTATTCTTTAGCCTTTTCTCACAGCAGACCTATTGTCATGTCATTGCAGCAAAAGCACAGGTGTTATTGATAACATTAAAAAGAGTTACATGGTCGTGGTATTGTGCTGGCTCAGTGGCATGGCTTACTGGGACGCTGGGACACTCGATGGAACTGAGCCATCGTTAACAAAATCAGTTTCCTCTGTGCTTTTTCTGCCTTGACAAATATCTGCCATGAAAAAAGGTCCATAACAGCATACAGCTAATCAGTCCTACACTATGGTGTACAATATGATAAGGAAAAAAAGACCAGACCGGTATTTCATTCCAATTTAATCCTGCTTAGCTTCTTATAAGCCAGACAGGTTAGATTATTGCTTGTATTTTGAAAACTGTGTGTTTCATTTAAATGTTAAAACACAGAAAGTTAGTCTTCATCCTTCAAAAACCTAAGTGTTTGGCTGAGTTTACTTGCTTTCCCGAAAACCAATATGGACAGAGTTACCAGTGTTAGCATAAACTCTGGTATAGCATCCATCCAGGTAACTTGTAACCCCACAAAATATATGTATGTCTGTAATATGAACTGCTCTTTGGCCTTAGTATTGAGTGAGTTGGCTGGACATGCTAACGTTTCAACTTATATTAGCGCAGAGAGACACACCATTTAATCAATTTCTTACACTTTTGCACTTGTATTTTTTGGTTTTGAAAAGGTCAAATAAAATAGACCCCACCTTCCAAACTCTCTAGACTATAAAGAGAATTGCTGCAATGCTGCACTCAATGCTGCAACATGTTGAAAAATAATTAGTTATTTTTTTTTGTTGTTGTTCTCAGCTCTTAGCATTTGTCTGTTGAGGTTTATTAATCTAATGTCGGCATTGTCATTGTTATTTGACTTTTAGCAATGCAGGTTTGCAACTTAACAAACAACAGCAACCCTGCTGTTAATAAACCCAGCTGAAGGTCAAGCTACCCCCTTGTGCAGGCATCCCAAAACAAAAAGACTACATATTACCTCTATAAGTGCTCCCAACAATATGTCACAGTAAATTAAATTTCCTCCCTACACGGGCAGGAGCCGCTGCTTGATCCCCTCAGACACTGACCTCTCTTTGCCGGTCAGTGCAGTCAGGCAGGAGAATGAAGTGAACGAGCCCCGGCCACAAAAGGCCATCCCTGCTTAGCTCGTAATCTTCACTGCCAGAGCTGACATCAGAGGTGTTATTACCATATAAATGAGATAAGGTCTTTGATAATTGCTGGCTGAAATTAAAGCCAAATAGTCAATGCGTTGAAGACAGTTTGTCTGCATGTGGAAGGAAATTGTGATGTCTTACAGTAGATTGACTTGGTTTTCCTGAATTAATGCATTTGTTAATGACTCTTGAAGTGAAGATTCTACTTTGTTATTCCAGAGCTATTGTCTGTTAAAATAAAGAATAATACACAGGCAGAAATCTACTCTTTAAAAAGGCATCATGGCAGCTTATTTACATAAACTATTGCAGGATATTCCTTAACCAAAAAAAGCTGATACAATAAAACACGTCTGTAAGACCGAATGAAAACATTAACACTGTTAAACTGCCTTATTTAGAATCATGTTAATCCCCTTAATGCTATCTGATTACAAAGAGCACTAAAACACCAGTCACATCCAAATTAGTCCCCATATTAGCAGCGAGCAAATGAGATCTTGATAAGTGCCGCTAATTACGTCTGCGGTGAGGTGTGTGTCATCCGTTGATTTTTATGAGTGTTATGTCATATTATCTTATGGTGCTTTGGTGCAGAGAGAGGGGCAATGGCATTTATTAGTTGATGGAATAGCCCACCTGGGATAAGAGCAGCCGTGACATTTCAGCAGTGGAACAGGGCAATTACCCCGGGTGTCAGCAGCAATAGAGCAAGCTGGCCTTCTGTTGTAGTTCAACTCGTCTAGGCTTTGATTTGTACATAGATTCTTCTGGTTGGACATTTAAAGATGAAAAGCACCACCTGTCTTTTTTCTGTAGGTCTAAATCTAATATTAAAACCAATGGTTACAACCTAAAGATTTTGGCAACGTAGTATTCATGTGGATATTAGCCATGGTGAGAAAAAACTAAACAAAGCAGGATTAAGAGACGCAGACTTAGTTATTTGGACTGAGTTATTTGACCATTTCACTGTTTTACGGTCTTATGGTTTAGCTATAGCCTTATTATTCATGTGATTATTTACTTCATAATGCCTTTTAAAATATATATAGTATATGTAATATTGAAAAATTCAGTCTCCATACATGAAAACCTCTACAACACCAAAATGATGATGATGATAAAATGGTGTTGAATACAGTAGATTTCCTAATGCAAGTTCACGTATTAATGTGAGCTTTTTAAGGGCTAACTACAAATGATCACAATTTGAATAACGTGGTCTTGTAGTCAAGACTCTCAAGGCACTCAATTTTTCTCCTTCAGAAAAATGAAAAAGGTCCTGCCTGCATCTACAACATCACAAATCCATCTTAAAGACAAACTTTACTATAGTGTATCCTTACTTAACCTTACTTTAGTGTATGCCTCTGGGCTAGTGAATACATTTAAAAACATGAGGATTGATTAGCTTGATAAGGAGGAAGCTGTAAACTATTGATCCTCTACACCGTGACACCATGAAGGGTCAAAACCGTCTCCCATGATAATTCAAGGGATGATGGATGATCTCCCACAACTACATCGGTTCTTTTCCATAAGAAAACATTTTTTAAATCAGCTTCACTGGCAACATTTGACATAGATTATTATTCTTTTGCAATCTTTACCGTCATATATACAGGACATGCTACTGCACTAGATCAAAATGAATGACCCCTGCTTTGTCATGACCTTTCACTACCATGAAGTCACGAATAAAAACCTCCACTAATCACGGCACTGCGTTTCAATTACCCCCACATCATAACGGCACTCTTCTCCTCCCAGAATGCCACTGCCTGAAGGTCACAGCAGCCTTTTAGTATCGCATGCTGTCTAGGACTTTTTGTGGTTGACCTTTCACTGTCTGTCGCTTTGCAGGATGACACCAATCACTATTCAGAGATTTGATTGCATGCAAGGTTACATCATAAGATCTTGGACATGTTTTGTACAGTATATTAGTCATGCAGCCTGGGCTCATTGTTGAGTCTGTTATCTTGTCTGCTGTGTTTAAAAAAGACACACAGAGAATGGGGGAAGAGGGAAAGAAAGAGGCGGAAGTATGTTTAAAAAAAAAAGGAGGATAGAAATACGGCAAGAGACCAGTGTGATGTGATGACTGAACTTTAACTTGACTGACTCGCTCCTGACAGAGTCCTCTCATTAATCTTTAACATCTTGCCTGTAGTTATCATTACTAAGAAAACCAGTCAGGCTCTCTTCCCTTATTTTGACAGAGACACTTACTTTCATCTTCACTACAAGAACAGGGAGAGATTTTTTTTGTTTACCAGCTTCCCACCCACCTCTGAAATTCTGCAGTTTTTAGCAAGTCATCTACTGAGACACGTCTGGATTGACGAGACTGTTTCTGTTTAGAGAAGTGTAGGCTACTGCATAGCCGTGCAAAAATCTTTCTAATCTTCATATATTTATAAGTAAATGAATTATTAATTGTATCATATAAAATCTATTTTTTAACCCATGTCCAAAAGCAAAATCATTCTTTGATTTTTGTACAGACTGACTTTTTTCTATTGTATTGTATGATATTAAGAGACAACTGCAGGACTTTGTCTAGTCCTTAAAAGAAAAGTGTTGACTTTAACATTAAGAAATAAAACATTTTTTTCTTTTGCTCTGATGCAAAGTTCAATTTTACTCAAGATTGACCTGAGAGAGTTACATGAGAAGATAGATACCACTCTCATATCTGGAACTATTTGGCAACAAGTGGAGTGAAGACCAGGGTTTAAATACTGCAGGGCTGGTGAGGTAATGAGGAACAGGTGATCTGATGAAGGTCTGGATGAGGGTGAGGGTGTGGTGTGTCACGCCCACAGAGAGAGAGAGAGAGAGACACACACACACACACACGCACAAGAAACCCAAGGGATGGAAAACAGACCAAAAAAATAAGAAAATGGGGATAAAACCCACAGCCATGGCCAGGACCAGCATGAGGACTAGAAATGGGGAAACAGCACACCTGGATCTGTTTGAAGGTTGAAAAACAAACCTATTGATTTAACTGCTCCCCACCCGTAAACACGTGCAACTAGTGTCGAGGATCGCAAGCGGACATATCTTTGTTTTAAAGGATCACAAGTCAAAACACCTGGGAACCACCTCCATACACTATTTCAGTCTTTTTAAAATAGAAACATACCATGCCACAACAATGTGATTCATTCACTGAAATTCCATTCAGAGCACAGTCACGGTTGATGTTTGTACATTGAGCAAGACAGGCCCGCCGATCATTCACGGTGCACTCTGGGCATTATGAATATTCAGAGTGGTAGCCAAATGTCACTGAGCTATCCCGTAACAATAATGGAGCTTGAAGTCTGCAGACAAGTGGGCACGAACTGAGGCGAGCTAATGAATGTAGCTGCCTTGCCTTGATTAGTTTGGATGACAAATGTTTTGATAGACACGGCTCTCTGTGGCTTCAATCTGCATAACATAATTTTCTTTCCTATGCTATGCGACAACATTGAGTTCAACCAGGGGCAACATGAACCAGGGATGTAAATACTTTACTTTTTAAAACAGAGGTAAAGATTTAACATTGTATCCTTTATCTTCACTTATAATAGTGTTTTTTTTTTTCATGCCAGGCCAAAATCAGTCCAGTTAGCTATAGTTTTACTAAAGCAAATGCTGTAACCAAACAGAGGATTGTGCAGAGTAAAGGACAAGAATAGAAGTCTTAGTATAATATATAAAACAAAATGAAGTCAGTGACTCAAGAGCTTCAGCCCATATTAGTGGATAAATGTCCACAAGCTCCAGTCAGTATATGACCAAACCACCAAATAAAACATCAGTTTCGTTGCTAATGCAGCTCGGTGCATGTTGCACTGTGGGACAGAAAAGACTAAACGATGTCGTTTGAAGGGCTGCTGTGTTTAGGAACATGGTCCGCTGGCTGAGTTTATTGTAAATATAATTTATACCTGACTCTCTTTGCCGCTCTGTCACAGGGAATCTCAAAGCTTGGGCTTTACTAAGAGCTGGCGTCAGCCTAATTACTGGGAACCGCGTCTGTCAGGAATTTGGGGCAGGACCTGTAGCATGGCACAAACATTAACATAAAGGATGTTGAAAGAGATTTAATAGGATTTTCAGCTTTTTAGGTGGGTAAAATGGCAGGACAACAGTCATCCATACAGGAAAATGCAGATGTACTGTAGTTATTCTGACAACAAATCAGCTCTATTTTATAGGCGACTATAAAGCTTTAGACATGCTAATTCACTCTTATGAATATACACAGACTCAAAGGCTTACACACATACACAGCATTTACATATGACAACATTTACATATACAGTATATACACACACACCTATTTCTCTGTATTTCCTGCTATTGTACTGACACAGAAAGTAGTCATGTTGAGTTTAATTGCTAAATGTATCAATACTCAGTATTTACAAATGCCACTTTTTTGTAAACAGACATCTGGTGATGCTATTAGCCTTCACAGTGGGCTCTAGTTTAATGGCACCAATCAATTTTAAAGGGTAAGTGAGCTTTATATGACAGTGGATACTTTTGAAAAGTAACTTTTTATGTAACTAATGAGTGTATTTGGCTCCCCTGTGAATGCATGCTGTCAACTCAGATCCAGCTGAGGTCCTTCATGTGTCCAGACTGAAGACCAGATGAGATCCCAGTGATTCCTTATTTTCTGCTCAGCTCAACTGGCCCTGATCTGGGTCATCTGGCCCTTTCACTGACTGGGCCAAGAAAGAAAAAAACCCTGTAAAGACAAGCAGACCCACTGTTGGTAATTTGAATGACAAACAGCTGTTTAACCTCACCAGAGCTACTTCATATTGACTTCTCATATGTGACAGACTTTTAAAAGAGTCCAGTTTCAAACAACATTGCATTAATAACTGTAATCAGGGGTTCTTCACAGTTGTAGTTTGCCAAGGTTTGCTCCTGGAGTCAGAGAAGATCATTAAAGATTAAACCACCACAGCTTGCCACGGGGCGAAGCTCTGTTCTTGCAATAACAAGAAGCCTGTTTACTTATCCTCATCTCACAGCTGAGAGCTTAATTTTTCTGTTATTATTTTTGCACATACAGGTCTTGAAAAAGTGGGATACTCTAATTGAAGAAGTGTAACACTCTTTTCCTGTGAATCAACTCTCTGGAGAGAGGATGTGCCAGCTGACATAATGAGTGTCCGTCTCTATACACTTAGTTGTATATTAGTCTTATCCATCAGTGGTGGAAAGTAACTTACTCTAGCACAGTACTTTATGTGAGCATTTCAATTTTATGCTACTTTATACAACTTCCTGTTATCTCTGAACAAAATATTGTAGTTTTTACTACCCTCTTGAACATACCTGTTTAAGTTCCAAAGAGGTAAAATTATCCAGATGTTTCACAAAACGTCCAGTCCAGTACATAAACACAAATCTGTGTAGCACAACTTATTTTTTTCTTTTCTTTTCTTTCTAATCCTCATTAATCATCTCACTACCCCTCCCAACCGATCTTGTGATGTTCAACTATTATCAGTTGACATTCTTAATGTACTGTTTTTACTTTAAAGCAACACTATGTAACTTTTGCTGAGTCACACGTGGTAAATACAGGACGCTGGCGATTTAAATTCTGTTGGGCTCAGACTCCAAGCAGTTATGAGTACTGCAAGCAGTGTATAATCTAACTTTAAATAGCATTAGGAGTGTAAGATAATTTATTTGTAAACCGTATCAGTTTCTAGTTAATTTTTCATCAGATGCTGGAAGCTGTGTTTTGCTCAAAATCCTCCTCTTGCACCTATCAAAAACTTTGTACAGATTTATTACCTTCCCACCTATCTTTTTTGTAGTTGTTCAAGTATTTTGTTAGTTTTAATCTTACATTTTTTTAAATAGCAAAACATGGCGTCAGTGTTCCTACTGGTAAATTCCTTCCCTTTATTTCTCAGCATGATTCTTTATGTGAGACTAATATCAACTGCTACAGGGGGCAGTAAATGCATGATAGAGCGTGTGCAAAAATATTTCTTTAAACCTCAAAAAATAAATAAATAAATAAACTTGAAATTCTTAAGTATAAATAGCTACAGGGGCTGCAGCAAAAATAATTCCTTTTGGGATATAAAATAGAGGGTCAGCTGTTGTGTTGCACATCAACAGTTCTGGATACCAATGAAAATAGACTTCTACATCAAAGAGGATTTTACATTGCACCTAAATGGATTCCCCTACAGGGACAGGCAGGAGATGCTAAATTGCACTTTCCTTATTTCGAGTGTAGCATTAATTAGACATAGTGAATAATGAACCGAATGTATAAAATATTTCCTCTGTGCCAATGTAATACTGACCAAAGGAAAAATAAAGTGTAGACTGGAAGACTGTAAAAATATATGGCCTATAAGAAGGAAAGGTTGTGATGCATGTAGCGCTGCCATTTACATGGAAGCAGTGTAGGGATCAAAGGTTCATTGAATGTACCGTAATAACCATTCCCCATGAATATGAGCTTATTGCTGCCTCTCTGTAAAGTTAGCTTTCTTCTATAACCAGGAACACCATCTGCCAGTGTGTCAAAAATAATTGCAAGAGCACATTTAACTGCATCCTGCTTTGGATTTAATGACACTTGAGAGCTGCAGAACTGGTGAGGCCACCAGCAACAGAAACACAACGTCAATTACAAATTTATTCACCAACAACATTCACCAACAAGCTCTTAGCCAACCTACCAACATGGCTACAGGGATATTAGTCAGTCAGTCAGGTCCATCACCTTAGTCCAGACAAAAATACAATCTAGCATGGACATTCATGGTCCTCAAAGGATGGATTCTAATGATTCCAGTGATCCCATGACTTTTACTGTAGCACCATCAGGTTCACATTTTTATCTTGAGTGAAAAGTCTCAACAGCTATTGGATGGGTGGTCATGGCATTTGCTACAGATATCCATGTCCTGGTCAGAATGAATCCCCAAACTTTATGTCCAGTGCCAGTATGAGGTAAAAATTTCTGTCCAGTACTTTGGTTTCTGCCAAAATACCTGTAAAACTAATGCCATTCAGGCGTTCTTTGTGCTGAGTGCTAGCACTCTAAACCAAGACTGTGAACATAGTAAATATACCTGCTAAACATTAGCATGTTAGCACTGTCACTGTGAGCATGTTGGCATACTGATGTCTCAAAGCACCACTGTGCCTAAGTACAGCCTCACAGAGCTGCTAGCTAAAAAAACAAAAAACAAAAAACATTTAAAATCATTTAAAGGCAAACTTACAGGACTTACATGAAAACCGAGGACTCTGCCTCCAGCTTTTCATGTTTTTCTCCATTTTAGGCACTGATTTTAGAGGGCACAAAATATGTCAGATGCAAAGATGAATTGCCTCATCTGAAAACCTCATATTTATGGTTCCTTAAAAGCACCACTGCTGTTGTCGGGGTGTAAAGAGTTACAGCTTTGCCCTATGAGATCCTTGAAGCCCTCTTAACTAAATGTGTTTGTATTTTTTATGTGTCAGTGCCAACCTCTATTAGTATCATGTCACTAAGTGCCCTTGACTCCAGTCAAGCAGCCCTGTGCCTGTTGGTGAGGTCCAGGCTGCATTACAGTCTACACCATCTAAAACACAACTCTGCACAGTGCAGGACAGATGAAGGATACTAACTCCTCCATAACTGACTGACATTTAGTTATTCAAGCTGTGTTGACCTGAGGGAGAAACTGAAGCACTCACATATTCTCATAGGACAAAACATTTTCTGTCTTTTATTACTACAACCTTTACAATAACACAGACAGCAGGATTTGAATGGAAATTAGTCTCCTGCTTACTTTGACGATACAATGTCATATAGAGTATAACACCTCATGGTACATTGCACTAATATTGGTAGGAGCATAAAATGTTATCATGTCTGGTGTGATGACGGCTCTACTGTACTTAGAGCGCTGCCTATAATTCTTTATACAGTTACATTAGCTGCTCTGTGAAAGTCCTGTGTGGGTGGCTGAATCACACAGGGATTATATGTGCAGCTTCATTAAACTATTCAACCATACTTTTATGTCATTAAATTTCACGACTTCATTTGAGAGTGAAAGGTACCCCCCAAATATTTTTCACAGCAGTAGGGAGGACTGCTCTTTCCTTCCCAGGTGGTTTATTGGTAATTTTCAAACCAAAATATCTGCATTATCAAGTGTTTTAATGCTTTAAACTTTGTTTTACATTAAATTATTATGTTTGGTGGAGGCTGTAGGGTTTATAGTGCCAACATTAGGTTCAAAAGCTACAGTAAATATCTACATGCAATACACAGTTAACAAAATAATTTCCCACAGAATTACAAAAAAAAAAAAAAGAGAGAGAGAAGTAAGTTCATGTCTGTCAGTCGCTGCTTTATGATTTGTGTCTGCACTCCACTTCTTAGTGCCCGCCCTGACTGAGCTGGACAAAACCGATGAGAAGTGCTGTAGCGTCCAAACACAGAAAACCTTGCTTGTTGGACCCAGAAAGACGTCCTGTACTTGGGTCAGCAATCCTTCTACCCCCTAAAAAAGTGCAGCCGGAGCCTCTCTAGAAAGATTAATGACCATTGATCCCCGGCACAAGCCACCAGGGCAGCAGACCACTGTTTTCCTCCATTCCCCATGAGCAGTAAAATCCTCATTACACACTTTCTGAGTCTTTAGGTTGCCCCTGTGCCCAGCCCGAACCAAGTCCAAGGACGGTTGCTGGTTTTTGCTTTGTTTTGTTTTGTTCAGCGAAGTGTGTTGATGTGGTTGATGTTTGCTTATTGGTGCATTTTAGTATGGTGTGCTTTAATATGAATTCTATAATGCCTGGATTTTATGTTTACGATTTTGTTTTTGAAGTAAACAATGTAAAAAATGCAAGGTGAGAAAGAGCGACCCACTGATGACCACTGTGATTCAGAGAGAACTGCATAGTCTGAAGTACATTTTTAAAAGAGTCATATACTCAAAAAAAAAGAACCACACTAAGTCGTCTAGACCACACTCTGCTCATTTGCAGATGAAACGGGAAGCCCGTATAATCACCCGTGTGTATGGAGAACTTGTTCCCCATTTCTGCTTCTTTCTGCGTGACCTTCCTAATCAGATGAGCATTTCAAAAGCACAGGGGGCAGAGGGTCACTGCCAATATGAGGCCGAAGCGGTAAATTACCATTCGGCAGGAATATTCCTCCTGTAAATCAGCTCCCACTCCTTCTGATTCTGTAGGTAACTGTCTGACTCCTGCCCCAAACACCGTCTTTGATGTTGGGAGAAGGTTTGAAGTGAGAGTGATTAAAATGTAACAGCAATGGACTTTGTATACGCTTGAAGCAGGTTTTCCATGCAGGAATTATTTGTCTTTTTTTTAAAAACCACTTAATTTGATGTTAACTGACTGCCTTCCATGGAAATCAATATCAGACTAACAAACACCTCAACATGGGTTTATAGTGACTAATAAATTATGTTATTGCAAGTCCATTTCCTCACACTGTGAGACAAATTTCACAGTTCTGATGATATCTTGCCCAGCAGGGAATCTGCAAAATGATCTTTACAGAAGGTTGTTAGTGTCGTTTCAGTCTTTCTCACTTTATCTAATTGCAATATCCCTCTCTACCTTCCCTGCCAGAAATGAACAAGTCATGGATACATGGAAGCTATATGCTGTTTATATCAGTTAAATGGCTTAATGAGCAAATCCTACACCAGTCATTAAAGGAAAATACCTCTGTCTTTTACAGTTTCAGCTTATTAAAATACTGTCTGTGCTTAGTTTCCAATGTTAGTCTTCTATTGGAGCTTTGAGCTCTTTCCAAAAGAACTATCAACAATGCCGACTCCATTCTTTGGGTGTCATGTGATCGACAGTAATATACTTTGCACATTTTTTATAACAACACTCAGCTCTGACACAATAAAATAAAACCATGATGAAAAAAGACAAAAGCAAATCAAGGCTTCATGTCTTGTATGATGCTTGTACAGTTTTCAAGTCAGTGGAAGTACTTATCCAAAGATAAATCACCTCTTCTAAAAGAAAGGTTACAAATGCTGATGTCTGCAGCAGTGCTGACTGAGCACACACACCAGAAAAGAGGCATAAATAACTGAAACAAAAGTATTATCTTATAAATTGCATCCTGTCACTAAAAACAGACTGTTCAGGACATTCTGTGTCACTGACAAGCGAGCAAATGTGAATATTTGCAGATAATTACTCTTCAAAAATCCGAAGCAGTGATCAGCAAGACCACATCAAAACCACTGACAGGTGAAGTGATTAACACTGATAATGTCATTACAATACAATGTTCTGCTGGGAAACCTTGGGTTCTGGCATTCATCTGGATGTTACTTGACATGTATCACCCACCTAAACGTTGTTTCAGTCCAGCCACCCTTGTCCTCTACCATGTCCTGCTACACCAGTAAAAGAGGGACATTTTTCATATTTTTTGGCACAACCAGTACTTTCACACTTTGAGTTTACATTGTTTTTACTCAAGTAAAAGACCTGAGAACTTCTTCCACCACTGTTCTCTCCTCAGCAATCCACCAGTCCAGCCTCCACATCCTTACCTTGCTACATAAAGGACACACTGAGCTCCTGCATTGGCACTGAATGCTGGCATTGGAAGTAAATCATGATGGGTGTAATCATCCAGTATATAGCCTGATGTGACAAGAGAATCTGGTACCAAAATTATGTTTTTGTGTCTGGTGTGTCCAGAACGCACACTAACATTTAACAATCTCCATCATTAGTGGATCCAATTATGAACCAACATCACAAAAATCTTTAGATGTTGCCTAATTTCACTCACTTCCTGTCTAAATTTAACATGCAAGACATAAAAGACTTAAAAAACTTGCTCATTAAGTCTTGAGGGAAGAGAAACTTTCCAGCATTTAGTAGTTTCAAAGGCTTTATTCTTTTTGTATTTCACACGTGCCTGCTAGGTTTAGATGTGTCATTAAATTAGTTCCCATTCTGTCACAGAGATGAGATCACACATCACATATTGGATACGCTTATGGCATAAAAAGTCAGTATAGTCCTTTAAACACACTGCTAACGCGTACATTAAGAGGGTTGTGTGATGATTTGGGGAGACACTTGTCTAACGGAGTAGCTCTGCCTTAAAGCTATCTGCCTTGGCCCTGGGAATTAAACTATAGCTGACCTTTGATTTCCTCTGTGGGTGTAAGAATAGGTCAAGGGAAAGTGAGAGCAACACAGTGCACTTTCCTTAAACCTGGTTAAAAAATAAATACTGTTCATATCTGCCCTGCTTCTTTTTATTTTGACAGAGTGATGTACATCTGTTCATTGTCAAGTAAAACAGAAGTAGTAAATATTCTGATGTTGCTGAATTAACGATGTTGTTCCCTGTGCATCCAGATAAGTTGATAATGTTCATAAATTGACCTACAGTGGTGACATCAGTGATCTGGAACTGGTAATGGTGTGTGGATAAGTTGCCCATAAAAGCCAGCATGAGGAAACACGCTGTCACAGCAGCCCCATCATTAGGACGCCAAACAACGAAATGCTCTAATGGACACTAATCATTCAAGATCAAATGCATTTCAATTAACCAATAACATCTGCTAGCACAGCCCATTCTAGTGATTTGCCATATGTTTCGCAACCTCAAAAGTGGCGATGATGAGAGATGGATGTGTGACTGTCTGTTGCCAAAATGGAGAAAACAAACAGAAAAGATCAAGATCCATAAATCCTGAAGATGTTGCTTCAATTACAGGGTTGAACATATGTGACTGGCAGAATAAAGATCTTTGAAAGTGACTTTGAAAGGCCCAAACTTAACTAGGAATTAGTATGAAATTGCATCTCATTTTTGAACATATGGTTTAACATGTACTAATGGTCATGGTTGCAGTCATGGAGACACTTGATTTCAATACAGCTCTGCTTCACCATACAGACACATGACATTTAATGAAGGGTTTAAGGCCTAAAGAAAACAGGTAAACAAACACAGAATTTCCTCGCTGTGAATCAAAGCTGTCATTTTGATTTCAACATGTGCATCTCTCATATAATAACATAGAATCAGATTCATTCATTTAAATAATTGCATTTGTTCCTGTTTTTGTCCCAAGTTAATTAGCAAACATTTTAGCTCCGGGAAAAAAAAAATCTGCTCTTATTAAGTGGGATAAACAGGGACTGTCAGCACATCTTTACAGGTCTTATGTGTAATACAAATAAGCCTGGCTGCTCATAGGTGCTGTAGCACTGAGAGGGTTTTCATCCATAGCTGAACAATTTTCTGCTCCTCTGGGATCCTTTGCATCAATTCAATTTATTTTAGTAAATGGACCAATTCATCAGGGAAATTTGGTATGTCATTTGTGTTTTTCATCAAGCGATACCTTCCTCCGCTTTTTTCACAAACACAAATGGATTAAACACTTACGCAGACATCTTGAACTTACAGTACATCAGCATGAGAGGTTATTGTGTGCTGACAGTGTAAAGGAGAAGAGCTCCGTGCATGTTTAGAGGCATCGTAATAATTAATATATTCAGGTGTTTACTGCTCACTCACTGTGAGCTCATATTGATTGTTGAGTTAGGTGAGAAAACACATTTTCTGACACTGCGTGATAAATTGGTTTGACGTTAATTGGGTTTACATTTCATTTAATCTGTGAAGAGATGAGTGAAGAAATCAAGTAAATGATCCTGGCTCTCCACGGTAAGGCTTAAAGTCCAGGCAGCACACTTCGCCTGTGTGAGGATATAATAAGATTGCTAGAAATGAAGTTACATAAAATCCAACAGAAACCAGCTGAGGTAATAATAAGTTCCTTCCTTGAAAAGGCAGTGAGCGGCTGTTGCTCTGTGTGTGATACGCTCCTCCCTGCTGGCCCACACTGACAAGCCCATGTCATCCCTGTGACATTTCCAGAGCCTTCACATTTCATCAGGACGGTAATTAATCATTGCCGAAACAATGTGGTGGCCTGGAACACCGGGGCTGCCACAGTGTTGAGGAGGAGAGCGAGTGCTGCCAGGGGCCTCCTCTGGCACACACCAGGGTGCGACAGGCAAAGTGTTGCCATGGTGATGCCTCGGGAGCTTCGAGGGCCATCATCCCGTTGTGACATCTGCCGGCATCACGGGCTGCAACTCTAACCTGTGAAGCAGAATTCAGATACTTGGGCTGCTCCATGTCTACACAAAATGATGGTAGATACCAATACAATACATATATATGCATAATAACATATCAATTTGATTATATTCATAATTTCTCATATCTATATATCAGCGTATATTATATGTTTAATTCAACAGACAACTATTGACTTAATTCCCATACTTTCCCCCATGTATTATATTTCTATCATATATTCTGCTGATGTGTGGACAGCCATCTCAGTTATCCACACACACGCATACACACACACACACACACACACACACACAAACACACACACACACCAGCAACACAAGGCTTTTAGATTTATTTTAATGGTATCATTTCCAACCCTAACCTTGAAACTTTTGTTCTTTTTATTGTTTTAACCTTTTAAATTCTACAACTCTTGTACCCATGATAACATTAGATGCTGTCTAAAATGGATGATGGTCAAACTTAAAAAAGTAATTTTCTTAAATTCTTAAAAGCAAACATTTGTCAAATTGTCAATGTAATTAAAAAGAAAGAGACTGTGGCAGAGAAAAATGTTCCATCTGCAGTAATCACAAACCCATTGTTTCACTTGATTTTGTCTAAATGAAATTTCGGTGTTGGATATATAGTCACGTCTCCGCCAGCAACCAAAAACTGAGAATGAAAACTGTTTCCTAAACAGCAGCCTGAGGGTGTTTCATCAAGTAAAAACTAAACTTACAAGATAATAAATGTTTTTACAGGTTGTGTCTGGCATCCTTCAGTGTCAAACATCACAGGTCACTCAGTCAGGTTTTTGGAAATCAGTGTGCCATGCAGAGTTAACTGACATCATGTTGCAAGATTTAATGGTATTAAAGTTATTAAAATTTTCAGTCATTCATCTTTGCAGTTTGGAGACTCCCATATGAAAAGTTCCCCGTCTTAAAAACTGGAGAATCTAACTCAGAAGAGATTTTCTGTCTTAAAAAGCTCTATGGAAATAACTATGTTGAAACAATACAATCAGCTTGGCCTCTCATATAAAATTCTTTTGCAGAGAATTACACTACCATAATTTTTAATTAAATGTTTTAATCATCACTGATATTAAGAATCCATCCCTGCATGCAAAGATTTTTTTCCCCTTGCATTTTGCATTTTTTAAATAAAAATGTCAGTTTGACAAAGCCAGATACCACCAGTATAAGGTATAAAAAATGTTGGAATCTTCCTAGCTTTCCTACAGTCTACACTGTTCCCTTCACATCATTGTGGGAGCATTGAATCAACAGCTTTCTTAACCCACTCACTGCCTCGCTGTTGTGGATGTGCCAATACCACAATAAAAAAATACTGTAATGCAAGTAAACGCCCTGGATTGTTATTATCATTTTGAACTTATGTAAAAGAAAATATTGATTATAAGTAAAATGTAGTCAAGTTTGAAAAGTAAAAGTGATCATAGTAAGAAGAATGGAGTTTATTTTCCTCTGAAATCTGATGAGGAAAAAGAAAAAAATGTCACAAAATCGAAACACTCAAGTAAAGTACTGCAGAATTATATTTAAGTTCAATACTTGAATAAATGTACTTGCCACCTCGGCTGCCTTGTCAGAGCCGTAACACATAGTGTACAAGGCATGATAAGGAAACACAGCCTGCAGGCAGGAATAAAGGCTGAAAGAGAGCCAGATGTGTCCCGGACTTTCAGGGTGTATTAAGTGTAGAAGTACAGATAACCTACTTCAGGTTTGTCAGCTGTACACACATTCTCTGGTATGTCACTATAAATAAATCAGAGACATAACAGCAACCTTCCTCTCCAGTGTATCATTATTTTATGAAAGTTATATGTAATAATGTATAGAGGCTGCAGGTGCAGCTTTTTCAACCACGCTTTATATAAACTGATGGCGAAATCCAGTTTATTTGGCTGTTGTTTATGCCAAAGTTCACTGTTATCACCAGCTTGTCACCTTGCCACGTTGACCTTTTAACGTGTTGTTCCTGTGTGTTTGTGTGCGTGCTCTTTATCAGGGGACGATAATGAAAACGGAGGTGCCATCTCTTGCCAGCTTTTAATGTTAATTGGCAGTGATTCGTGGAAAAAAATGGCCCGAGTCCAGGACAAAGCTGCTTCAGACAACACTGCATTAGAGGAGGTTTGTTGTCACAGAATAACCTTTGTGAAATAAAGGAGGGTTAAGTTGGCGAGATGAATACTCACTCCCACTTTGTGGCGTTCACACAGCATACAGAATGAAAATCATAACTCCCCAAGTCAACCAAACAGGTGAGGTCAGATTATTATCAAAGCTGCTGAACCAGAAAGTTGATACAGTGCGCTGTATGTGCTCGAGGGGGAAGACACTGACAGTTCAAGGCCTTTGAGTCTGCAAGAAAACAGAGAGCTTGGTAGAAATGCATCTGCAAGCACTGGAATTATTAACATTTAGGTATGCTTACAAGACAGTATTAAATCAAAGTAAGCAAAAAAGGAAAAAAAAAAGAAAAAAGGCTGAAGCAGTGCTGTGTAGATGGACGCTCACATCCACACTTTTATTCACTCATTTACAATTCATGTCAAGTCACTACCACCCAACCCCCATGCTGCTACTGCTTGACCCCCTCTGCCTTTTGGAGAGGGAGAGAGAGAGAGAGAGAGAGAGAGAGAGAGAGAGAGAGAGAGAGAGGAATGACAAGGAGAAAGAAAAAGAAGCCTCTGGGCCAGTGCACAACTTCTATCTGACCTTCACATGGAGTTGATCTTCAAGCAGATTGTTTTTGACAGGTTTCTGACACCGCTGAAGAACATGTTTTGAACTCACCACAACGGAACTGATATTCAGGGTAAAACCAAGACTGGACGTTGACACAGTTAACCTGTGGTGTTTTATCATTCATTCACAAGGCTGTCCTACCAAGAAAAACAATAGGATCTGTTGATGATGATTGGCTGAAAGCTCTGAAAAATACTAAGTGGAGCTTGAGATTATTTTGTCACAGAAAAAAAGGAAATAAAGTGCAAAACAGTCAGCTTTCGGGTTCTTTTAATCATGACCATGATATTCTGCTAACCATAACCACATAGTTTTAGTTGTGCAGATAAGAAAATGCTCATAGGAATCATTTTTGGAACATCTTTTCTACTGATTTCCAAAGGCACTGACAAACAATTATGTCCCACTGATACAGGCGTCAGATTAGGTTTTATTCAGTTCGTGATTTGCTCAAAATACTAAAGCCAAGATATGACTGAGTTTTCTTGGGACGAGAAAAGGTTACTTTCAATCAGCAACACTTCAAACATGACACTGACCACTTACAGGGAATCTCTGAGGGAGCACCTGAGCAGCAACAGGCAGAACAAGTATGCCTTAATCAACACATGCTCCATATGAACATTGAATCTGAATGAAATAAAAAAGCCAAAAATGTAGCACACAAGGCAGGATGTTGAGGTGGTGTGGAGAGCTGTGGCGGCAAATAGTGTTAGCATGAGTGGATTAATGACAAGTGTCAAGCTGCGCTGTGCACCTGCATGAATATGATTGGATGTGACTAGTCAGCTGATACTCCTATAGTCACTGATTGAGCCAATGACAAAGAAGCATGAATGAAACAGCTGATGCTAATCAACTCATACAAAATGCAACTGTGGTGCTCTGCCTGTGCTCTAGTTTCTATTTGACATATATTTCTATTTTAGGCATGGGATTAGTTGATATTTACTCAACATATTCTTATGTCATGTATGCTGTAAATACATGCTCCATTTTCCCATATTATGAAATTTAAACTTATAAATGCAATTATTAGCTCATGAAATGTTTATCAACATGCAGTTTACACCCTACAGGGTTTTAATATATGTTCATGTCCATTTTGTTTGTTTACTGTGTGTTCTGTCTTTGCTTTGGTATGCAGTCAACATTTCAGTTGCCTTTTCTCTCTGTAGCTTTGCAACAGAATCAAATCCTCAAGCTTTCAGTTGTGAAGGCTCAGGGTTTTGTTTAGTCTTCAAAACAGCCTGTGTAACAAGCCGCCTTCATTTTCTGAAAAGCTGCTGGTAGTTGGTACGGTGGCAGCTGAGAAACTGAGTCTGTCAGACAGTCTATCCCTCCAACCCTTCAAGGCAGTCTGTTGGTTTGATGGATGAGAATTGAAAGGCAAATCAATAGAGATCACAGCTTAAATGAAGAGTGATTTTAATTGGCTTACTGTTATTGACGTGTGCTTCCCTCAGCTCCTTGGACTTGCTCCGGGGCCACATGAGGGCCTCCACTGTGGCTCCAGCAAATGAAGATTTGCTGATACTCAGCTGTTCACTGAATGAAATGACGACTAACGAGGGGTGACAATAGCAATTCAGATAAACGTTTATTAGGGGCATTTTCATAAGCCCACGTCTGCCTGTGGTATGTCAATTTTCAGGGGCTGAGAAGAGATTGATAAACACGCTTGGGATGACAAAGTGTCAGATTCTCACAAATCAAAGTGTGCACTCCTGAGTTTTAAGTATGCTTCCCATGTCTGCCTGTGGGGGAGAAAAAGACACACAGCTTGCCATTCATAACATCTGCAATTTGCAAATACTTAAAACAGACACAGACATATGTTGTTCCTATTGAAATTAAGTGTAACATAAATCAAGGCAGAAGCTGAAAACAGATAAACATTCCTCTAGTGTGGCTTTATGAAATTATAGGAGATGGCTTTGACAGTCAAAAGTTTCCCACGGATCCTAATAAATTCTCAAAATGTGCTGATGAAATCTCTTTTGCATAAAGAGGTGGGAGCTTCAAGACTCTCAAAAACTTAACACAAGAGGGAGAGAAGATGTAGAGAGCAATTTCAGTTTTATATTTACTGCCTGACACTGCCATAGATACTTTAGAATTCATGGGTAGTTTATAGATTTGCTAATGTCAGTGCTCATGAAACTGGATCTCAATTACAATCTGTTAGAGAAACTATTTGTTTACTGTTGTTAGTGAGATTAGAAGTAAGCATATTTTTTTGCAAAACTATGTGGACATTCATCCAATCACATATTAGTCAACATGGCTGCTACAACATTAGATGTTATAGGCATCTATTTTTTCCCCCCTTCAAACATATTTGTGTATTTGCCTCAAGTTATGCTTATTTTCTGCCAGTCAGTGCACATACCTGACATTTGCAAACCTTGCATTAACATGTGTATTGAGTGCTGCAATCGGGTAGTGTTTGACCACATGACAGTACAGGCATAAATGCACCCAAGAAATGGAGGACGGATTGTGATCCAGTCGGCCACACCTTCTCCAGAGGTGGTCAGGGACACATTGTAACCACACTGAACACAGCCATAAATGGAATCACATTGTCTGTCAAGATACAACTACATGGGAGGAAATACGTAATCACAGGTGACTGTTTGAGCAGCAAGGTAGCATCTGGGTAGATAGCAGCCATTAGCCAGTAAACACAAAGCAGTCCCCCTCAGTCCTCAACTATGGACGTTATTCAAGGCACTTGTGGATGGAATGAAGATGAGACCAGGCATTCCCCTCTGCTTTCGTCTTTAGCATTCTAGTTGTCGAAAACAGCTTCTTCCCCTGCCTTTTTCTTCTTCTTTATTGGATCCATGCAAATACGAGGAGGATGTGACGTGAGTAGGAGGAGTGATTGGATCTCAGTTGGATCTCAAAGTGGACAGAAACATATATTAATACCAGTTGTACATACCGGTGTAAATGTAATCAGGTTACAGTCATATCTAGATACAATCTCGGTATGAGACACATTTAACAGAAGGTGTACGTTAACAGATGAACGAAATCAAGATAAGAGACTGTCACGATTCCCTCTCTTCTGACATCTTCAGTAAAATATGCAAATGCTGCATATAATTATGAAATAAGACCTGAAACGTAGCCTCCAACGTTTGACACGCGCACAGTCAGCAGCAGGGAATGCCTGTAAGATTAACACAGAGGACCCCTCTCCTTATTGCATTAGGGCTGCCTGAACAGCCGTTTTAATAATGCATACTCACTCATGCATATTCTCAGCGCTGTGTCAAGTACAGTGGAATTAAACAAGTTTATCATCTAAAAAATGACATGTTCCATATCAGCCTTTTTCACTGGGCCGCTGTCGAATGGCGATTCCGTTTTTTGCCTATCATGAAGATACTGAAATAAGACGGTTATCAGCAGGCGCTGAGAATTTATAATTTCCTACAGGGGCCGGTATCTACAGAGCTTAATAACTAAGGGACAGCTTTGATACTGGAGGAGTCTCTGCTGGGGGAAAACTGGTCTTCTGAGGCTAAAGGGAATGAATAAATGCTCAGATCAACACACCATTGTCCTTATTATTAATGAAAATGAATTGTGGGATCAGTCTCTGCATGTGACCTCATATTAGTTAAATGTGGAACCTCCTTTTCATTATGCAACGCAACTCAATTCTTATAGCCTCTGAACCCAAATGCAGGTGTTTTCACTCTTCTCAGGTCTGTGCAGGCATGCACAGGCTGACATCTGGGATCTCCTTCACTCTCCAGCTAATGTACATGTGGTGAGCGAGACAACTTACACCTTTATTACCTTTTTTAGGACAAAGATATATTTGCAAATTGTACTGATTGTCTATATGTCTGACCCAATATCAGCATGTCAGATGGAACATTTAACCTAAAGTACTAAAAAAACTGATTTATGAATTAGATGGACAAATGCATTGATTGATGAGCAGAACTGAAAAACCTGAAAGTCAAGTAACTTTTGAAAACTAAATCAAAGGTTTGTGTATTTCCTTCTGTGTCCGAGTGACAGAGATTCATTAATGGGTTGAATCATTTATTAACCATAGGTCTAGTCCTCAGACTCCCCACACACCCACAGGCAAAACACACACCCACAGTTGCTGGTTACTGCACCCTCGCAGCACCCTCTGTGGTATCGATAAAAACAAGATCTCGGCATGAAATCAGTCCAAAGGTGCGACCAATAATCCCTCATGTCTGAGTGAAGACTGGTGGTTTCATTGTGTGCCTGAGTGTGAAAAAGAGAGAAATGAGTGGGAGTGATGGTCAGAGAGAGGAAGACTCATCTTCCCGCAGGATCAGTACTATTGTTAAACCTCTTAAATCACCTGCAGTAAGCGGAGCAGAACAGAGCAGCCCGATGCGAGGCCGTGAGATTTCTTATTTCATTTTTAATACCTCCAGATCAGATCCATCCAGGACTGTGTTGCTGTAATCCCTTGGCTCGATATCCCCCATGTTCAATATGTTAATGTCTCTCACCGAATGGATCATTCGTCAGACAGACCTGGCAGATGGGCTTGCAACTGTTTCAGGAAAGACAGATGTATCAACAACCCTTTTTAAAACCTCTGTGTGCTTTTCAACAGGCGATTTGCCGTCAATACAACAGTAAACGCAGACATTTATGTGTCGAAACAAAAAAAGAGGCTGCATTGTAAGCAGGTTCAATGAGCTACCCCAGATATATTATTTTTCCAGGCGTATATAAGATGGTGCACAGCAGAGGATGAACGTTACATTGTCACTACCCAGAAGACCAAACATAAAAGAGGCTTTTGTATGTTTGAATTGCCAGAATCACTTCTCAACACATTTTTCAGCCAGATAATGATCTATTTCTCAGTTCCACAGTGTCCTACTTAGCCTACTTATCTAAGTTGGAGAGAAAAATAATCATTTGATGTGGAGGATGCTTCTTAGTCGTGCTAATGCTGTTCTGTCCTTGATTATTATCCTTATTATTTAGTAGCTTAAGGCCAGTTTCCTTAAAGAGGAAAATTTCTTTATTGCAATTCTATATGTGAGACACTTTATTGAGCCAAGACAACACTGTGCATTTGTTGCCTTGAATAAAGTGTAATATAAAGTGTAATGATGGTGCTGAAGAGAGAGTTGGAGGAGAAATCCACCTGAATATCAAATTGATGTTTTGCAAACATTGATTTCAAAGAGAAAGCAGACAAAGACTGTTCTCTACATTCTGATTCGGGACTCAGAATCTCAATATTGAATAACCCCTGAGCTATTATGATGCTTTTGTATGCAACACATGATTTATTACTGCACCTTCTGTTGTACCATCCATGCCTCAAAAGACAGTGTGCTTTTAGAGAAACTCTCCGCCGCAAACTCAGACTGCTTTTGTTCCTTTTTTTCTATTAATCAACAGTTTTGAAAATGATGAAACTGATTAATGTGCAGACTATTTCCTACCTGGAGCTGCCGGCAATTTGACATTTTATTGCCTTGATACAGTCGCCCGTTCATTCAGTCATTTATACTCAAAAACAAACACACGCCAGAAGATGCAGGAGGCTGTCTATACACACAGTCTACACAGTCAATTTGCATTGTGTCAGTATATACACAATATGTCATACATGCGTAAATGTCATGAAAAAATACCCACAAAGCCAGATGTTGTTTACAGTAGATATTGAAGTCGGAGTGTCGAAGTGTCATGTGCCTTCTGGCAAACAAAGACAGCCTCCATAACTGACTTTGAGAGTTGACAGTAATATTGAACGAGCTGAACATCAAAGCTGATTGCTTCATGCCTTTTTATCCCAAGTATCAGTCTGATTGATGATGAGGTTTTGTTTGTGCTGCAGAAGTTCAGACTTTTATAGTTGATGCTGCTTATAGTCAAAGGAATACATATAAAGGGGAATACATTTGAATGTATTTCCATTAGAAGAAAACACTTCTTAAGAGCGTATATGTGCTGACCCATGGACATCTCGGGATGGGCTACCACATCCGCTCCTCTGCCGAATGTTTGGAGGATAAAAATAAAAAGCTGCGTTGAGTGTTCCGACGAGCGGTTCTCAGAAAACAGGCTTTCATGTGCTCAGGCTGACAGGCTTTTGATGTAAGTGGTAGAGTCTGAGATTAGGCTCAGAGGATATCGGGCTGGCCTTTAGAGAAAGAGGAGGAGAGTCAAACTGTTTTGCTTCTAAAAATGTTGTTGAAAAAATAGATTTTGGACATTACCACTGTCGTGCCTGGTTATCTGAGAAACAAAGTGCTTATAATCCCAAATTACATGGTGAACAAGTAGCTGTCATGCTTCCTCCGATACCACATCTGTCACATCAACACATAATTTGAATATGTAATGAAATATATTGAACAACTATGTAAATGAAGTCTATGGTAGCTTTCCAGCTAAACCATTAATTTTCCATTCATTTTGAAATATTACATTCCTAATCACAGTATGTGCAGTAATTTATCCTCCATCCATCATTTTAAATGGAATACATAATTCTCCATTCAATTCAAATCCATATGTGGAAGACTGCTAAAATCTTGAACCAGGGGTCAAATCAGACTTCCAATGAACATATAGTATCTTATTTGATTATGAAACCCAGCAATTAAATAACTGAATGAAAATGCCAATAGGAAGCCAAGTCCTGGGTTGGCCTGCAGCAAGCTTTGACCAATCAAGCCTAAAAGCATTACTACAACTATTTCTGAGTGATTTAGCTTTTTTCTGTAGGTCAAGCATTTTTCATTTTTTCATTCTATCAGACTTTAAGCTACTTGAGTGCCGAAGCAGAAAACAAAAAAAAAAACCACATCACAGAACTTTCAAATCAATCTTTAATGGCCTTTCTTGTTATTTTACATTCTTTAGTCCACACACAGCTCCAATTTGAGGTTACCAGGATCCCATTACTACAGGATCAACAGGAATGCTTTTACATTGTCCAGCCTCTGCTCATGACCCATCCATCTTTCCCAGAGAGAATGAGGGAATGAAACATCTTTCAAAGTTTGAATTTTTATTTCCCTTGTCTTGGCATCTCTATTAGTGACAGGGACAGGATTACGAGGAGAGCAGTCATCTGGCTCTCTGACTGGAGGACACCCATATGCTGCTGCCATGTTCTCTGCTAATTAGGATTAATGGCAGTCATGACACTGCCTTACTTCTTAGCCTCATTCAACCACTCTTAGGATCCCACTTAACTTTCAACCGTGTCTCTCCACTCTGTACAAAAGAAGAAAAGCTTGTGTGGAGATTGAAGTATCTGGACAGCTTTCTTTCAAGACTGGCCAACACTTTTGAGGTTTCTCAGACCTGCCAGTGTTTGATGTTTCTTCAAGGTTTCCTTACACCGATACTAAAGGTTTACTGGACTAAACTTTTTCATACATTTCTCCTGAAATCAGCCAAAGTTCAGGACCTTGATGCCGGCTGACATGCAGTGATTGTGGTAAACTTTGTTCGTGTAGGGCACAACTTTCCGGCCTCTCAATAATTAATGAGGTGGCAGCACTGAGCTGCGTTCTCTGAAGGACAAATTAGAAAGCACAGGTTGAACGAGCCAAATATAAACTCGCTAAAAAGAACAGATGTGAAGAAGAAAACCAGAGGCATTAATTGCTGATTACGTCTCCACTAATTTGGATTGTTAAGAGCCTCAGATTCCATTAGCTTTACCCTTGAATCAAAAACAATAATACGTGGAGTTTGTGTGGGGGTGATATTCTCTCACACCAATTTGCAACAAGGCCTTTGTGTCCTTAGATCTACCTCATAAAATGTAAGCTAGAGTAGCTTACCCTGTGAAATTAATTAAACTCAAGGCTTTCCGAGTTTGAAATCTGACACCAGCCCAGCACTCTCTTCAGCTTGCTGTACATGAAAGATACAGTATTCTCGTAATACCCTCTGCCAGTTTCACTCCTAAGTGTCTTTTCTCTGCTAGAGCACTGAAACCAGTTCATATTTGTGAGGTTAAACGTGAATTAATAAATTGTTTTAGCCACTTGGGGCAGCAAAACAAGCTGTAAACATAACAGTGACGTTTCCCTATAAACTTGTTTTGGCTAAGGTGTTGACGTACTTTTTACACTTTGCACATGGAGCAATATTAATATTCATCTGGAGTTGTGTTTGTGTCCAACCAGCAAATATAAGTACAATATTGAGTCCTCTTCTTAGCTCTGTCTTGGTCCCCACCAACTACTGAGGAAAATATCCGGCCCTCCACCAGCTAGCTGCTACCTTTGTCCATTTGTTTGGGTTAGACAGCTAGTGTACAATCAGTTTATCTGAGTTTTTTTCGTTGAAAACAGTTGACTGGCTGTAGAACCAAAACATTGAGCTAAAAGACGCTAAAATGCATCACAGAGTTAAGAGAAACAGCTCTACAATGATCATTCTTTGTGGGCTCATCACTACAAGTGAGCCATTTCACATTACACACAGTCATGTGATCCACTGTTAACGCAAAAATATTGAGTACTGCAGCTTTAATGTTCAACTGAATACAGGTTAAAATGTTTTGTAGTTGGAGAGTAAACACACAAATTGCCTGAAAACAAATCAGTATGGACAAGTGCCTGAACTTGTGCTGAGAGGGATGTTAGCTTGTTTGAATGGAAACTGATGTGAGACAAAAGGATGATCACCATGCAATCAGAGAAACACTGTGATTTTGTTACTAGATGACAAGAACAAATTCGACGGACACCTTGATTAATTGTTATAAATGCCCATGCAGGCAGCAACAGCCTAAGTTAGTTAATCTTGAGGCACAGAGGGATGGGAAGTCGGCAATAAAATTATGCACACCAGTGGTTTCAGTTTGGAGGGAATGTTTCCTTTACATTTCCATTTTTATTGCTGTCCATTCTGGGTCATTTCATGCGCAAAGCAACATCAAGCCTAAACTAATTTGTTGGCAGCTGTTTCACATTCTAAACATTTCCATTAGCTGCCGAACCCATCCACATAATGAAATATTGTTCAAAGGGAAATCTGTTTCTTAGCACTGATTTAATCTAACAACCTCAGATTCAGAATTTTCACCAGAAATGCTGC
Source organism: Lates japonicus (assembly GCA_033238685.1). NCBI lineage: Eukaryota > Metazoa > Chordata > Actinopteri > Centropomidae > Lates > Lates japonicus. Next base: position 8,143,917 of record BRZM01000004.1, on the reverse strand, counting down.
AGTATAAACCATATAACTCTGCATCTAAATATGATATCAAAATATTTCAATGTGGCAGAGGACAAATTGAGAATGTTGTAAAAAAAAAAAGAAAAAAAAAAGGTCTCCTCTGGTTGTGGTGATGAAAACACCAGCAAGCTGGGACCCCGAAAGTCATAACGAAACATATTAAGATGCAACATTTATTCTGTCCTCTTTACTGGAAAGATATATCCCTTGCAGATCGCCAAAGGCCCAAATGTGACTTGATGAATAACTATAAATATTCAAGTAGTGAAACTGCCTATTTCTTTAAATGAGAAATGTGCAGCATGGCCTGGGTGAGTCACTATTTCCAAAAGACAGAGATAAGTCTCTCAGCTCGCAGTTAAAACACTGAGAGCTCGTGTCCTTCCCTCTGGCTGAGGTGAAGTGAGAAAATGGGATCGGAGAGAGGGGACTGGATGGGGCGGTTGACTCTTGGAGGGTTTCGTTGTCCTGGTGTCGGATTGCACATTTAATGTCCTGGAGGTTATTCATGTTTGATCAGCGTATCCGTTACGTGCTCCGGCTGCCGACACTGATGTGTCGCATGTCCAAGGGCGAGATAAGGATGTTTCTGTACTGTGAATGTACATGCTGACACTGAAGCTCAGTGACATACTGAACACTTGCAGGGCTATTTAGGTAAACTACTGTAGCTGGCAAGCTAACTATTAGTGCTAGTCAGTCAGTACTCAAAGCCTCTCTCTGTTTACTACTACTACTACTATTGACACTGCTCTCTGACATATTGTTCACCATTGAATTCTCATTCAATAAAAATTTATGGAAGAGGAAGAATAAAGCTCTCTGTGCTAACAAGCTTGGTAACAGTCAATCAGCATAGTTGGCTGAGCTAATAGAACAATAGCCTAAGTTCATACAGTTGATTCAAAAGATGTATTTGTACCATTGCTAACAATGTGATCTCATGGGATTGTGTACCGTGCCACTCTCAATACTTTTCTATGTATTTTAAGTTATTTTATGCCCTTATGGTTAGGGTTAGGGTGAAGGGGAGGGTCATCAGCACAAATGTGCAGGTCATAGTTCACAAAAGTTTTCTTTTTTCTGCAAATTTCTGCATTTTACATTTTGGTGTTATGCATAAAAACACATGAAAGTTACACTGCTGGATGAACTGCTTGCATGAATACACTATTCAAGCACACACCTACTCACTCTACCACACTTCCATCAACTCACGGTTGTGCAACCTTGACAGGAACATGCATATTTTGCAAAAACCAAGATGGCGGCACGGGTAGACACGGCGGCTCAGAGCTCTCCATGGCAGGTGTATATTACTTATTGGGTTTGTGCTTGTAAATTTTTAAAGTTAAGTTAAATTTTTAATTACATTTAAATATATTTCTAATTTTATTTCTTTTTATTTCTCTTATTCATATTTTTGAAAAAAACGTGGTCTTTACTGCACTACGCTGCCTTGGAGCTGCCTTGCTGTCTTGATGTCATGCACAATGTCCCATTGTTCTTTGCACAATGACAATAAAGTTCTTGAATTGACTCTTGACTCTTGACTTACAAAAACACAAACACACACACACACACTCTCTCAAACTCATAGGCTCACACACACACACACACACACACTGACCGATGGCTGGTCAGCTTGGCATATTCTGCATGAACAAACAAACACACATATGTGGGCATAGACACAGACAAAAACATACTGGAGGAGACCCTCGCCCCTCATCCCGGCCTCTGTCACAAATGCTTCTTGTCGTCAGGCTCTGTGTGACTCCCCTGAGTCGGTTGCTAGGCAACCGTGGCTGCATTAATATGCGCGGGAGAGAGGGAGCAGGGGATACCTCTTGCCTGTGGAGCGAAAGCAACCACAACAGCGTCAGTGTTAGGCGACGGGTTCCTTAACAGCACCCCCCCACCCCCCCTCCCCCTTAGTCTCTCTCTTTCTCTCTCTCTGCCTCTCTCTTATAGACGTCCAGCATTCACGCTCTGCTCAGTTAGTTAGGGACACACACAGTGCAAAAAAGGTATGTTAGGTTACACATCATGTAGAGCAAGCAAGGGCTTCCACCACTTGAGCAGGGGGTGCCTTTTTCCTTTATTATTTGATTATAATTTAAAAGCTATGTTTAGCTTTTAAATGTTTTTTACATTGCTGAGCAGTATAAAAGTTTGATCGAGGAGGTGAACCTTTAGAAAAGGTTGATAGGCTGTCTTTGTGGGAGAGATAAGACTGAAAATCTCTCTTTTTGTAAGCTTTGTGGAATTAAGACAAAGGAGGATGCAAATATTCACATGAAACAGCTTTGTTACCCTCCCACCCCCATCTGCCCATCAACTGACTCCATTCTTCAACTTGACATCATCCTGCCACACAGACAAGAAAAAGAAGAAGAGGAGGAGGAGGAGGAGGAGGAGGAGGAGGAGAAGAGAGAAGCAGAGGTGGGGAGCCAAACAAAACAGACAGAGAAAGAGGAGGAAGAGCCGAGAAGAGGCGGGCAGCACAGTTTCAGCTCTCACAAGGCTGAGGAGGAGAAAGTGATGGCAGCTAGAACTTGGCCACTACTGAGATGAAATTCGGGAAGGAGACGCTGGAGCACCGCAGGGTACGACATCCCACGAGAGCCCTAAAATTGGACCGCCTGGAAGACGAGCCAGCCCTCTCTGGATCCCGTGCCCCTCCACAGCTGAAGGATGAGAGGGGTCGACTTTCGCCTTAGTTGCCAGGGATGTCTGTGCACTACAGGAAGGCGTCCCCCTCCAGCATGTCCAATGCTATGTTATTCCTGATGCTTTGCAAGGTAGGTGTCCACAGTCGTGCCACATCCAGAGCTTTTTCCATTCAACTCATCATCATGTGCAGAACATCTGTAAACTGTCAACAAATACTTAATGAATCTTTAAGCATTTTTAAATGTCATGACAGGGTGTAGCTATGAATTTATGATGCATCGTGATATATTCTTTATAAATGTGGGATATTTCCAGGCTCAGTTGTCTTTGTATGAATCATTAATTGAGGTAGCAGAGACACCTTTTCTGCTTTACTCTGAGGGACAGTATTAGCTGTGGTAGTTATTTGTCCAGAAAATGTGTCCACATAGTCCTCGGAGAGTTGCTCCTCATGCATGTTGTCATCAACTTTAAACGCTTCTTATGTAACAGCATCTCTTAAGCGTTTTGTACATGGAGAATTTAACCTGATGCCTGATAAGGGTCTGCACTCTAACAGTGTTCTTCTCAGGGGTGGTGAAGTTTAAATTAACATAAAACAAAGCTTTTGCAAACATGTTTCCTCCTGATGACACACAGGAAACCCTTCTCTTCTGTCAAATTTAAATTCAGCGTCTATAAGAGTAACTTCCTGCATGTGTGAACTTTTTTGTGAGGTCTATAGCAGGATTTTTTTTTTAATCAGTAAAAAAATGTTCTTTCCAAACACAATTCTCTTTCAACCCAAAACAGATCTGTCACTTTCCTCTCACTCACAGAACAATGAGTACAGGTTATAGAAAATGGGTCATGCTCACTATTGGCAACACTTCATCTGATTTCACCAAAAACTGTGAAATCTCATCATTTTAGAGCTCCTCTGCTTCTCTTCCTCTTCCTCTTTTATGATTTTTCTACACATACTTGCACGCACTGTGGGGTCTGTATGTGATGCTCTGTATGTGTGTGTGTGCGTCAGTGTCAGTGTGTGATGGGCGTCAACCTGTGCATGTGTACATACACACTCGGGAGGGGTTTGGGAGCTGTTTGCTTTAATTCCATTTTAAAACAATGCCAAAAGCGACTCTGCCTTGTCAGACTCTGTTAGCATCTGGAGTTGTTTGACATGCTCGGGATTAATCAAGTGGCAAAAGGTTTCACTCTCCACTGCTCTGATCTGAGGAGGTTAGCTTCTGTTGGGTGTAGCGGGAGTGTCCGGATTTGTTGTCCCAGGTATGGCATTGCCCCTTTTCTCTCTCACTCCTCTCTCTCTCTCTCTCTCTCTCTCTCTCTCTCTCTCCCTCTCTCTCTGTCTGTCTGCCTGCTCTTTTTATAACAAATATGCTCCTGGCTGTTGCTGTGTGAGCGAAGAGCCAGGCACATGTTTATTGAGCTGACTAAGAAGAGAGGAGAAGAAGAGAGAAGAGAAGGAAGGGTATTGGGACGTAATCCGGACACTCCGCCGGCAACAGATCGAAACGGTGGAAGGTGGCTGCACAGCGCGGTGTCGAGGCATCAGGCAACTCCGGTGTGGAGGCTGGGGTCGCTTTGTGTTCAAAATGGAATGGCGGGCGCTCCAGGCCCGGCTGATGTGTGTACGTGCGCCCATCGCGGGCGACACGCCTGGGCATCACGAGACACAGTGCGTGAAAAATCATGGGAAGGAAGCGGGGCTGTGGTGATTTCACGGTTTTCGGTGAGCTCAGGCCAGTGACCGCCAACAGTGGGCATGACCGGCAACTCGCGGGCCTACAATGATGATGACAGTGTTTTAGTTGAAAAATTGACAGACTGAAGCGAACCCCGACCACGATTGGGCTCGACACAAAAGTTCATGCAGGTCCTGTACCGAACGCTGATGACGTGTAATCATCGGGGAAAACGTTGCAAAAGCACCGTTTATGTTAAACTTCGCCGCCTGGCGTTGAGTGCGGAACTGTCGGCATCGGGTTCGTCGCCATGTGTTATAAGCGGTTAAGGCATGAAGGCAACTCCGGTTGGTTTCGGACAACACGGCTAATACTGACTCACTCAATGGCGAAAATCTGCTATAACCGATTCGCCTGAACGGCGGTACAATATCCAAAACCTTCGTCACGATATCATCAGAAGAACCGCCTTTACCCTGTCATGTTTGTTCCCCCCCCCCCCTTTTTTTTTTTTTTTTTGCTGAGCGCTTGTTTATATCAGCAGCAAGCAGGCGTCTTCATGCATGAGGGCACATCCAGTGCGCCGCACAAACATCGCCATTCAGGTTGAGGGGGAAGCCCTGTTTATAGTGCACCCCAGGAGAGGCAATCAAAGCCCATTGTTACAGATCAGAGGCGGAGGATGCACTTTAACACAGAAACAGAGCCTGATGGGGTTTTTATGTATGTCGAGAGCACAATGCATGTCGATGATTGGACATTGTTATCATTCAGAGTCAATGTGTGGGATGTTAGCCTTTAGAGAGGACAGTCATTTTGATGCTCTTACCCTTATAAACAGGTCTGAACAAAAGGCCTTTGACTTTTACAGTATGAAAGGTCTTTTATATAAACTTAAAGGTAATCCATAAAAAGAAAAAGCACTTTACTGACTTAAATTAAATCTAACATTTCTACAGCACCACTGGCCTCATGTTGAATTCATTACAATGACTAGCTATCTTCTTGTGATCAGCTCAGTCAGTTTCATCTCTTTCTTTTCTGCAATCCATCTACACAAGACAACACATAGACTTTGATGTACTGTAGCTGGTTCCTGGCATGTGATGATTTCTGCCAAGACCTTTTTCCTCTGCCAGTCTCTTTGTGAACACAATCAGTAAGTCATAAGAAATCTTTGGCAAAGCTATTCCAAAAGGTTACATAAATTTCAATTAAAACAAAGGACGCCTGCAAATGAGCTTTAATAATGTGGGTTTTGCAAAGGTTAATTGCAGTAAACAACCCTGTGAAGTTAGATTCATCATCATTGGGGAAAAAGAAATGTTTAGGAAGGCATGTTTTTTTAACTTGAATTTGTGGTCATGTGAGTGGAAAGTATCTTATTTTCTGAAGCATTTCTCCAAGGGATGACTCCCCTTCAGGTGAATTCAGTACAGAGAACTCAGTGTAAGTTGAAAGCAATCCACATGTCATGTCGGATGAGTGATAAACATCATATGACTTGTCATTTTTAGCAAGATGTTCTTGGTTCAGCTGATATCCCATGAAGTGTCACTTCACAAAAGTCTTAAAAGACAGTTCAGGATTGTTTTTATTGTTGAAAGTCAGTTCCTCTCCCATAAAGTACATCAGCCAAAAAGGCACATTGTGTACCCAGGTAGTGCTTCAGGTAACTTTGTAAACTTTTGATGGAGGTTTTAAAAAAAGATGTGTCGTTTATCTTGCATCTAAGCTTTTTGCTAAGAGAAACAGTTCCCTGTTAGAAGGTTTATTTTTAGTCTGCATTAGCTTACATGCTTTACTGTTGCTAGTCAGCGTATAAAACCCATTGACCCGCAAAAGGAACGCTTTTCTCCTGAGAGGTGTTTGGATGCCAACTTGCACAAGCTGCTGCGCCTGCGGGCTAAAAACATACAGCTAGTTTCTAATACCCCACACCCCAGGCTTACACAAATCAATACACACCCACAAACACACACACACACACACACACACACACTCACGTGTGTGCAGGCACACTCAGAACTTGTATCAGATCACAGCAGTCCCACAGCTGAAGAAATAAAACAGCTGAATAGAGTCAGTGCAGGAATTTCTGCTGTCTTATTTTTTTTTTCCACACACACTATGCCTCAGAGAGCTGCCATGGTCATTTCTCTGATGTCCAATGTGTCAGTCAGGAGGAGAGCTGGAGTCTGTTTTCACAAGTACAGTGTTATCATGGTTACAAGGCATTACAGTGTTTTATGTAAAGTAAAAATCCAGTGCACTGGGGAAGCACTACTTACATCACACTTTATAACATATTCATACTGCCTGAACAATAAATGAAGCTTGGACTGGTAGTTGTTCAAAAGTGTTAAACTTGTGTGCCACATGAACAACATCTCACCAGAAATTTCAAAATAAATGTCCACATGGCAACAACCATATTAAAGAGAAATATATAGCCCTGATTGGTATAGGTCTGACTTTTCCAGCCACCTAAGGGATTTGTCATAGTTTAGCCTCCCATTTTTAGTTTTAAAAAAATCTGAATCCAGTCATACAAGACTAGAAAAAAGCTGTAGTAATAATAGATCAAACAGTCATGATTAATCCAAGCCATGACTCTGGTTTCCATTGTGAGACTGCCCAAATTTTTGCTTTATCAATTAACTCACCATCTTAACAGGGACTGCTCCCTGTTAAGACAGGGCGCAGTGTACATTGCATGAAAACTGGGTTAAAACTGACAAGACACTTGAATGTACACAGCTGTATATATGTTTTTTCAGGCCTGTATTCACAAACTTTGAATGTACATTAAACTGATTAAATATATAGTCTTCTGTATTGTTTGTGAACTGATTAAATATATAGTCTTCTGTATTGTTTGTGAATGCAAAACGACTGAAATCATACAGTAGTTTGGTTCTACATTTCACTTTAATGAAACAGCTTGAGATGTCCAACACTGGGTTCTAAATCTCGTGTGTTCACTGACTTCTTTTTTTCAGCATTTAAACTCAGGAGATGACTATATTTTATTGAAGGAATGAAGTAAAGTAATTTATTTTTGATGTAAAATCTTTCGCATAGCCTTGAATAAAACATAGCTTTACAGAGGCTTATAGGCAACGGTGCAACATGCAGAAAGCAGCAGTACAGTAGAGCCTACATGTTTACAGTTGTGTTTGTGGTCTGTGCGTCGGGGTGGTTATGGGACAACTCTTGTCAATCCTCAGTCCAAGGGTCAACCACTTAACTATTGTATTATTGTTTTTTCTCTCTCTCTTACACACACAAACACAGAAAAAGCTCTCTCTGAACTGAAAAGCAACAAGCATCACATATCCCTGTTTTCATCCCAAATTTTAATTTGTTCCATGGACCAGAACAATTTTCCACATATTGTCTTTCATTTACGGATAAAAAAATTCCCTGAAACAGATTTGGCATCAGTCATGACAATAATATATTTCTGTCACTAAAACTGGCATAGGCAGCTTTCCATCTGCTTAATGTAATCCATTTAACATTCACAGTATTTACTTAAGAACACATATTAGCATGGTGATCAAAGAAGAAAATACATTACTTTCTTAATTACTTTTTAATTATTTTACTGCATTGCCAACCATCTCACCAACAGATAACTTTGCTTGTTGTTTTATTGCCGGCCACCATGACACTGTGCAAAGACCAGTAGTAACTAACAGTAACTAACACATGGATTTTGTTTTTCTTTTCTCTCTTATCTGCTTGCTCCAGACTGGTCTGAGGCGAAAACTGCAGACTTTTCCAGGGAAAATGGTAAACACTGTCTACAGTGATGAGGAAAAGGGAATCCAAGACAAGGAAAGTAAGGAGGAGACCATCTTGGCCATGTTGGGCATCATTGGGACCGTCCTCAACTTGGTAGTCATCATCTTTGTCTACATCTACACCACGTTGTAGGTCTCAAACTCTTATAGTACTTCATCGGCAGGCAGATCAGAGCTCATCTGTGCTGTTGCAGCTACACTATGTTGACTGATATGGAGATGAGGGTGGGAGGAGGAAGGATGAGGCCCTTCTTCCCTCGTGGTGAAGTGGATCTAAGACTGTGTGATCACCATATGGCGTCCATCCTGCGTCACTTCAGACAACTGAGACTATGGGAGACCGGCTTGTTTCTCTCCATTTTACAGGTAGAATTATCCAGAATATCTGGACACTTTTGACTTGTACATACATGCATGAAGCCAATGAGAGACGCTCAAAAGACGCAGCTTTTACCTGCACAGGAACACGAGAGACTGCGGAGAGTGTGGACACTTTTGGAAAATATTTTTCAGATGTTCTTAAGTTCTAAGTGAATTATCAAAATGATTTCCTGATTGGGATGAAAGCTGAAGATGTACAGAGAAAGTAAACGCAGGTATCTTAATTGCCATTTATTATTTCTTCTCAAAGATTCTCCCAATAAAACACAAAATACATCCATTTATATAAGATTTAAATAGGCATATTATAGAAAACTGTTATTCAGCTTGATTTATTGTTTGTCTTTATAGTGTATTTCTCACTATTTTCTGGAACAATTGACTTTGGTTAATGATTTCAACACCCGAAAATAAGTTGCAGGTTGTTTAATGTAAATTTACTGAGACAAGTGGGAGCATTATGTCAGTCTAAAAAGCTGAAATGCATCCATAAATGGCTGCACTTGACTTCGTGCTTGACATTATGCTTGACAGAAAATGGTGGAAGATCAGACAGATTAGTACAAAATGGCTTGATTATCATTTATTATTCATTTTTTAATGCATCACTTCAGCTTTTAAAGGTCATTAACACTGAAATAAGATGCATCCACGTGTGAGAAAATGGTTTTAACATTTTGTCAAAGTTTCAGCTTGGGTGGCTGAGGAGCATCTTCAATAGAGTGTTTTACTCATTGGCCTCAGCTAGCTGCGGCAGTGAGTCCTACCACACAGTATATTTCAGGCTGCATGAGTATATTAACACGCACATTTACAAACACTTACATGCAACATAATTTGAGCTTCTAAATATATATATAATTTTGAACTTTCCACCCATAAATGTACATAGAGTTTACTGAGCTTGAGAGCTTAAGATATTTAACATTTTTCAGCCACTGATCTCAGTTTGTGCATCATTTATTCTTTTGTGCAAAATGACTGTTTGCCTTAAAACATGAGGAAATGGCTATTTCCATGATGTATAAAATTATCAGGTTATTACTACTTTGTGAAAGGTTTCACTTATTGTACATATAATTCAATACCAATGTCATATTGTTTTTATTGAAAGGTCATTTATTGGGTGATTTTATAACCGTATTCTACTCTTGTCTTAAACAACAGGCAAAACCTTTTAGTTTTTAAATTGAGTGAAGTTTCCAGACCTGGGCCAACTTTTCATTATTATTCATTGTTCTGTTCTGTGGTGTAAGACGGGTGTGGGTTTTGCCACACTGGACAATACTGTGAATGTTGTGAAATTTACATAGTCACATGAATTTGTAGAATAACTTTTGGTATTTTTCCTCTTTGATCGACTGGACTGACACTGTGTCATTTGTCCTTGACGTCTTACACTCACGCCCATCCGAGAGTTGAAGCAGGTTTGAACAAACAAAGGCTAAATTTATTTGACTCAGGACTGGAAATAAAGCAACATTTTTTTTTTTTTTGTATTTAAGGATAACTCAAGAAAGCATAGGGGGAAAATGTGTCAAAAATGATTTCTGCATTCATGGGTTGACCAGAATCTGGGCCAGTATACAAATTGAATCAGGTTAGGTCATGTGACAATTTGAACTGAGCTGAACTTTCTGTATTTGGTAACTTCATGTGAAGGAGACCTGCAAAATGATTTACCTGTATCCATGTTCTCAGCTAGTTGTCAGATATAGATTTGAATTATTGTTAAACATTTTGGAAAAACACAGAGATAAAGTGAATAAGCATATTCCTCAAAATGTCAAACTAATCCTCTAAGGAAAGAAGCTATTCCGTGAGAGCTGAGCCTATAAATAAGGATGTACAGTATGGAGAGAATGTAAGGCTATAGACAACACGATACATTATGTTTGTAAAATATTATGCTTGTGTTTGTCAGTCAAGAACCTCATGATATCAGAAAGTGCCTGAGATCAAAGTGTCTCAACCTCACCAGTCGGGAAGTGAAGGAAAGGAAAAACGCAAACCACTGAAAGCAGTGAGATTATCTGTGTAAGGCCACCTGTCACATGACCGGGAGAGTGGAAGAGGTTTGCAGGAAAACATGCATTTGTTTCTTCAATTTCTTTGGGGTGAAGTGCTCCCTCTTGTTTTACAGAATATGGAAAACAAAAGCTTAGTAAGCACACGGACAAGTCTTACGAATGTATTCATATTCGATGTAAAAGTTGATTATCCCTCTTCTCCTTATTGTTTACTTATCTTTCCTGAACCTATGTAATCTGAACTCTTCTTACGTTTTATTTACGTATGTGTATGCTAAATCTATTTAAACTCATTGAATAGTCTCTTGTGGGTGACAAATGAAAGGGTTAAAAGTTTTTTCAGCTTGCAGTTTTGTTACAAAACATTAAATAAACACATCTTGAAACTGATTTCACTGGGATGTGTTGTCTTGGTGTAGAGGGATGGAGATCCGCTGCAAAATATTCTTTTTTTTTACGCAACACAACTTGAGCATCGGTGCACATCAGCTACATTCATTAAATACAATATACATCAATTTTGAAAGACTCTTTCAGCATCACGGATTCTGAGATAAAAAAGCGTTTAGCACAAGTGGGAACCACTCACTCAATAGCAGCGAGAAAGAATCTTTGAAAATCTATTTTCTCCTGCATTTGACAGCTGTGTGAGATTACAACAGAGTCTTGAAGGAGAGGATGGAGGAAGAAACCAAACCTTAAAGGGTCTACAGCGTTACATCCTGCGAGACGTATCTCGATGTCTCGCTGCAAATCAATCTGAAAGACGTAGAGAAACGGACGGAGCACAAAGCTTGCAGGACAAAGACACAGAAACCAAATCGCTCTGAACTAATTTATTTTTATTCCATCTCCTTTTGGTTTGTATCTTTAAGGTCATATATGTGTCAGAATAATTTCCCACTCCATTAAGAGTGCTCTGTTACTGGAAACATACTGGAATAATCCTGTTGGAGGAGAAAAAAAACGAGACTAAAAACAGCTTGACTCCACTTTTTCTTTAAATATAATGGATTAGGCAATGAACCAAGAAAAAGCAGTGTTGTTGTTGAGGAACCCCAGCTGCTTAAATTCACACATGCCCAGAAGCCGTCTTTAAGCTATTGTTTCACCTGGATCTAGGAGCTAGGCAGCGCAGGCTTTCGAAATCACTCCCTCTTTTGAAGCTGAAAGACGCTTGGTGAACAATGTGCAGGAGATTGTGGTGCATCACAGATGGATGATTCAACCGAGCAGATTGTCCGTGCAGACGTTCCATCTCTATCTAGCTGAGCTGACATCGTTTTGATGGTTTCACAGAAAAGCTGTGCAGGCGATTAATCCATCCACCACACAAGCCACACCAAATCAACAAGACATACTCATGGCTGGCAGCGTCAGGCTGCTTCTGTTGTTATTCAGAGGCAATTCAACCTGTGGCAGCAGCACACATTACAATTTAATGCCACATTGCAAAGCATAGTTTTCAGTAGGACACAAACTCACTGCCTTTTTCACCCTCATAATGATATCAACAGAATACAGATTATTTCATCACAAAACAGAACCCTTCAAGCATGGCCACACACAATATGAAAATAATTTAACTTGACAGGGAAAAGGGTCAAATGTGTAATCTGTTTTTGGAAATAATAGTTCCTCTGTAATTAAATCTGAACAGTGTGCTCAGAAGAAGAGTCTAAACAAGAATTTAATGGCATTTCCATTCCTTAAACACAACCTGCAGATAATGTGTCACTCAAAAAACAAACATAAACATGGATCCAGTGACGGATGCAAAAATGTACAGTTGCAGCTTGACACCATATAAGCTAAAAAACATCTGCATCTGAGGCTTTTCAGCTTTATCAATCTGCACTAAAAGTATAAAACTTTACAGTGTATGTGACATAATCTGTGTGTTTTGGTAGCATAGCACTAAATGTTATTTATGCCAACGCAATGCAAATACTGCACATTTCATCCCTTTGATCTTGTGTGAACCATTTTCTATCTACTCTGTTTATACAGTTAGTTGATGATTTTATGAGTAATTACTGAAATAATTAGTTCGACACAGTGGGAAAAATGCTTATTTGTTTTCTTTCTGAGGGTTAAATGAGTTTGCTAAAGATAAAACTATCACCACTAGTTAGCTTAGCACAACTTCCTCCCATAATTCCAGCGCATGTGTTTACCACTCACGGTCAAAAGTGAAAGGCGAGGAAAGTGCAGCTACCGCGATGATTGAGGGGAGAAGATGTTATCAAAGATGCTAGCACTTAGACGGGATGTAGCCGCGCTCGTCAAACTACTCTGGAAGAGTTCAGCCAGTCAACAAAACGACAGCAACCAAGCTAACTAATTGTATCACAAAAGACCCATCAACATTGTTGAGCTTCAAGTAAATATTAGTATTTTAAACTTGTGATTAATCATGATTAAACCTTTTAAAGAAGTTTCCACCCTAACTAGTTTAGCTTTGTGCATTACAAGTGAATTCAGGCTGTGGGTAAAGGTAAAAGCTTGGGGACAGGCTCCTTGGTGCAACTTAGTCCAAGTTAATGAAACTTCACCCTCATTTCTCTTTATTCTCAAACAGTAACAACCACAGATTAGGTGCAAAATGTCAAATTTTTCCCATCCAAACACACAAATAAAGACCTTCTGAAATATGGAATATATTATTACACATTTAAAAATGTGTACCTGGGCCAGTATTGCCAATTGATTTGGATGGTTTGTGTTATCTTAGATAACTAGTTATGGACAAGGAGATACTTCCAACAGTGACAGTAGAGTTGCAGAACAAACATCAGCACGTAAATTCATGGTCAGTTTCTCTGAATCTTTTTTTATATGTGTGTTTTTCTTGACTGGAAAAAGTAACTGCCTTGCTTTTAACACCACTGTCACACTTGCTTTCTTTTCCTCGACACATGTAGAACCAAGAGCTGGACACAAACACACACACACACACACACAAACATAGGTTCTCTGGGGGTTGCCTAAAGGCATTCTGGGAACTGTAGGAAATCAACACCTGAGGCTGAAGCCAATTGAGGAAAAGAGAAAATGGCAAGAAGGTAAGATACAAATAATCAGACACCTCCTGGAATATACTGAGCACAGCAGAGATAAAAAATGAATAGGAGTGGGGCATCTGGGGTTGAAATCTCAGGTGGGGGTGAAATATCTTGACAGAAGACATCATGGTTCATCCTGACGGTTCCTCTGTGACACACTCAAATACAATCTGAGAAAAGAGACAAGTAGATTAGACCTGGGTCATACTGATATCATATAACATTCTGTGCTAGAGGAAAATCAGACAACAAAGCAGCACTTTTTCTACCTAACCAGGTCAGAGTTCACTCCAGAGTATCGACGTCGTGACTTCCCTGAGTCCAAAGTCCTCCCTCAATTAGAGATCTGAGAGGATTTCCCCAACAGATGTGTCCTATATAGATTTCCTGTCGCAAAGGGTGCACATATCCAGCTGCCTTTCTCCACATTTATTCATGCAGAGAAATAAATCCTGTGATCAAAATTGGGGGACCGGGCTTGAAAGCCGTGACAAATCCTGATATAAATGTAAAACTTAGGAGAAGAAAGTGTCAAAGTGTCAGGTTCAGCTTGACTGTTAGAGATTACAGTTTTTTTTGCATGGGAAATGTTTTCGGTCGTGTTAGCCTAGAGATCAACCTGTCGGCCAAGACGGGTGCTTAAGATCACAGATGTTTGGGATCCTCAGTGGAGATCTTATTGCACGAGGGAGCGAGGTGAAGAGGATTAGCAAGGTACAGCAAAGATACTCCTGAAAGGATCTGAGCAGCGTGATAGCGGATTAACTCCCCTTTCTTTAAGTCAAACTGAAATAAAAACTAGTATTGGGCTTTCATTTTGACTTATTTGGTCAAAATTGTTATTAGTAAAAATAAGAACTTTAAGTTTAATTAATTTTACATTTGTAGTGCTGGCATGGTCAAATCACACCGTAAAGAATGGATGTTAAATGGAAATCAGCACTACAGGCAAGACATGCTAGCCTCTGCTTCGCAAGTGAAAGCTACTGTGGTATATTCGATGGTGATGATGTGAAGATGATGAAGAGATCTCCGCTGACACTGTCTTTCTTGTATATAAAGGTTTATTACAAAGAAGTTCAGCATCAAGACAAGCACCGCCGTAGCTTGTGAGAGGATCCGAGCCAATATTGATCTCTCTCCCTAACAGCTCTAAACATCAGTATATATAGGGTACTTGTTTACATGTTTTATAATCTAGTGAAACATCCTGACCTCATTCAATGACCTCTTATTGTTAAAACAAAGAGGAGGGAAGAAAAAGCCCCTCTCCCTAACACTTACATCTTTATGTTCACAACCATTAACTTAAACATGACCCCAACAAATAGAAATCATGTGAAGCTTTGGACTTTCCCAGAGGATAAAAACATATGTGAACTTTCAGACACTACACTACATAGCCTTTCACTTTGCTGATTCAAAGTGTTTTGTCCAGCTCAGTTTAAAGAGTTGTCGTCCTGTAGTATTTTCACTTGCTTTATTGGCTGAGTGACTTTATTTCAATGTAAATACACCTCTCTACATAAGCAAAAGCGTCACTGTCCAGTGTCCAGTGCTGATTTCTGCTGGCTTTAGTTCAGTAGCACATGGAGTCCATAGCTGGTTCAAGCTGTTCTGTTCAGTTCATAACACAACTAAGCCTCAGCACAGTTAAGGTTAAAAGCTCAGCAGCATACTACAGTATTTATGAGTTATCTTATCCTCATCGTCCCCGAGGCTTTCGCTGTCTTATCAGCTTTTAATGAGGACGTTCTCAGTCAGTGACAATGATGATTCAGTATATTTGAAGATTCAGTGTTTACGTTCATTCATGTATTGAAAATGCTTGGTAGCCCTCAAAGAGCATGATGGGCCCTACCAAATGTTCAATGTTATAAAGGGACAGAGAGCTTGAATTGCTAATGGTAACTGAGAGGAAAAAAACACCTTGTATCAGTGTTGTAAGAGGTATCATATAGGAACTATTACACTATAAGTTGACAGTGAGTCCCATAGCAACATCAGCTTTCAGCACTAATATACTAAACAGTTACCCAGAGGCTTGAAACCTGTTTCCACAGTTGTGTCCAAAAATGGTTGTACACTCTTTGGAAAAATAGAAGTATCATAATAGTTTATATTTCATTACACAATGAGTGAGGAGAATATAAATCTCGGTACAACCTGTCTGCCATATTTGCACAGTTTGAAAAACTAGAGTCTAAGACCTGACCAGCAGAGAGTAATGAGAAAAAGAGTCATTAGCCCCCCCCGTATGCAAGAAGCAAACTGCACTCATATCATTATGCTTGTATTAAGATCATAAAACACATGCAAACAACACACCCACACATCCATTTCCTCTTCCCCTAACAAACACATACACACATAATCATACAAATTTACACACACTCTTCTCACTGCTTTATTAGCAGCAGACAAGACAGGGAAGAGAAAGTCATCAGAAGGAGAAGATGCTTCAAAGCAGTTTGTCTTGCATTTAGGACACCAGCCAAGGATGCTCACTTTACAGAGCAAACATGCTTTGTCGTCATCTTTACCTTAGAAAGTGGGTCATTGTTATCAACACAGTGAATGGAATATAAAACTTCATGAGCCTCAGTTTGTAACCTAAGATGCTAAACCGCAGTTTTCAGTCATTTACAAGTATTCAGAAAATGCAAATATGTTTAGGTTAAAAATATTGAAATGCTCATTCCAGCCTCAATTCATGAAAATACAGTGTAGAGATCATTACAGCACTGAATAGGTAAAAAAAACATTGACATTTTCTTCTTATAATGAGGTTAAAAATCTGTGTTCAAAGTAAAGTGACCTTGACTTTAATACATTCTGCTCCATTAAGGTAAAAGAGGCAGGGTGTTGAGATCGTGCTGAGAAACTGAGTTAATATTCATTTCAGGTCAGGTGTTAAAGAGCAGCATGATTAAGCAGCTTTCTTGACAACTGTCTGCCAACTTTTGCTTTTCTTTAATCCGGGCTGATCTCCCTAAGTATTGTGTTAGCCAACTGTAAAGTCTTAACAGTAAGTTGGAAGATTTTCACTTGTGGTTTGGAGATCACACTGCGTCACAGCTTATACTGTGCTGCATTTTTTAGAGTTTATACACACAGAATATACAATATGTCATTGTTTATAAGTTAATAGTCAGTTGCAATTAATAAACATATCTTAAATGTGACTTTACTAAATAACTTAACGATAAAATGTACTGTACAGGACACAAGGATTTTAATGATTGTGTTAAAAAAATAAAGAAATGGTGCCTGCATTGGAAAGGACAGATCACAGCAAGCAGTTTTTTTAATGGACAGAGGAGAAGGAGAAGTGCAGGGCGGGTGGGGGGACAGCTGTGTTGTCTCAAGCTGAGACTGGACGACTCAGCTCCCAGTATCTGTCACTGTTGTCTAAACAAAGGCTGCTGAGCTGATCGATAGAGTGCAGACCACGGGGCTGCTAGAAAACTGACTATTATGGTGAAATGTCTGTTTATGGGCACAGTGTGTATGAAAAACTACTGATTCAAATAAGAACCTTCATTGCTTTTTTTGTGCTTTTTTTTTTGCATTGGAACTTCAGCATTAAACCGCAAAGACTGCCGGTCAGAAAGCACAAGATAGATTTGATCTGGTGTGAAATCAATGCTCGCTAACTACTTACACTGTAGTGGATAAGCTCAGCAGAATGGGTTTTGCTCTTACTGTACTTCTCACTTTGAGTCTGATTTGTACCCAGAGGAGAGGAATGGATGGCTCCCTGGCCAAATGATTAAGGCCGGGTAGAGGCGAGGTTTAAAGCAGAAAAAAGCCACCGACCAGACACAGCCGTATTCAAGGGCTGAAACACCTCAGTGCACTTCAATCAGTCCGGTTGTTGAGGTAGCATTCACGCCATGCAGTCTCTGAATGTATATTCACTCATTCCTGCTGTTTTAAGCACATCTCTGCTATATGAAGCATCTTACGTTGGTATGATTTTTGCTTGGGTGGTAAACTTCACATGAAAATGGAGGACTACATATGTGCACAGCACATGAAACCTGCTTTGGGGAAGCAGAGTTGCTTTTCAAGACAACACATAACAAATGTATGACACTATAAGTGTCATTTATTGACCATATCCAATAGTCACAACTTATAGACCCTTTACAAAGGTTGTCTAATTGGAAAGTAATACCAATAATTGATGCAGGAAAACCTGAAAATCTCAAGGCTCTGAGCTAAGCATAATAAAGAAAGCATGTTTGGACTCAAATTTGTACCATACATAGAGCTTTTCTCATGGTTTCTCCACAAGGTCAGGAAGGGGGATTAAATATCTTTAAAACATACAGAACTCTCTCATCTGCTCAAGTTGTGTATGTTTTAGGTTAGCTATGTTGCAAATAATTATCAAACATAACTTGTAGCTTTCTGCACATGACTTGAAAAGCTAAAACTGTAAGGCTAAATTTAGATTAAAGCAATAGATGCTACAGTGAAAATACTGACCTCGGAGGATAAATCTCTAACACTATATGTAGAATGAGTGGGTTGCAGGCATTTTGACCGCTTAGTTTGGCTCAAGATGAATGCCACAACAGAAACAGACAAACTGATAGACATCTGTACTATAGCAGTGAGTTACAACATGACTAACTGTCATCATGACTTTTGCAGCTGGAGTAGTGTTTGCAAAATGAGAGGACTCTTCATCAGGTGTTTGAGCAGCAGCAGCAGCAGAAGCAGCGGTCCAGTTCAGCTTGGCACAGAGTCACATTCTAATGGGGTCACTATCATCACAGTGGCTGTCTGCTCGTTGGACTCGAGCACCTTCAGCTGTCAGGGCTGAAAAACACACAGCTACCATTGATTTGTTCTACATGAAACAGTGCTGTAAGGACAGGCGTAGGATACAGAGGCAGACAAAACAAGTATGCAGATGACTGCCAAGGAACAGAAGGGATGTCACCGTTTGAGCTGCCAGAGTAATTTCACAGCTCCAAAGATGAGTCTGTTTCAAAGGAGAGAGGTGGAGAGTAGACACATACTGCCCTCTGCTGATGGTTACTGAGATGGTCAGTACATTCAGGATCTGACAGTTCGGCACATGCATGAGATGTATTTTAGAAGATGCAAAATCAGTCACTGTATTGTCTAGATTACAGTTTAATAAAAGTATTACCAAATAAGCAGTCAACACACAGTTTAATCAATACAATAAAAAACAACAAAATAGAAGACAGTATATGCTTCATTATCAAATTGAAATGCACCGTCAAAGCCAAATTAAAACATAATCAGAAAATAAGCCATTTGTTGCATTGCCATTAGACTGAGATGCATTAGATTGAAAATAGCTACTGTTCATAATATTCTGTCCACCCCCTGCATACTGTATGACACACAGTATATTGTATGGTATGAGGTCATCCCAACATTTTACTGTGGCCTGCAATAATATGCGACCCCTACAAAATTTGTCAGCTGCTGACCTCTAGCTGAAAGAGAAGGTAACAGCAAATGATATTCAGAAAAAACAAAAACCAAAGTGTTTTTCATCACAAACAGGACACTGACAGACAAGAGATACAATACAGCAAGACACCCATGATGTCTGAGTAAAATATTTTTATTTATTTATTTTTTTGCATGAGACTTTGGTGGTTTGTTTGACAGGTTATGTTCTTCTCCGAGGTTTAAAAGTGTGACTTTGTAGCCTGATCTGTATTCAGTCAGTGGCAAACTGTGTCCACTCCACTTGGCTGTGCATTGACAAGAGTCCATTGATATTCAACAGGGGGAGCGTTTGATTTAAACAGGTAGTGCTCTACCCAGAACAAAATCTCATTTCTGACTCTGTGTTCTCAGTAATATTAAAGTTCAAACAGGGATTTGTAAAATGACAGAAACACACATAATCTACAATGACAGCTGAGTGGTTGTGTTCTGGGATGCAAGATCATGCTGGGGGGAAAGAAACAGGAAACTGTGATTTAACTGAGGTTCAGTCTCTGCACAGCATTTTCTACCACTCAAACCACGGCACTGAGTAGAGTGCAGTTGTCCATCTTTGCAGCCGATCATGTCAACACTCTGGCTTACTCAGCCGCCCCCCCGGCTGAAATCATCCTGCAGGTAATCACTGTGAACCCAAACACTCAACAACTCGCAGGGAAACAAGAGAATAATACAATGGGTGAGCTTGAACAGAGCCTGCGCTGCAAAAGGTGATTAATTGTTTCATTGATTCCTAGTGTGTTACTTAAAGAACACAAACACGGTATCACCTACCCACCAGCTGCAGCTTAGTGTGGTGAAATAAACATGTTTCACTTGAAGGTTGTTACAAAATGACGGGATATAAGACATGTAGCATTCAAGTAAAGCAAAGTTAGGCTGTTAAACAGACTGGAGACTAACTCACATATGTCAAAACATCATTAAACAGGGCAGCTCCCAAGTTAATACCACTTAATGCTACACAGGGTACAAATGAAAAACACATCAAACATTCATGAGCTTCAGTATTATAGAGATTTACACATAAGTACAGACACTAAATATGTCATCAATACCGGCTGTGTAGCACCTGACCAATTTCTTAATGAGTCTACAAACGGACATGACCTTGTAATCATCCCACTTTCTCCTTAAATGTCTGGTAAAATATGAGCCCGACATGAAATACAACCTTTAGAGTCAGTAATTTTCAGGTGTGTGTTCATTTGACTCCACTGACAAAATTAGAGGAGACAATTATTCCATTAGCTTGGGCCTAGGATGTGTCACCTTCTGGGGATGAATGGCTAATGTATTGCATCTTCGTGTGAACATGAATAATTCATAATCATTAATTGCACCCACTGCCAGACCTTATCTAACCCTCGAAAAAGAAACCACATGATTATCCATTTCATCTTGGATACTGTGATCATGTATGGGTTTTGGAACAGAAAACTGATTATGTTTATTAAAAAGTCAGAAGTATGAAACATACACCACAGGTATATCATGTGGTATATTGTATTTTGTTCTCCCCTCACCCCACTTTATTTATTTATTTATTTGAATTTTGGATACTCTCCTGGTGCCAAGAGCCCCACTGTAATTTTCCTGGACATGAAACTTCCTGACTTTTTCCCAATTACCCACTGTGGTGTCATTTTATGCAGTTAAATGTTTTTGTAGGTGGCGTCTGTTCAGCAGCTTTTATTACTGCTGCTCAAAGTAGCTTTGGAGCTACTTATTCCAACAAACTTAAGTTGCTATGCAGCACAGCATTTCCCCCAGAAGAACATATGTTCAGAGGAACATATGTTAAAATAAAATAAACCCTGGCAAGGTTCATCATTGTTGGCTTTTGTTCTGATTTACCAACCAACCAACCGGCCAACCAAAACAACAGGGGTTATACATCAGACTAAACAATTAACTGATTACTAAAAAGAACAATCAGCAAATATCCTTTTAAATTATTACAATGAATACAATAAATTCCTGAAATAGCTGTATTATAGTATCTGATCAAATTAGAAACTAATTAGCAATATTTCCATACCTACCTAAATACTGACTTGAGGATGTTTGAGCAGTGAACCACTTACATGGTTGTTACACTTTGTGGTTTCCTGAAATCCAAACTGGCATCTGTTTCATCTGTTACTATCTGTTTTATCTTGTCTAAGCTGCTAAATAAAGCTCACATATTTGAAATGATATACCATGGTTTCTGAGCTCTGAGCTCCTCTAAGCCAATGACATTAGCCTCCATGTTTATCCCTCAGTGTTGTGGCTCCCACTCCACGTCTTCCTTGCTTGAGGGAACGGTAGGAGAGGAACGATGGTTAATGTTCGTGTGTGGATGTGTTTGTGTGAACAGACAGGGTTGGTGACCTTTTCAGAGAGCTATCATTTAATAAACACTGACAGCCTTTTAGAGACCACTTACCATTCATCTGGTCTACAAGATTAGGCCCGCTAGTGAAACTACACAGTGATCGAATCATTGTCCCCAGACAGCATAGTGACAGCAAGAAAACACAAAAATCAATATTTCAGTGTTTAGGATTCATATTTTAGGAATTGTGGCAGCAACATGCAACAGTCCTCTATCCATCCATCCATTTTCTATACCTGGTTAACTATGCAGGGCCATATGGGGCTGGACTCCATAATGCATTTGGGGAGAGGTGAGGTTGTTCTGGACATTACGCACATGGGCTGTGTGCCATTTTAGAGGCTGAACTTGAACCTGTACCTCCTCCCCAAGAGAGGACGTCTACTCCCATAGACCAAAAGTCATGTTGCATTCAGGTAGCCCTCAATATGCAAGTCACATTATCTCAAATTTTAGTCTCCCAGCTTCCCATTTCAATGAGGAAAGAATTATAAGAAGAATGACAGAGAATGAGAAAATCTGAAGTAAGAACAGATTTATTGTGAGCAGGAGGAATAGACTTGGTGCTTAGACCCCAGCAGGAAGTCGATTACTATGGAAAGCGGTCATATGAATTATGAAGGAAACCCCCCTGGAACCTAGACATTGGTGGTGGTGATGAGGAATGGAGCTTGAGGTCTTTGTGTGGGGGGGAACTTCTGATCAGAGAGTTTGTTTGGAGAAGGCCAGGCAACCACAGTTGGAGAGGTGAAGGGGTGAGGGAGGGCCACAAAACTCCATGATACTGAAATGACAGTTGAATGACAGGTGAGCGTGTGAGGTTGTGATTGGATGAAAACAAAAATGAGCTGGTTGAGCGGAGAGAAACTGCGTTTGTGACTTAGAAGATCGTCCTAATGACCGACCGTTCGGTAAGCTTCATTTAGACTTGATCATCTTTGGAGGAACCAGCCTGAATCAACATTCATATTCACTCCTAAGGGTAATCAGCAGTCTAGCTTTGAACCCGGGACCCTCTGGCTATGATTCAACAGTGCTACTAACAAATGAGCAACAGCAGGTCTCCAACAGATCTCCAAAGGACAGGGAAAGAACAAGAAACTGAGATTCTGAAAAAAAAATTTTCACTGCCTAATTTGTTTCCATTTTATCTTCCAAAAATAGTCAAAGTACATTTCACTAGTGTAACAAGACAAGGCACTACCCAGTACTATGCACAGACACACACATACACACGTCTACACATACACACCAGCGAGACAGGTTCACCATGAGTGCTTGGCCACACTCATCCGGCGACACGTTTCATGCACCGCTGCAGCAAACACGAGAAGTGCATACCGGAAACAGGCCCGACAAGGATAAAAGCAAGAGTACCAGCACGGGGCACGCAACTGCTCCTTTCGTCTGAGGCAGCCTCTCACCCAGCCGGCTGCATGTTTGTCATATTAAATATGAAGCAATTACACAGCCTTACCCAAGCCACACTACTTCTCAATCTCACATTTGAAGTGAAGAAAAAAAAAAAACACCCTCTCTTTCTCCATGTTTTCCCCCGCTGGGAGAAAAAACTTATACAACAACATCTCAGGGTGGAATCAGACGTCCCCTCTCCCCTCCTCTCCTCAGACAGACTTATGTGTTGATAGGGAGATGAGAGATAAATTGATGAAGTTACATTTGGATGAATAAATTAGCGGGCCAACTTGTACCAGAATACATTTACATCTAGATGAGATTACAGCCCTGACATACAAGCTCATTACTGGCTGCTGCAGCTTCCTCCAGACGTCATCACCCAATTGCATCCTAACTCATTCAGCCGGGTCGCTGCTGTGACTGCGAGAACAATACGTACAGTAACTGGCTGATTGATGTGATAAATCACAGGGAGGGAACGCAGAGGAACTACCAGCCGCACACTGTTGAAAGCTGAGTTTTAGTTACTGCGCTGAAGAGACCCCAAGGTGCTGATAAATGTTTCAACATTTAAGGTTGAAGGATTCTTAATTAAAGGCTAAATAGCACAGCTTCTGCCCACCAACATCATCAGAAGAAAATCCTCCTACAATTCACACACACTGACCCCACAAACTCTTTCCTTGCCTTCTAGTGTGAGGCAACGATCCTTGGAGATCCTTTTATGTCCACAAATAAAACACAATGTTTATATGCTATCATAAAGAAATATGAAAGAGGAGTCCTATCTTTATGTGGCTCTGTTATGAGACACAAGGAGAATGTCTTAAAGAAGCAGCAACCTAAAGGGCTGTTTAACTTCCAGCATAATCTAAACATTAAAGGGCATTGATCTATGTATCTATGTTTAGGTGCATTTATGTTTTTCCTGGAATAATTCAATTGTAGATCTTTTTAAACTTCTCAGCTCTGCATATCTTTAGTGTTCATTGTTTTGGTTTTCCAGGCCATAACTTTTTTTATTTAGTCCCACCATTTCCATTGCAGTTTTCAGCTGCAGCAGGCATCTATATAGAAGAAAAAGATGACTGTACACTACCTGATAAGCACTAAAAAGCAGACAGATAAAGTCAGCAACCAGCCGGTGAAGACAGAGGAGAATTTAGCAGCTAGATAGAAAAGCCAGATATTCCCCTCAAGAGTTGGTGGAGACCAAAGCAGAGCTAAAGGGGAGAATTAATATTGGAGTTCTATTCACCAAATGGCCAGAAACATTACTCTAAATGAATGATAATGTTGCTCCACATCTGCTCTATCTGTAAATATGCAACTGTTTGCTAACAAGTTCATCATGTTAACTTAAAAGATGATAATATTTCAGTGTCAGAATAAATTAGTGGGCCAGCTTGTATGGAATATATTTACATCTAGATGAGATTATAGTTTTTGTTCAGAGCTTTTACCCCTTCCCTTGCTCCCAACTGGCCTAAAGTCAGTTAATATATCAATACATTTTCCCACCTGCATTAACAGTGAAAAAAAACGTAAAAGTCATTTTCAATTCTCTTTATTGATCGCAGAACCAAGCTGTTGATTGTTAGAGATAGAGCATGTACCAACATAAAATTCACATTTCCAACAAGAGCAATAATGAAACATCACAAAGTCACAACACATAGAACACATCACCTTTTTACACTGTTACAGAGGCCTTATGTAATGACAAAAAAACACAACACCTATATACTGTAACTAAGGCAATGCAGTAATTAGAGCCAATAAAGCATGATGTAAACAAAATCAATAGTGCAGCAACAGCTTTTCAGTGGAGTAATCATAGTGTAATTACATGTGTGAATGTGCTGCTCTAATTAATATTCCTTCTCACTGGTTCAAAGTCAAAGTGCATGCCTGCAGATTAAAATGATCAAATTAAATTACTACATGATTTAATATTCCCATTTGTACTCTCCTACTGCCACAGTCCTTACAGAAGAAATACAGTCATCTTGCAGGTGGCTCAGGATCCAAGAGAAAGAGCTGAAATGGCCTGCAGCCTAGAGTGAAAGTGAAAAGCCAGGACACAAATGGAAGGAGAAAACAACACAGTGTGTGGAAAGGTAGTTGTGGCTCTACAGGGAAATCTGCTGAAGGGGAGACTCAAGGGAAGGATAAGACCCCTGTCATCAGGATCCCGAGCACTCACAGTCTCATGCACATGAGCACACACGCACAGGCTCAGGCTGAAGCTTGAATGAAAGCCTCATAGCATCTGGATTCAAGAAGCAGTAAGCAAATATATTTCCTCAGTAGTGTAATAAGAATTCTCCAGAGCAGTTGTTTTCTTTTGTCTTTTCCTAACCAGTGTTTTTACATAACAAATGGGAATTATAAACTGTCTCATGATGGGGTTTTTCTCTTTAAACAGCAGAGTTGACCCTTGTACACCATTTGAAGGGCACCTCCTTGAGAGTGGGCACATCAACACCTGTCACTTCTTGCTTCCAGATGTTCAGTAGATGCTTTGTGACACTGCATGGCCCATCTATCACCCAGCACAAAGCCATAACCTACTTCCCCATGCACCATAACATATTCAGGCGGCAATCTGAATATGAGATGCAGAAAGGAAGAAGGCGGCTGTGGAGAATGAGAAGTGAAAGGTTAAGTCGTGGGCTGCCGTTGACAGCACAGCAGGGCATTGTGGAAAAGTGTTGGCAGGTGCATGTTATAGCTCTGAGAAATGGCTGCTTTTTATGGTTTACAACAGGCAATAGCAGCACTGTCGAGGACCTTGTGGGTTCTGGCTGATGGACGGGCCATGTTATTTGTATTAAATCACAGAGGATAACTGTGATTCTATGGGATAATCTGCCTGTCTTGCTGGTGAACGCTGCATTGTAGTGAGAAAGAGACAAAAAGTATGTTTTGATCTGTGCTCTCTGCAATATTTCTTAGAAACACACCAGGGTTAGGGTTAGGGTTAGATCAGCTTATTTACTGCACGAAACGCGAAAGTGAAAAGTCAGGTTAGGATTTTCTTACTTATGAAGTACTTATTTCATCGTGTGGTTTACAACATCTTTAATCCTACTGTCGCAATGATTTATAAAATGTAATTCATTTCATAGATTAAAAGAACTAATCTACTGCAACAGAGTTTTCATTTCACCAGAGGAAAAAGTGTCAGTGTGTGAATTTAAGATAATGTTAGGTGTTTAATTACTGACAACCTACAGGGAAAACCTGTGTCATACAATTACTCGTCGTTGAAACTGACTGGATTTTACTGTTGTCTCAGCTTCAGTACATCAGTCCCAGCTGTATCAGTGTTACAAAGGTTTTCTGGCTAAATATGTGATTAAATAACTTCAGAGGGTTCACATTAGATTAAATCATTAAATACTATGTTTTGACATTTATCTTCTAAATAAAATTGGGCTCTTATAAAATGACCTTGAGCAGCTTACATCAGGTTTATTCTTTATTGTGCACAAAGTAATAAAATAAATTGAAACCAAAATGGACTTCTACTCAAAAAACAGCAGATGACATTTACTGTAGCGGATTTGATCAGAGAGATGAATCACCTACTGTCCTTGGATACAATCCATGATTCAGTACAACCTTTGACCTGGGTGTGTTGAGAGAGTATGTTTCTCTAGGTCACAAGGGAAGCCTATAACCATATTGTTGGTAATGATGGGACACAAATACACACGCACACGGAGGCAAGACACATGACAACAAACTCAACAGAGTGTAAAATCAGAATAATACATTGGCAGCAGCACAGACCAGAAAGTGAGGGGAGCTGCTGCGTGTCAGTCAGTTATGTTCAGAGCAGGAGTGTTTGCTTTGATTCACAGGCAGCAACACAGCACTCAAAGTATGTCCAGAAAACAATTTCCCATGGATATATTTTTGATAGCTTGGGTGCAAGACACATCTGACACCTCAGGAGTGGCTCACTGTAAACATTTCAATCAACCTCAACCAGTTTGTGCAAATGTAATGCAATGGTCCTGCAATACCTTCTACCTTGGTGACGGTTATTACAGTCACTTTTTGTCAAAAGTGTCAGAATGGTGTAGAATTACATCTTGTGTGGTGCTTTAAAACCCATGTCCCTGGCTTAAACAGTATGTTCTCTTTCTATACACACTATATGCCCCCATACAAATTTATAGTATGGTAGATGGAGTTTCCTCTCATTACTTCTCCTAAACCTATAAGTAGTACACACACCTGTTGGGTAGCGCAGGGTGTGATTCAGGACCTCTGTGGTCACAACATCACCTGTGATTATTGTTTCATATCCTGACAGCTGACAATTAGATTGCACTGCAAGAAACCACACTGAATCGTAATGGGAAATGGTGGTAATGTGGACAATTCAGACAAATTCTATCTATCTATCTATTAGGATTATGTTAAAAATAATCAATGATGCCATCCAGAATGTTTGCTAGTAATATAAAGAAAAAGTGTGAGAGATATTTATATGTTACTTTGAATTTCTATATTGATTTAACAAGCCTACTTTGTCTTGGGTCAATCAGGGGCTGGTTTCACAAAGACAGAAACTAATAGTCAGATTTGAGATAGATGTTTAAATTCATTTGTTGCTCAAAACTGTCTAGTTTTTGATGTTTTGAAGGAGGAGTCGTTTGCTATGAAATCTGCATAAATTAAACTCAAAAAAACATCATACTGCTCAGCTCTGCTCCCTCCGACAGAAAATATTTGCCTTTTGTAAGAAGTGAAGAGTGTCACTGTACCGAAAGCTTACAGTGGAATAAAATCTCATTGCAGTGCATATCTGTGGCAGAGTCGAGATGCTGTAGCTTCCTTAATGTGGCAGGGCTCAGAACTTCTGCGAACTTGCCAGTCAGGCTCAGGATAGTTTTCTTTAGAAAATAAAAATGACTGACATTGTCCTCAATGCTGAATAATTCCAAGCACCACAATAATGTTACCGAACCACATATTAAAAGCCACGTTTTTTTCCTCTTTTTTGTCATTTGGTGTCCGTGGTCAACACAAGTCTCTGATTGTTGCCATGGAAACTATGGGTCCTGATTTTAGAGTCAGCCCGGGCTGTAGGTGGCTAACTTTTTAGGCTTAAAATAACTCCGTCTCTCTTATGAAACTGACTAGACTAATCTAGAGCAAAGTTAAGACTGGCCTAATGTTACAGACCAGTCTGAAATAACTTTGTGAACTTCCCCTGACCTTACAAACACCATCAATGAATAATTAATGAATACCACAGCAGGGTATTTAAGGGTGTAGTTGTATTTTTAATTATGAACTTTATTATTATCAAATTATAAGTCCTAAAGTATAACATGTTTTACACTCATTCACAGAAGAGATTTAAAAATACTGTGAGAGAGGGAGAGGATGACATGCAACAATGATCCCATGCTGGAATCACATGCAAGACACTGCTGCTGTATGACACGCACCTGAGCCAACTGAGCCTCCAAGGTGTCTCAGTTGTCCAATGTTCAGCGATGATCTTTCACACTAAATCGTGTTTAACACACACACACACACACACACACACACACACACGCACTACATCCACAGAGGGAGGGAATACTACAAAGGTCAGGAGAGTTTGCCCTGCATTTTCTGCTAAAAGTCAAACGTGTGCATATTTTCACACACTGGCAAGTGGCCCAGCAGTGTGGCAGCGTGCCGTGGCATTCAGGCATGACAGACTCTGACTAAGCAGAGTGTATGTGTGTGTGTGTGTGTGTGTATGAAGCCAAACCTGTTGCGAAAGCTTGTTTTTTTATACAATTTGTTTTGGTTCACTTTGGTTTGAATATATTACCAGAAAGGACAAAGCAATCAGTGGCAGGAAGGGAGGAAAAATGACAGGAGAACATCTGAAAGTCAATTTTATTTATAGATGGTGAGATGGGCCTTGGGCTAAGATGAATATCCCAGACAGACATACCCCAAATTAATCAGCTGATCATAGAAATAGATTTGGAGGAGCAGCTCATTTCCATTCATTTAGGATGGGTGAGAGCACATGGAGGACATGGGAAGACAGCCAGGCCAAGAAAAAAATAAAAATAAAATAAATGAGTTTTGCTGTGTCACATGGTTTCCCCAGGGTGAAGATGTCATGAGCATTAAATGGAAACGGATACATTTGAGACTGCATTAAATTTGACTTCAGGGGAGAGAGGAAGCAGATATTACTAGAATGCACTAAAAAGATATCTGGATCAAAAGGAAGACATTGCCCTAAAGGGTTTGTTGACAGCTGTGCTGCGCATGTTATGTGATATCCCTTTGACGATAAATATTGATTATTCCCCGACATTCATGGTGAGTTCCATTTCATTGATCCTCTGGAGGAAATTTGCTTTCTGCATTTGTCCCATTTGGACATTTAAAAAAAAAAAAAAAAAAAAAAAAACTATTTAGAGGAACAGGAAGCCACAGCACAATTTGGATATCAAGCTAATTCTCTAGTTTTTCATTTCAACAAACATGTCTTTTTTCAAAACCAATCAAACCATTTAAGTGAACAAAGTAGTTTATAATAGTAGAGAAGTCGGTGTAAGCTTTAAAAAATTATGAGTGATATGGTTGCCAGAGGTTGTTTATCATATACTGTGTACTGTTTGTTTATGCCTATAACCTTAGTAGTCATGACAACAAATGAAAAGATAAGTTCTACTACAGTTGTGTTTGTACATGATGATGATGTAACGGTGACAGTTCAGCTCGTGGTGGCACTTTTTTGTGCACTGATTGGTCTGCAACCTGTCACCCCGGGGCTTTTACGACTCATCAGACCAACAGTACAGGACTGTCAAATCATTCTCTGGCTCCTTTTTATCACTCCACTCACCTATTGTGGGGAGAATAAAGGCTGAATCCAGGATAGGAGATATGATTGCTGCATTCAAGTAAATGCTGGTAACACTGCCAAGACTGTGACAGAATGAGAACAGATGGACGGATTAGAAACCAGACTGTAATAATGAAAGCTTTTAGTTTACTCCCAGGCGGCTGAACCTGACACTTTCAGCTCTGGAGGTTTGGTTCTGGATGCCCCCAGACCCTTTCACACCAGTTACAAATTCATTCTATGCTAGTAGCACAATATTACAAAAAGGTGCTGATTGTACTTTTTCTCAGCTTTGTTTAGGTGACAAGTTTAATTTATTTTTGTGTGTGTGATGTGATAAACACAACCCATATTTCCTGTAGATTAAAAGCTTAAAGGGGTTTTAAACCACAATTTTACCCAGGTCAGGTATGTTTACAGCTGTGTGTACGTGTGTGGCCCCATTCCATCTGTCAAAGGCCATGGTTATGCATGTGGGACCTTGAGATTGTTACTGCAGCAAAAAAAAGGAGTGTTTGTAGCAGGACTGATACAATGAGAGCTGAAGGATAAATGGACAGGGGTCAAACCGCTGAGCTGATTTCTCCTCCATCTGAAGTAAATGCACACACATGCACACACACTTGTGCAGTACAGTTAGATGTTTATTTGCCCTTGGCATAAACACAACTCTTAAGAAGCATAAAAGGAGTTCCAGCAACTGAAATACATATTCTAAAAGAAAACAATGACAATGAAATAAAAACAAACAGCTAAAAAGAAATGCATTCTGTATGTGTTACATAAAGGAATAAAAGGGTATTCTGATCACACATACATGTGGAAAGTAAAAAGGATTTCCCCTAGGAATCCTCTCTAAGTAAAAGGAAGAAACTCTCCTGTTCTCATCAGGTTGAGATTGGCAGTCGGGGCCTCTGATGTGACTGGTAATCATCCCCATTCCTGAGAAGTTGCCAGGTAGCATTAAAGCACAACAAAGCAGCTGTGGCACACAAGGCACTCGGCTCATAGTGTTACGCAGATTCATTTTCTTTCTAAGTGGAAAAACACAAAGTGTGTTTGCTTTCTTAGGATTCTACAAACAACTCGAAAGTACTTGCAGGTAAATTTATTCAGGATAAGAATACTCAAGGAAAAGCCAGCTAGATAGTTGTTAAATTGTTCGTGGCAGAGTCTTAACACACAAGTCTGGCTTTATTCCACACTACATTTTTCTTATTGGTCAACAAATATCATGAAAAACCAAGAACCAATAATTAGTAGACCCAACTAACAAGTATTTGAGTGGCCAAAGCCTGATGTAGCATCCCTCTGTGCCATCCAAATCGATTATTGTCCAAAAACATCAGTGAGCCACACAGTTGCGCTGGGTGACATGTTCATTCATTACAACGAAAACGGCCAATGCATTGAATTCCAAAGCCACAGCTGAGACACAGGGGTATGACACACAGCGGGAACTGAACTGTGGATGTTGTGGTTATGTGGTATGTTCCATAACCATTAAACCACTGGACATCCGTAACTCTAAGTAACGTTATGGATTAAATTACAAAGATGTCAGTCTTTATAGTTGTAACAAATAAAACATATGGTCAAAGCTGCCACATGTCAAAGTTGAAAATTTCTGACTTTGGCCCACGAGTCCCATTGTCAAAACAAAATAAGAGACTGAGACAGACAGCAGAATATAGGGCTTAAAGCAAAACATAAACTGCACAAATTTAGTCAATTTACTGTAGTTTTAAGTAGCATATGCAAACATGATTCATAATGTGTGTTCTTGCTTAGGGTTCCATACAGCATACATGCATGATTACATGAGGCGCACACACACACACACACCACCTCTCTTTCACCTGCGCGCATTGAAACAATGTGACCAAGGACTGTGCATTTTTATACAGAACAATGGCACATACTGTACATCTGGTGCCAACTTGCTTTATCACATCTGACTGGCCAATAACAGCCGCTGTCACAGAAACAAAGCCAGAGAAGCCATTGCAATTTCGGACTGTGATATGGTTGAAATGCATTAATTTAGCCGGAGCAGATGTGGAGCGCAGATGCACAGACAGACTTATCAACACAGCTTTTTCATCCATATTGTTGGTTGATGAAAAGTAAACTGACTTGGCCATGTGGAAACTAGAGGGGGAAAAAAAAAGTATCTTTATGATAGATGACCGTGGTCACGTAAGGTACAAGTAAAGAAACCAACTTCTAAGCCATCAGTTTCCAAAGGGATAGTGAAACTTGAGCGAGTGTCTGGAAAATGAACTCGCAGGTGGCTCATGTGAGAAATGTGGAGAAAAACATGGTGTGTAAAGCAGTGTTAAGACTGCATTCCCTGTGGGTTACCCATGGTCAAACACACACATGATGAATTTCAATATATTCAGCTGAGCATTAATTATGAATCATCTGCCTTGTTGGCTATGCATCAGTTGAGAAGAGGCAAACTAAGACATACTGTATAGGGAGTGCACGAAGCAGAGAAAAGAGCTTATACAGCAAATGAAAAGTGTGTGTGGGTATGCATGCATGATGTGTTTTAAAAGCAGTGTGGGAGGAGGAGCAAATTTACCTACATTCCTTCAAAAAATATAATCAGTATGTGTGTTAGTTGGTGAGGGGGTGTCCCATTATATATTATTTCCTGGTGGTTTTGGTTCAAAATCCTCTATTTGATGCTGAGACCTTGCCTTTGAATGATTATATGTGAGATTCGATACAGCAGGTACTGTTCATGGGTTCTGACATGCATGTCGTCAGCCAAAATTACAAATAAAGCCCCCAAGATTAAGTGATATTTAGAGTAATCAAAGAGCGACCGTCTCCCAAGAACCACCCACACACTCATGCCAGTTGTATCCATAAATACATAAAATCACACAAATACCAACACGTGGATTCTGCGCGAGGTGGGCCTGGGTGACAGACCACATCAGTCACACCACAGGCATTCATAAATGTTGAGCAGGCCAGCCTAGTAGGTGGCATGACATTATTCCAACTCATTAACATCAACCTGGAATATTATAACGTGACAAGACCCTGTTTGATGCTTGTTAATCTATTTTTACCGAGCTTATACCCCTGTGAATTGGGGCCAGTGAATGCCCAGTGGCATGTCCATTACAAAATGAAAAGAGGTCGCAGAGCAGATGAGTTTTGAAAGAAACACAGCGATGCACAGACTACACCGAATGTTACTATAGGTAACGTTTATGCTGCTTTTTATTTTATCACATTCAATGATGGTGCATCTGGCATGGCCTTTGTGAAGCTGTTGTTGAAGCCTTGCTTTTTGTTGAATGTAATGAAAATGTAAATATTAAAAATATAATGTTTACTTTTAAATGATCAGTGTTCAAGCATTGCACTAAAATTGGGTCATTAATCAATGTAATTTTATAAATAACTAATTTTGTCAGTAACCTAAATCCCAAGATATGCTGCTGGTAATAAATCATAGCATCAGTGGGGAAATGGATATGTGCTGCTTTAGTAACTGGATCACTGAGTCACTTGAGGCAAAGTGTTCCACCGTCTGAAGAATTCAACATTTGTCTGTGGGAACCCTAGATACCAGATTAAAGCATAAGTTCAACCCAGGCCTCATTCAAATGTTATTCCTCATCATTTACGACTGTGTACAGCACAACCGTAACTTTACTTAGACATGTACCTCTCTGCTGCAGCCTCTTAAACACAGTCCAACGGGGGAAATCATTTACGCCTTCAACAACCATAATAAATCTTGTCTTCAAACCTGAGAGGTTAAGTCAGACAGGCCTATCTGTTCCTCCAGTGAAAAGGATCACAAACTTTGCCTTCCATGAGGTTTAATTGAATTGAACTGACTTTTGCACAACTTGCTGCTTCTGGCGTAGACATAGATACAGTTAATAAAACCTGACAGAAAACATTCCAGCCTCCATTCAGTGGAAGAACATATAGACGTGTGCAACAACCCTGTGAGCGAGCTTGCTGTTTGTGAAAATGAGATTTAACCTTGTTTTTTGAAGACCTCAGTGATTTCCCCACTGGATTGTGATTATTGAGGCTGTGCTATGCATGATTTTAAATGGTATAAATAAGTTCTTGGTTGAAAAACAGCGAATCTATCAGCTAATTTACGCTAACCGCGAGCTTAAAAGCAAAAACTAAGCATGTTAACTGTGGAAGTGTCAATTCCAGGCATTACAGTAATAACCCAGTAATTAAGCCATTTACATAGTGTGTTTTCATTTTAAATGACTGCAAAAGAAAGCTAAAATATCACACTAAATGCAAGATCAATATAAATACTGATGCATGACAAAGTCATATAACAATTCTGTGCATGTGCTATCAAGACAAGTGTTCAGGAGTAATGCTGATGACGCATATTAGTAGTTCAAAGTATTCTTTTATGTCCTTAATGAGACAAAGATAATCAGGAGGATAATGAAGAAATTGTGGGATTGGTTCTCAAAAACTGGGAGTGGAGCTGTGAATTGAAATCCCCCACACTGGAGGATTGGACTGGATGTTGTGTATGCCTGTTCAGCAAAAAAAAACCAAAACAAAACAGACAGACAGGAGGAAGGAGTCTGAACTGCTGATCTAGGAGATCTGCTTCATCCCCTCCATGGCAGAGGTTATGGTAAACTATCAGAAACGCAGCATGGGACCAGGCTATGTTAACACGAACCAGGACCCATTGGTATTTTCCAAACTCAGAGGACATGTCATATAAATGGCCGCCAAATATTGTTTATCCCACAAATTACATTTCTCAGTAGTTTCTTTCCACAAGGACTACTCCATGTTTGAGTGAGAGAATTCAATTTAAGATTTGAACCAAGTGCTCTGAAGTATGTCTGTGATACTTAACCCAAAGAAAATGTAAGTGTAAGCAGTTTGACCAGCAGCCAACCATGGAGCTCTTTGAAACTGCTTTGTATGTAGACTCTGGTGTTCGTAAACCAAGGAATGAATCTTAGTATTCAGAGTGAAGGCCGAGTCACTCTTAAATGAATCACTCCTCATACTGTAAGTAGAGCTTGTTAATTGGCTTTTTGAAGAGACTCTCCAGTGAATAATAGCAGCATCCTTTATTCAACAGGCCTAGTTCATTTGAGAATGTGTCATTAGTTTTAGGTCACAAGTTTTCAATGAAGCCTTGGATGGGCTCTGGAGAATGAGCGGAGTGCACACATACTGACAGCTTTGATATAGTAACCATGGGTCATAATAAGCTGCTTCCAAAAACAACCTATAGGGTGTTTTTTTTTTTTTTTTTTTTTAAATGGGACGTCAGTCTCCTTATTTCTGCATGTTACACTAAATGTACTGAAGTATATTGAAACCTGAACAAAACATGTGAGCACCTAAACATGAAATTCATATCTGACTGTTGAGCATCTCATTTTAAAACCATAGGCTTTAATCTGCTGCTTTGAATCCATTTGGATTCTGCAAACTTGATACAGGCTTTTTCTCATAAACTGAACCTACGTTTTTTTCATGGGGTAGAGGTCAGAGCTGTAGAGGCCAGTCAAGTTCTTCCACATCAAATTGGGTAAAACTGTTTCTTAATGGACCTGGTTTGTTTGGGCACTGTCATGTTAAAACAGGAGAAGGCCTCCCCCAAAGTGTTGCCATAAAGTTGGAGGCACATACAAATGTGGTACTGTGTTTATTTGACCATGATAAAATTAAAACAAACCTGATATCAAAAAGCCAATGATGCACCATTGGAATGAATCTTGCACAGGCAAAAGGAAACCATGGTTTCAAGGTGTAAGATAATAGTATGATAATAGAAAATGATAACTATTTAGTAAAAAAAAAAAGAAAAAGAAAAAGAAAGAAAAAAATCAATGGAAAAAGAAAAGAAAATCATCATTCTGGTTCATGTCAAACAAATTGAGGATGGACATATGTCTTTTGGGATGAAGGGCATTTTATTCAGAGACCTCCTGAGTTTATCAAAGGTTGCTGGGGTATTTATTTTTTCAGAAAAGCAAATGCTATAGCTCTGTGACATGAATTACAATGTTAATACACAAGGCAGAAACTGGAAGTCCAAAAATACAGAAATAAATACATAAATTAAAATGAATAAATATATTGGCCGGAGTGAGGATGTCCAGATGTTTTTAGTGTGCATTTCAGTGAAGACAGTATTGTAAAAAACAAACAAACAAACAAACAAAAGAATGAATGAGAAATATGGGAAATTAAGGCACAGGAGGAAAGAAAGAGACAGGAGACAGAGTCACAGTCACAGAAAGAAGAAAGTAAGGAAGAAAAAATAGAGACAGTGGCTGAGAAAACGAGAAAAGAGAGAC
The DNA here is from genome assembly GCA_033238685.1 of Lates japonicus. Classification (NCBI taxonomy): domain Eukaryota; kingdom Metazoa; phylum Chordata; class Actinopteri; family Centropomidae; genus Lates; species Lates japonicus. The sequence continues at coordinate 8,107,734 of BRZM01000004.1, read as the reverse complement.
ACAGTGAATGAGTGAGTGAGTGAGGGAGAGAGAGTGACTTGCACCTCCTTCGTTATGTGTGACAGTCCAGCTCCACAGCCTCCTCCGCTGCCTCCCTCTCACACCCACTCTGTCTCGCATCCACATCTCTTCATTTCACAGTCTGCTCCGCTTCTGCTCCTGCTTTCTGTTTATTTCTCTTTCATTTTCTCCCCCCTTCCTGCTTTTCTTTTGATTCTCCATCCTTCGACATGCTCCTCACGTGAAGTCCGCCACAACTTGCATAGCCAGTGGATGCTGAGCATATAAAAAGAAAAAAAAGAAAAAACAACAAGGCAAATGCTCTTTCGGGGAATAAGAGAAAAATCCACGCACATTTGCATCCTTCACTGAACGGCTTGAACGGAGCAACACTATGGATCTGTCATTCATGGCAGCGCAGGTGAGTCATTTTCCTCCAATTCCCCCACAGATCCTTGGCTCGTCCGAACTTTTTAGTAAGACATTTTATCCATTGATTCCATGGGCGTGGCCGGTCAACAAGTTCATGTGGCGCTTTTGACAATTAAAGATCGTAAGAACGACTCAACACTATTGATCATGAAAAATAGCTGGAAAAAAATAATGCATAATCCTATAATGTTGCTTAAATGACTCAAACTGCGTTTCTGGTACATTGCTGTAGGCTACTTATGGTGATATTACTGTAGTAGCCCTCCAGTGAATAGTTTTGATGTAGTTGTCCTTTCAAAGTTCATTTAGTTTTTTGTAGATCATGGTCTAACTTGGACACACTGTACTTGTGTGTCAGAATCTAGAGCAGGGAGATTGCCAAAAATCATAAAAACATAATTTAAATTTTACACTTCAGTGCACATTGTGCATTTCATATTATTGCTTGTTTAATTTTAGTTGGATAAATTGCACCACTTTAATTGGACCAAGATCTTGTGGCATATTGTGTTACTAATGCAAATCCTCAGTTGTGATGGTTTCCATAGTGATTTGAATATGTTACACCCAATTGATTTTGGCATCATGGAGAACATGTGTTATTGTGCATCTGTTCATAGACACATGATTTGTTTTCAGAAGTGGTATTCTGCCCTCCCCTCTCTCAGCGTCTGGCTGCTTATGGTTTGTCTGGTGCCATCTACTTTGCCATTTTGTGCGCAACTGCCATTAAAAGGGTTCATAGCATTATCTTTGCTGCCAATGGCCCTTCTGCGGGCCAGACTGAGCCAAATGCACCCACATCTTTTTAAATCAAGGACCCCTAAATAGAAATGCACTGAAGCATGGAACCATCTGAGAATACATTTTTATTCAATAACCTGATTGAAGGGGAGGTGGAGTAATAACAGAGTGCATGAAACCTGACCTCAAATCAGTCAGTGTTTTTCACTCTCGTGTAAACTTTTAGTGTTATAATTCAACTTGTAATGTATTGGATAAAATGTTCTCTTGTGTCTCTAAAAACTTTGGTTGTGTAGCAATGTACAGGAGCCAGACTTGCAGCAAATTATGAGTGTAGGAAGCAGAATACCCTCAGCCTATGGGAGCTGCTGTGGCAAATCAGTAACTCAACTGAATACCACAGTGTTTGAAACCATTTAACTAGAGCTGTGGGCACTTTGGTGCATATGTAGGAAGTTTCCTCTGCCCACACTGTGTGGTGAAGCACACAGCTATGCAGCAAGCTAAACATACTTCCAATATGTGGTTACAGATTGTTACTGGCCTTTGAAGGTTTCCTTGAAACAAATGTGAAACATGAAAACAGTACTGGACAACACATTTAATGACAGTTATTACAACTATAAACAAGAGTGAGAACAAAATGTACTATAAAAAAATGACTTAGTGCAGTAACAAGGAGACTAAATTCACAGTAGTATAGATGAAATTAGGTACAGTGTCACTCAAGTATATCTAATCAAAAACCAACATTAAATCCCTGTAGGAAGCTACACAGTAATAAATCTTGCAGCATTTTGAGCTGAAACAATTAGTTGTTTAATTGATTAGGAGAATGACAGAAAATTAATCCAATATTAATCCAATGTCAAAACTGTTGTTTAATAATCATTTGAGCAGTTTTTCTGCAAAACTTATTTTTCTCCAGCTTCTTAATTATGAAACATGTTCTGCGTTTCCTATGATAAGACACAGAACATTTTTGGGGGTTTGGATTGATGATCAGTCATTTGACAAAAATGGTGGATGTAACAATGCTAGTTAACGGTTACTGTTATGCAGCTGTGCTAGTACTAATGGTTGCTACTATTGTTCACTATATAAAACGTTCAACTGAAGCCAACTGCTGGCAGCAGAATAATGTAACAGTTTTTGGAGCAACTATTAAGTGCAAGGAGTCATAACTTGTCTTAAATGAGACTCTGATTTGCTTCCAGTTCCCATCACCTTATACTTATTCACACCTGCTCCTCCAGTCCACCTTTTCCAAGCATCCACGTACCGTCTCCACAAGAATGCAGCCCCGTCAGAGAGGTAATGGCTAATTTAACAGAGGTGAAATTCATTCCAATGCCCTGAGTCACTCTGTAATGGTGACTGTGAATGAAGTCAGGCAAATGTCCCTGGAGTTTTGAAGACTGACTTAGCAATGGATTATTTTTTGCCCATCCATCTCAGTGTAGCCGCGCCGCCTGCAAATCATTGGGCCTTCGCCATCACTTTGTCTCTAAAAGATGACAGATGCTGCCATAACTGTTCTCTCCTAAAGACAGAGAAAGTTTGTAAAGAAGTGCAACTCAGGAGTCGGTTGCTGATTTTCTCCCTGTAGCAGAGGATGACAAATGAGTAGTTTAGAAGATGTGTTGGCCATTATTGCTAAAGTAAATTTGCAGAGAGCACATTAAACTCATTAGTGATATATATCTTGCAGGATTTAGTTTCCTGAAGAAACTAAGCTTTCATTTAGCAAAAACACATCCTGCAAGACAAGAACATGCATTACGTGTGTACCGCTCAGTGCAGTTCCAGTTCAGACTGTTAACATAATTGGCCATTGTCTCACTGCATTTGTCACTCTTATTTTTGTCGAAATGGTTTTGTACGATATCACAGAAACATGCTGAATAGCTCTCTGCAGAACAATGTGCGCGCTTTTGTGTTTGGTGAATGATTTGCATTTGCCAGCGATGCCTCACTGGTTTGAAATGAAAAGGGGGCATACTTCATTAGGCTGAAAGTGGTGGCATCCTCAAGCCTTACAAAACATGGATTAATAGTTGACAATCACAGTGAAGCCTCTGAATGCTAAGCTGCAGGCAATGAGGCAATTTGGTCTTTATCTTTCCAAATACACTGAATTTAAAGTGTTGTTTCAGACAATGTCCCTCAGCTTTTTAGATATGGATATAAAGATTTTATATTTATTTTAATCACATCATGTACATCTTTGTACCTTGAGCAGGTGGTAACTGTTGAATTTACTAAATGGCAGATGTTAACACATTAAAAAAGAAAAGCCAATGTGTTCCCTGGTTACTAACTGATGTTAAGGTCAAGTTTGATGTGTTGTGGAAAGGCTACAGTGCCATCCTGGGCATTTTGCCCATCTCAGACTTGCTTCAGCTGACAGATTTGCCACACAGGGCAGCAAAACCCTCAAGGCTGTGTCTATCCAGTACACAGTGACCCACTGGCCTTGGCCTTTTACTCATTTTTGCTTGAGTAAAAGGTCTATGCATGCATACACGTGGCATGCATGCAGACATGTTTTTAAAAAAAAAAGATGTACTATAGGCAACATTTGATCCCATGTGTGAGAAAAAGGCACAGAAGGAAGGTTAACACAGCTCTGTTTGTTTCATTCCCTTTCCATTACCTTCATGTCTGGACAGTTAACTCATAAATGAGACACCAGAGGTCTTTTTCCATATTCTCACTTCAGATGTTTTGTCTTTTCATGACAGGCCATCAGCATTTCTCATTACTCATTTACTTATTCAGTGAAGCTGTGGCTCTGAGTCATTCTACCTGACAAGGTTGTCCATCTCCTCTCATGTTAGAGAGTGCAGACGAGAATGAAAGAGAATGAGAATGGAGGGAGAGTTTGACAGCCTCAACACAAACAGAGTCATCTGTATTTACCCGCAGCAACAGGACTCCCAGATCAGGAGCAGACAGGTCTGGTAGATACACTTCGGTGCCAAACAGTAGGACATTTCAGAAAGTACCAGAAAGTCAATACAATCAGAGTAGATGATCTAAAGTATATAGATGTGTTTAATTGAATTGTGTTAATGCAGTCAGCACCACACACTCCCATGCCAGTTCTAACCTGCATTGTGCAGAATAATTACAGCTACTTCGATTATAACGGTCAAAATAAAACAACTGGACCACATTTACTGGGATAGAAGTGACAAAAGCAGAGAAAGACTGGGCTGGAGGAGACTTGTATGTGCATCACCATCCCACGATATGCAGCTAGATATGGAAATGCAAGTTGAATAGTTCACAGATGAGATTATTTTCCTATTAAACACAGTTTTCAAAATAGCAGCTGCCACAAGGCCTATATCAAGACCATCTTTGTTCTCAATTGCATAAAAAATTCAATTACATAATCATGTTATCTCACTGTGCATTCTTCACACCCAGACTGTCCCTTTAAAAAGAAAAAAAGAAGAATCTCATGGTCTCTATAGTGGAGGCTTATTTGAGGAGTGTAATAATGGCACACCAGCCTTTTCATCTCAAGGAGTTCATTTCCCCTCTGGTCTTTTGTCTGCTTTTTTCAGCAATTGGTTTTATATGAAAGCTGTAGTCTCAAGATAGTGAAAACTTGCAACAGCCCCAATTTTCAGTCGTCTTCCACTTTTATGACCCTGTAAACAGACTGAGAGAATAACACCGCAAATCAATTAGAAGACGGTGTATGCACAGGAAAAATCAATGCTTTTAACAGATTAAAAGCAGGTGAATCTCTCTTTGTTGCGTCCTATTTCTATTTTTAGTAGCTTTCCAAGAAGTGCTATTTGAGGATTTGAAGCCTTTTCTTTATTCTAATCCTTTCAAAATGCAGATATAAACAAATTGACAGAATAATGTTATCAAACCACAGTGACTGTAAATTTGTTGTTCTTATAGTGATGATGATGCAGCCCTGCTTGACACATCTCCATTAATAGATGATTTCTACTGCACAGGTTGAAGGTGAGGTCTTGCTCTTCACAGCAGGCCCACTTCATAGTTTACTCTCACTTCATGGATGTAGTACCTCCTGTTGTGAGAATGTAGAATACACAGTAGGCAGGAGCATCCAGAACAAACACAATGTGCTCTATTTTGGTAGAAGGTTTGCTTTGGCTGACTTTATGGCTGATTTTTTATGTCATCCTCCTCATAATCAAACCAAAGACTCATTAAAAAAATAAAACGGTTTATGTTTTCTAGCTGTTGTTGATGGTGGAGAGAGTCAGTGCCGCTGCAGGTGTTCGTGTTAAATGAGCAGCTCCTGGTCTCAGTGAGAACAATTGACTACCCGACAGGAAACTGCAGGTCTCCGTTATTGGCTCTGATCACTCTCAAAGCAGGTAAACAGCCTTGTAACCAACAGACTGTTTGCTAAACCCCTCCTCCAAACAGCGATTTTCCAATCATAGCCTAGCAACCATAACTAGGCACATCGGGTCGTCAAGGGAGGCATCCCAATGTTCCCAGGGTCCTATGTTCCCCAGCTTTACACGTGTCTTGAGTTTCCCAGCTCTATATAGCACATAATGGGAACCTGAAAAAGTTGCTCCCTAGGTTTGTATTTGCTTAATATGACATGGACAAAGGATTTTGTGTTCGCCACCCCTGTCGTATTGCAACCCACTCCAGGAAAATAAATAAATGAATTAAAAAAAATAAAAATAAAATTTAAAAAATCAAGCAAAAATGTTCCCATACTACAAAGTATGGGGACATTATTTTGAGGGGTTACAGGTTATGTTACAGGAAGCGTAATAACTGTTGTGTTTCTCTCCCATGCAGGAGCCAGTCTGAGATGCTACTGTATCAGAGTTAATGCTAACATTAGTGGTTCCCTCCTGCCTTTTATTGGATTTGGGGAAATTTATCAGGTTTTGCTGATAACAGCACAGGCAGAGGACCCAAACACACACACACACACACACACACACACACACAAAGGCAGGCTAATGCAGTGAAGTGGTCTTGAATATATGAAAACAGGTTAACAGGCAGATGGTGGAAGAGCAGGCAAGCGGAACAGGTCAATATACAGAAACACAAAAACAGATAATCCCACAATGGCCTGGAGAAAATGGCACATTTAAATAAAGACTGGGGCGATGATGAAGCTGGAAACAGGTGTGTCAGTGGGCTGGGAAACACAGGTGATAAAACAAGTGATCTTCTGGTGGACAGAAGGAGAATGGTAGGTCTTGGGAGAAAACATTGCTTGGGAATGAGGTAGAGAAAGGGGCTGAGGGGGACTGAGGCAGCGGATTATGATAATATTAAAATTCCTTTTCTGTTTGTGTGCATGCATGTGCACTAACTGCTCCTAGCATGTGTGTGCTTATTGTCTTCACTGCTCATGGACAGGTTAAATGCAGAGGTCAAATTCCCGTGCGTGTAAAACATACTTGGATAATATAGGACTCTTCTTCTTCCAGCTATAGCTGATAAAATCTGCTTGTGTCAATTGTCATTTCAGCTGGAAAAACTGACAGTCGCCTACTAGCAATGAGAAGTTATTTTTGTCTTAGAACATTGATGATAAATCTGCCACCATTGTCTCTGTAACTGCATGTAGGCTGTGCGAGCACAGATGTCTTGACAGGTGTACTTGGGGAGGCGGGGCTTAGAGAACTGTCAGTAAATGGTTGGAGACAGTTGACAAAACCTAGTGACTGGTAAAAAATAATGTGACTCAGCCGCCACGTTACTGTACGTTAATTTCCCAGCATCTCAATGCTATCTTATCTTTCAACATGTTTGCACTGTAAAACGCAAACATCTCCCGGCTGTTTTGCACCTGAAATGAGTGATTGCATATTGACAGAAGTCCTGGGGAGAATGAAAGGGAGACTTAATGGACTGTGACAGCCAAGTATGAAGTAATAACATCTTTCCCTGATAGACCTAACCCCCTAACTGCATGATGCTTCCTATATAACTCTGCCTGTGATATTCAGCAGGCATGAATTATGTATTTATACATAAATAATCTATTCTCCACCCATCCCGAGATAATTTCAAACCTGCTCTGTCCTTTGTATTGATATGTTTCAGAGTAAAATTGAGCTATGATTTGGGTTAAAACTGATGAATATTGCCTCAGCCTGCACATCATAAAAATCAGCTCCGTGCCGACGTTTTTGCCATTATATCGCACATAAAATGCTAATCTGAATTCAGCTCATAAGCAGTTCTTTTGATGAAAAGGAAACACAGGTGGAAATTATGAAGAGTTAAACAGTGGGTGGCTGCTTTGCTTTGGTGAAGGCTGGCGAAATGCTGAATGGCAGCAGCTGATTACACACTATTAAGGAGGAAGCAGAGATGAATTATGATTGCTGTTAAAATCACCACGGCTGCTGTAATTTATTGGGATCATTATGCATTTTTGGAATCGTTAGCATGCTAAACATAAAGTAATAAAACCATACAAGTGTGTTATGTAGTGAGTCTCCAGCACAGCTTTTCAAGTTTTGCCAGGAGATGTCAATTAAAATGTTTTCATCCCTGGATGCAATTTCAGTAAATTACCTCTGAGTACAAACAGAAATAGCAAAGAAAGAATGATTTGTTGTTGCTTTGACATTGGAGTTTTGGACAACTGAATTTCTGATGACTCAGTACAGCATCTCATTATCCTGGATTATGTGACACCTTTACTATTAGAGATCAGTATCTTTATTTCAGTCTCTTAATTCATTTGTTACATATGCCATGATGCGGTTTTCCTCAGTCTGTTTTTGCCTCTTTCAAGCTTTAAAATCCAAGTGACCTCAAACAATGCCTCTATAATAATACCAACAGCAAAACTGGTTTTTGATTTGATCTGTTTCACTGGGCCTTACTCTTTGAGTCTGACCTTGGGTTTGTTCAGAGAAAGCTGCCCTGAAGCAAATGACACACAGACAGGTCTTTCTTTCCCTCTCACTCACCTCTTGATCAATCTGCAAAGACACTGAGGTTATTGAACATAATGTGCCTTCTTGCTCAAGAAATACTGACCAAAAAAAAGTCCAGAGCAGCATTTAAAGGTTTCAGTGACAGTCTCAGTATGTAACCACAGCTCATGATTATCAGTACAGCATCTCATTATCATAGATTATGTGACATACTTCCTATTAGAAATCAGTTACTGTATTTCGGTCTCATAGCTCATTCATGTCATATGCTGTCTGATCATTTAGGCCACAAAATGGACTAGTTCCAATTTTCTCGCTGATGTACTTCAAAAGGCAAATTACATCCCTCCTCTGTGCTAAACTACAATGTGTTGCTGATGTTGTCTGCAAGTCGCTCCCTTGACATTTCACATCATCAGCTTTATAGCAGCTATTTTTGTCAGACAGTTCTAGCCAAGCCTCAGCTAATGCTCTTATGATGTTTTATATGAAGCAAATCTTGACTGTGACCTCCTCATTTTGGATGCATGCAACTTTAATGCCCAGATGATGGATCAGGCACTTACAGTACAGTCAGTTGTGTTACGTATGGAAATCATTTGGAATGCCCGCTGGCCCGCTGCATGAGTGGTGGAGAAGTACACCAACTTTGATTTTTCTTAAAATTATGAATTTTTTATGACCTCCACAAGGAGTTGTGAATCAATTTGCAGCTAAAGCTTAAAGCTTTTCTTGCAGATGCTGTGATGTATTTAAGCTAAATACCCCAATGTTTTTTTTCACTGAAGAGTTAGTCCTAAGCATCCACCAGTCTCAGTAGTGCATATGGATCTAAGGTCTCTCTGCTGCTGTTGTGTTTCACTGTTCTGCCCCCAAGCTATTTACTGAGAAGGCGCAAACACCACATTACTTTATGCGTTTTTCATCACGATTTCAGACATTTTGTAAAAATGACTGAATAAGAATTCAGCTTCTCCATGTTGCAACCTGTAGTGCAACACGACATCTGGCGTGCAGTATGTATGTCACATATCCACTTGGGTTTATGGCTACTCTGTAAGCATTACACAGCCCCTACAGGGTCGATGTTTTGAAGGATTACTATTTGTCCACCCATGTGGTAAAAAAAAAAAAAAAAAAAAAAAAAAAAAAAAAACTTGTATCACTTAGATGCAATTTTATTGTTTATTGCTGCAATTACTAATCAAAGACTGTAAACATTTTGTAATTGATTAATTTCACACCTGAGAGTCTTTTGCATGTTTATGTGATGCTCCCAGCTTGCACATAAACACACACACGAGCAGGCAAGGCTCCATGTCCTTATGCCCACCTCATTGCTCCTTGTGATATATATCCATCTCAGAGTGTGAAAGGCACAGAAATCTATTTATTTATAGGGGTGATTTATGGACAGAAGGCCCAAACCAATAAATACTGCTCCTTAAAGTGCAAGTGCGTGTGTGTTTGTGTGTGCATAAATGTGTGTAATCAGATGAATTAGGAATTTCTCTTTGTAATGGATTAACTTACAAATGATTTGGCTGCTGTGTACATGTGTTGTCACATTATTCATAAACAAGCAAACATTTTGCTTTAAGCCTTATACTGTACATGCGCAGTTACAAATACATAGACATAAAAACATACTGTGAGAATCATTAATTCAAGACTGTGGACATGCAGAGTGAGGGAGCACTCCTGAACTGTACTGTAACTAGGCCAACATGGCACACGCGTGACAAATTCATAACTTCCTCACCCACCCCCTCCTCCCATAGGGGAAATACTTGCAGTAACCATTCATAAATGCTGATGCCAACCTGCAGGGGTATATACTGTATGGTAGTACAGTATAGGCAGTGATGTGCTAATTTAATTTTACAGTAGGTGTGTTGTGCTGTTGGCAACTTTGACACTGTAGAAAATATTAATGTCCATCATAGCTTCAAAGACGTGAAGCCATGCAGGTTGTGGTAAACGCTCTTCATTCATTTATAGGCATTTACATGTAGTACTGTTTGTAGAAATACAACACATTGCATATCCTCAAACTTTTTTAACTACAATATACACTGACAAACCATGAGGTGTTAATATAACTTCATATAGACTTCATATTGACTCGGACAGTTTTGGCATCCACATGAAATCAAATTGACAAACTGACAGCAAGTCATACAGCACTACACTGACCTTTATGTGTTTATTCATTCATATGTCCGGTTGTTTCATTCCGCAACAGACTTTGGTTCATTTGGGTGAGACAGCTGTCAAACAAGTAAACACACCTGAGTAAGTTCAAAGTGTACCAAACAGGTCAGTTGTGAAACACCCATACGATTCTGTTTTTGCAGTTTGTATACAAGAAATCTATGTAGTTTTCACTGTGTATTGACAGGCAAAGATGCAACATGTGCACTGACAAACATCAACACTGAAAATTTTCTAAAGACAAATATTTTCAAAGATTTATGACTTATTTTTGTTTTCCAAGATCTGTTGCACCACCACTACCTCCTCCCATCCCTCTGTGCATTGCACTGAGGCAAGCAGTTTTTAGTATGCATACTTACTTTGAAGCATGCTTAATTTTGTCTCTTCTCCATTATGAACAGAATCCATTCTCAAAACCTGCTTAGAATTAGTATGGGAGGTGGGACACAGGGGATAATTAATCATGTTTCTCCGTGAGATTGACAGTTTGTGATAGCAGCAGGCAGGCTATTACACAAGAAAGGAACAGAACAAAAGGGGGAAAAATAATTGTAAGGTGCTTTTATATGTAAAAATAGAGTTAAAGCACAAACATTGGAGGGATGGAGCCTCTGAGGTATTGAAACGTGTTGTGCTTAATTTATATTTGACAGGAATAGTGGTGGCACAGAGGGGTCCTGCAGCACTAGCTGAGGGCTACAGATCAGGTTGACAACAAAAAAAGACCAGAAAAGTGAGGTGGGAATTAAATTAAAAACATACCTTTATTAGTACATCTATTCTGATGATATGTTCCACACTTACAGGACTATTACTTTGCTTAGTGTTTGAGTCAGGTTTGTGTTTTTGGAACTTATATAAACAAGCTGTTCCACTCTAACAAACAATTGTGAATATTATGCACCAAGCAGAACTGCAAGCAAATTAATTATGTGTTTGCCTGCAGTCTTGTGTGCATGTTTACTAACAGTACATTAATACTCCATGTATATATGCAAGGGCGAGACATTCCTTCCATCTGGGTTATCGTTTATGAATAACTCCTGCTACCTTTGGGCCACATTTCCCAGTGGAGTTATTTTACGCTGAGATATAGCCATATACAGTAAGTTGCTGTGGTTAAGAGCATCAGTCAAATGCTGTCGATGTAAATATGATGGTATGCAAGGAGTACATATCACTCTAATTTCTGTATTGCACAGCTAATGAGACAGGGTATTAATGAAAGCAGCAGAGATATGTGAATACAAATTACCCAGAAAAAAAAGGAAAGAAACAAGCTGATGAAAATGTAGCAGCTGCTGTCACACAGTGATTTACAGTTACCTCAGCACCCTAATCATACATATTACATGCATGCCATAGGAGGATGGAGGAGTCAACTGTAGAGCCTCTGTATGGTCCCTATGAACGCAGCCTGATAATTACAGTAACATGAAAGAAAAAGATCAAATGAAGAAGCAAAAAAGGGAATTTGAAAGCAAATACAGTGAGTAGATATGATACTAGATGTGATTCAGAGAGGGGGTGTTGTGCGTCTTGAGAGGATGACTTTTTGGCCTACACAAGATGAGGAGAGAGCATTGCTGCCTCGGGGCGCCAGGAGGGAAAAGATTTGAGACCAGTGATGACGAGGTCAGAGCAGAGAGAGCTAAAAGAGACGGTAGATGGCAACGTGAAGCCTGGCGTCTGGGACCAAACCGCGACCCAGAGGCTTGGTTTGATATAGAGTGGGAGCGCAAATCTCCTCTCAGCCTTGTAGGGTTTTGAGGTGAGAGAATTGACATGAAGTTAATTTGAGGAGGTTGAAAGATTTATATTTTACTTTTAGCTCTTTACAAACATTGTGTTCATATTAATAGGGTCTAAATCAACTGTAGAGCCTCTATTCAAAACAGCTTTTGTCTTTACCAATACTAACACAAAAGAAATGCATATCAGTGTGATGCTGATGAAAATATTCAGTCAAGCACACAACACTTTTAGCTTCATAAAGCACTGTTGGATATATTCACCCTTTGCTTCTTTAGCTGTGACAGTGGATTAGTCCCCCTAGAAGGGAGCATCTTTCTGTGCTGAAACTCTTTTGATGACACTAAAAATATATTTCTGCTCTACAAGTGTCACAGACTGGAGTTGAGAATTGAGTGTCTTTAAAGTCCATGTAAAGCAGTAATACTAATGGTGTTTCTGAATTAGTGACACCACTGAAAAATGAGCTATTAACCACACAGCTAATTTGAATGGTTTTATATATAAATAAGGTTTCAAAATCAGGGAAAAATAAGGAGCCCTCTCTGCTCTGAGACACAGGAGGCGTGTCCACTGAAGGCGCTGAAACCACGCCCACTCTGTGGAGCACAGTGACAGTTAGCATCCTGTTAGCACTCTATTAGCTCCCTATTCCGTACACGTTTGAGCCACCGGAGCTTTTTGTTTTTGTTGATCTAATGGCCTGTCCTCAAGGACTCAAGAAACAAGTTGCATTGTTTCAGCAGTCATATTACTGATGTTTATTTAAACAAAATTGTAAAGTATAATGATGTGAGTGACAGTGAGCAATACCCGTTATCTCTTGTTGAAAATCTGTAAGGCTAACCGGAGTGAAACAGACACTGCAGACACAGGTGTTGGTGGTAGCTGTTCACAAAATTAATCAACCTCTTAACGCCTTTGAAAATTTAAATAAGGCGTTGACCGAGCTGTTCTAAAAACTCTGGCATCCAGAGAAGATGTATTTGCAGCACAATGGCATAGCTAGTTTGCAAAACTTGTAACAGTTGAGCAGGAGAGGCTCTGATGCTAATGCAGTGCTGCAGTTTAAACAGTGATGGTCTTAGGGGCGGGGTTATGCTGAGTGGTGGCTCCAGTGTGTCATCGAGCCACCGTTTCAGACCCGCCCAAAAAATCCTGAGAATGAAACGGTCTAACTCCACAATGCAGTAATACAGAGTTTACAGTTTTTACTTATGTTTTAAAAAATTATTTTCTAATATGAATAATGTGTTTAGAGATAAATCTCTGAATTTGCTTTACATTGACTTTAAAAATGTTTACCCACGGGTGTTGGTCTGCATGAGCAGTGGTTAAGAATTAGAATTTAAAAAATAGACTTAGGTGGTGCTAAAATGAGGGCTTTTCATTTCGCGGAGTGGCTGATCATGGGAGTGATTTGCACAACATCACAATTATTATCTCTACTAATTATTATTTAGAAATGGCAGTAGTTGAAAGGATGTATACATACAAGCAAGACAGGGCAGCACTGTGAATCACATAGCTAGAGTGACCCTGAGGAAAAGTAACCTGTCATCTTAGAGGTTTCTTCGAAGACCTCCCTCTCCCTCTCCCTCTCCCTCCCCCCCCCTCCCTTGAATCTCCACATGAGTGGAGATTCAATTAAGGGCTTCCATCTTTATGTCAGAAATTTCTTCGTATTGCACAGTGAATGAGCAGGCATGGATGGAGTAGGGGCAGTTGACACCCCCGCACTCAGGCAGATATCTTACACAACTTGTGAAAAGCTCCCTGGATACTGTACCTCCATATTAGGTTTGATTATAACAGTTTGATTTCTTCTAGTATAAAGTTGCATGATTAGATACTGAATTGGTATTGGAGTCATTTTATCTTGATACACACTGTAATTTTGTATTTTTACAGTTTACAGCAGAAAATTTTAAATATTCATCTAAGGGGAGAGAAAGGGGAAACTGCACACTCTAATCTCTGATGTACTGTTTTTATTTTCAATTCTCAATGATCTAAAGAATCTATAGACTTAAAAGATTGCATCGGAGTGTGCATCTCTTCCCTCTATACTTTGATGTCTGCCTGCAAGCTAGCACTTAACAAAAAGTTGACTTTTTAAAAAACTTTTTTTCTGACTGAACACACAAGAGAAATGACTTAAGGTAAAACTAAACATGAACAGCCAAAGGCAAGCTACTTGTAAGTTATTGGTTTTATTGTGTGACCTTGACTGTCTCTTTGCATTGGTTCTGATGGGTTTACTGCAGCCAGCTTTTTAAATCCAGCACAATTTGTCGCAGGTCAAAGAGCAAAGACCTTTAATGAGTTGTGACTTCAAACAGATGAATTTTATTCAACTGAGAGAAAAAAATAAGCAAAAGAAAAAGCAAGTATAGCAAACACAACCAAACAAAAAAGGTGGGGAGACAAACAGAGACAGGCTCACTACCATGTGCTCATATAGTGTCATGGGAAACCAGCACAGGTGGGCTGAATCTTCCCGATGACCATCAGCTCCGCCCTCAGGCTCCAGCAGGGAGAGGCTCTCCACAGAGAATAGACCTTTTTTCGTGGCAGACTTTTGACACATTAAGGCAGAAAAAAGCACCTATGTAATTAATAACCTGTATTAATAAATTTCAGTTTGGTGTTGACGTTCCAGGTAGTGTGCATGCTGCCTCACTAGCATGGTTTAGCAGAATATCTAAACACAACAGAGCCATCACTGATGATATCAGCCACACCTGTGCTTCTCCTGTCACGAAATGTCTTCCGTGAATACAATGTTTGCTCTTTGCTTATACGACTGTTAAGGGGGAGCTCGTTCAGAAATCTCCCACCATGGCCCATCATACTGTAATCCTTTGCCACCGCTGAGGAGGTTACATGTGACTCCGCCGGGTGTGTTTTAACTGAAATTGCTCACAATGTAAAATACATGAGGAAGCCCCGCAAATGTGTGTGTGACATTGCACAGCAAGAAATCTCCATTGCCTTAGCATGACATGTACTTTGGTGTAAACTGTACCATAAAACACATGCTGCACATAATCCAGTTTATACATATTTAAAATATCTGCTGGTATGAATAATAAACAACCCCTGGCTTTAGTGAAAAAGCATTTTTCTATAAATTTTGATATGTAGCTTGAAATAAAGACATGAATGGTTAATTGAACAAGTGCAAATATACCAAAATAAAGTATATCAGCGTATTTTAATGCAAGTTTTGAACAACTCTTCTAAAATCTGTGGTCTGAGCGTCTTAACTCCTTGTTCTGGGGAACAAAGTAGGGTGCAGTCAGTGCATTTTCTTGTCGACTAAAGAAAAGAAAATCCAGACTTTTTGTCAGCATGTACTTTCCAGCTCTATTTATTCCTCATCCTCTGTCAGAGGACTAAACAAGTCAGTTGTCATGTTTGGTTTTAGGATTTCTGTCTTTATTCTTCTGTGAACTGAGTCTTTGCAGCTTGGGGAGTCACAGACCAAAGCACTGTAGACTTCGACATTCACTTACATGTATCAGGAATCAGACACCGGGACAAAAGAACATTTAGAGTTGCCCAGATGTGTCTCACACACACACACACAAAGAGAAAGAGAAAGTCTTTTTGCCTCTCTTTCAATTTTTCTCATCACTTAAAATTCATATCAGTGTGAGCATCTGGCACTACATCCCAGTTCTCATCTGGCAGACGAATAAGAAATCCCTCTTTGTTTGTGGTGGATTTTAATGTTTCATCGCTGATTAATTTAGTTTTATCAAGTCATCACGCAACTGCAAATTACAGTAGCAGCATATATCAATGAGTAACAATCCCAGATGTGAACATGCATTATTTCCTCCACTTGTCATGTTTTAAAGAAATGTTTTTTCAAGGCTTTATTCACCCTATTTGTTGAACTGATAGTGTGTAGATAAAGTGCAAGGGTCTATCACACTGAGGTCAGGTATACCACTGAAAAAAATAATTCATGCTATCAAAGAAGTATAATAAACTTTCTCCTGTGCTGCAGAATTTCCATCGTGCTGACAGATTGACCAGCGTGTCAAGCGAAGATCACTCAGGCTACACTTGTTCAATTGAGTTACAAGATTTATTAAAACATGCTGCTGGGCTGCTGAGACCAGGAAAATCAATGAAAGCACAGCCTGTAAATCTGACCAGCAGGAATCAGGCCTGAAACTAGAGGTCTCACCAGTTTTGTGCGGGTGAACAAGCCTCCTTAAAACCTCTGTAAATCTCCCTCCAGATTTAAGGCATGACTAGGTCAATATGCTATGGGACTGAAAGATATGGACCAAATCTACTGTTTTCACTAGGTGGCTGCTATTGTACAGAAGGAGCGGCTACTTTTGTCCTCTGACCACCACACATCAGAGATTTTTTTCAATATTGTAATCCCCTGATCTGTTGTGTCATGAACCACATGTACTGTAAACTATAGAAAAAAAAAAACCCTTATCAAAAAAATAAATACATTTTTTACTCTCCCTCTGGGATATTTGAGGTGAAGTACCTTTTTACAGCTTAAGAATCTGAAAGTTTCCCTTCTGTTCCTTACTGTCATACTATTTAATTTGAGCGTCTGAATTGTGAGTGTAAGATGTATGTTCTACACAGTGCCCTCTGAAATTCCCACAATGGAAAGAAAAAAGTAGTGTTCATGGCACTTAGAGTACTCTCGGCGAACAATCCTACTAGGCAGTGTGAAGCACTACACCTGTCGGTGATGATGCAGCATAACAAGGATTCATTAACTGTACAAAAACTGTCCTCTTGTTGTCAAAATATTTTTCGATTCGGATTAAATGAGCACTGTAAATTCGTTTTGATGTTTTAATCTACATGCCGATGCCCACCTGTTGCAGCAGGGTGGTGATTGAGCACTGAGGCAGTGAGAAGCCAGTGAGCTCATCAGAACAAGAAGTCACATCTGTGCGCAATTACATTGTGTGTGTGTTTCAGCAGCTGCTGCAGGATGATCCACCGTGTTCTGCTTTCAGCTCACAGACAAAAAGCCCTGTTTGGACCGTATTCTCTTGCAGACAACATTTTGGCATGCCACAGTGGGAAAAGCGCTGGTGAAATTAATGATGGCTGAATTTCATTTAGCTGTTTTGTTTTCAGGGTCCTGGTATTTCGCATGCTGACTCACTGTCGTGGCTTACAGAGACTTGAATAGAACAGAGCAATCATCGCTGTGTCAAGTTAAAATGTCTGCTGTGAAACAGGCCTTTTAATTCTTGAGGGTGAAGTGTGTAATAAAATATTTTCATGGCTCACAGGCAATTTACAGATGAGTGTGATAGAATAGAAATAGATAGATATATAGAAATGTACTCTATTTGCCACAGCTTGTTTTTATTGAAATAGCTGAGTCTGTGGTGGTATTGAATCAAAACTATTAAAAGGCATAAATCAAAGAAAGTCATGCAATTGCAATATATGCAAAAAAAAAAAAAAAAGTTTCCCAACATGCGTGAGTCACAGTATATCTCCCAGCTTGTGATACCATGCAAATCCTTAGGCAGACAAGTCCTGACAGCACTGATGACGAAACAGATATGGCCAGATTGTAAGATATTAACTCGACTGCGCAGTACTGCAAGCTGTAAAACTTTCTCACCAGCCCTAGAGAGATAAACAGATGAGTACTTTCTTAAAAAACAAAAACAAAACTTCTTTCAAATACACCAGAACTGGAGAGCTCTGTGTCTAGAAGCTGGGGGGTTTGTTCATGTCAAAGCCAAACAAACCCAGAAGCAAAAACTTGTTAAAATCAGCACTTTTCAGAAGCTACAACACTCTTTCTTGTGCGGTCAAAACTGATAAAATCTGATAAAAAATCCTGCGAAACCGAGGAGGACATCATATGGAGACAAATGTGCAGCCCTTGTACAGGCTGTAGTCAGCAGAGCAGACACAGTTTTGACAGTTGAGAAAATCTGAGCTGTGCGTTTATATTGATTGTGCGTGCAATGTCGAGCGCGAAGTCCATTCCTTACACTGCAGGGGTCCGCCTCCGCGCCTGTTTTCTCCGATATGCCTTGTTTTTCTCAAGTACACCTTGAAGTTTTTTTCTTCACAAGGACACAAGTATTGACTCTGATTTGAGACTGACCTCATACTGTCCCCAGGTGGAGAAAGCCAACTTGTTCTGTCTGATTTCATCTTAACTGTGCTTGAGTGCTTCTGTGGTTAGGTATATGTTTTGGTTTCTCAACTATCCAAAGACATTTTATTTGGGTTTTGCTTGTTTGTTCCAAAGCCATTTCACTGAGCACTTACTGGTGGTGACATCCCAAAGGAGGCAATTACAGTGCATTCTATTTTGCAATTACTGTGATCATCCGTGTAGGATGGCACAGTTCTAGGAACAGCTGGGACGAATAAATCAAAGCTGTGAGAAAGCAGAGCAGGTGGAGTCGTACAGTGAGAGGGTCTTCACTGTGTCGTCTGCTGTAGATTGGGGTTTTGCTGTGTGGAGTGTTGCACTGGTATAGCCATCGCTCACAGCCATGAAGGCATGGAATATACAACTCGGGAGATTCCTCTGGTTAGTTATTGGAGGAAAGTTATTTTCCAGTTGTTCCTGTCGTACCTTTTTTAATCTCCTTGATTTCACTCATAATCTAAGATATCAAATCCAAACTTCAGTTACATGTGGTAAAATAATCCATAGAGGATGTTTATGGGTTAAAAATGTAAACATCAGATTGTAGTTTTAAACGGTCATACTACAAAAAACTGACTTTTTCACTTACCTTAAGCGATACCTAGCCATACAGATAGTTGCACTGAGAGTTCTACCATCACATCACATTGCTGCTCAGAGGACTGAAAAATTACACTTGAAAAATTTAGTGACTACACGTCCTTCCAAAAACAATGTCCTGTTGCTTTGAATAATCCACAGACCTCACTCTAAATAGCATTAATTTTAACCACCTTCTTCCCATAAAATGTGCCTTTTTAATGTTGTTCAAGCTTTCATAATCACTGTATGCACTAATTTCATTTAACCATCTCTTCCAAAGACAGAGCTTTTCCAAAAAAGTCTCTAGGGTGTCTAAATATAAAGACACACCAGCTTGTTGTTTCATTGTATGAGGGGAAAAACTGAGCTTTTTAATTAGCTGTCTTGCAGTTTTGTTGTTTGCCAAATGAGAAGAACTTGGACACAAGCTGCTTTCACATCAAAATAGCATTTTAAGAAGTAGATGTTATCTCATGTGCTTTTATTTTGTTGATCTGGCTGGAGAAATATGCAGGCTTTGTCATTTTCATGACTTGAGCCATTCATCTGTTACAACAACAGATCATGATCAAGATGCTGACTTTTTCTAAAATGTAGGACAGTGGTATAAAATGGAGGCCATCTTAAATGTGTTATTTAATCTAAAGAGAAAGAATCGCCACCCTCGCTCTTGTTTACTCGGGGCATTTAAACCAGCAAAATCTGCAATTCAACAGCCAACTGGTTGACAGTCACAGAGTAAAAAATAGTCACATTTGCAGTGCCTATTTTTTTCTAATGCAGAAGTGGAGCACAAAGTTTTTTTGCTGATGCTTTGTTCTGCTTGTTATTCTTCTGCATTGCAAAAAATGAAAAATAAAAATACCATATATGTGAGCTCTAAAAGATTTTTTATTTTTTTTACTTAAAGTGTGAACCACTTTAATTTCAGTTTGAATTGAATGCTTATGGTTTTCAAGAAATTTTGGTCAGTAGAATAACTTATTACTGAACTCACTCATCCATGTATGTCGTCATGTATGGATTTCCTGGCAGTAATGCTCAGGGGATGACCTTCATTGCCCACATAAGTGCTCAGATGCTTTGGGACGCTCTTTCTTGAGGGCTCTGTTTCCTTCTGTTCCATTAGTGCTTAACCTCTTGCCGCGTGAATCTTGTGTATGATCCACGCGGGAACTGTGGGCTTGGATTAACGGATAGAGGAGCATCCCAGGAAAAATAACGATATACTGACATGTAATTGAAACACCTGACTACATGTATACACATAAGCACACCATCAAAAGCCAAATATAGTAAACATGGGCAATCAAATATTTAGATTCAGCCTTTCTACTGGAATATTCTTGCACACACTCCCAGTATCCACTTCATTTTATTCGGTACACTTCCCTATTTATGCAAACAGCTCACTCCTTTGGACAATGAGTTACTTATAAATAAAACATAAATATAAAGAATGCAGACAGGGTTGAGAGCTTCAGTTATCGTCCGACTGAACGGTAGATTAGGAAAGATGCAGCCTTGAATACAGCATGAGGTTTGCAACATTGTAGTGTCTGGAGATCACAGAGTGATGCGATTTAAAAAAAACAGAATAAGACATCAAATCAGCAGCATGTTGATGACAGAGGTCAGAGGGACTCGTTCAAAGTGACAGGCTGATACCAAGCTAACCTTTTGAGACAAAACTGTTTTTTTTTCTACATTGAATTAGCCCATTTCAATTTCTTTCAGGAGTTTAGAACTGGGGGGTAGTTTAAACCAGAAGTAATTAATAAAATATTTCTTTTTCTTCTTGTTGATTTTCTGGGAAAATATGTTTTAAAGGATTTTTATCATAGGATAGTCTTCCTTTCCTGTAACTTACAGCTTCGTTGGATATCATGGATATATTTGAGATATATTTATGTACTCGATATACTGTAATTGATATATTATTGACTCTTAGTCTTTGGGAGTGGTGAACTTTTGAGGTTTCATTGTTCATGAATTGTTAATTGTTTTGAGATGTGTATATCTCTGGGTAAGACGAAGATCCAACTGGAATCAGACAGTGGTCCATTTAAATAAATTGGTGGTTTGAAGTCACTGTGTAGATAATTGTCAAGATGTCTTTTAATTTGATGTTGATTTCCAGCATCAAATGACATGCTGGAGAGCACTGACATGTGATGGGCATACAACTCTCCGATATGAAAGGACAGGAAGACAAGAAGAAAAAAAGAAATGTTCAAATGGATGAAAGGTACATGTAAGATGCTGTAGCAGAAGGGATCAGCATTTACAGTGGCTGAGTGGGGGGCAGGGAGACCCAGGTTGGTGGACTTCAAGCATGCCTGTCTGCCTGCATCATGCTCATGTGAACAGCAGGCGCTCCACAGGATGTGTCATGTCATTATTCACCACAAGGGGCCAATGAGCGAACAGCAGCAGAATGCTTTCTAAACAGTGTTTGCCCCTGTGCAAGGGAAGACCTGAAGTATATGCGTGTGTGTGTGTGTCTGTGTGTGTCCTTTTGAATTAGCCTGTGTTTTCATGAGAGAGAGAGGAAGAGGGTGAGTGAGTGGGAGTGTGAGAGCCAAGGTGAGCAAATGAGTAAGCAAGAGAGAACTTCTGTGTACGTGAGCGCTTGACATTCCTCTGAGGTATTTTTAGCATTGTTTTTCAAATATCTTCCACAGAGTCTGTTTTCCAGTCTGTGTGTGTCTCTCATGCATTTCTCAATACCCCTGTGGAAACACACGTAAAACACACACAAACACACACACACACACACGAAAGCATTCAGTTGCTTCTGCTCTAATGGCTAACCTTCACAGGGATCTGATTGTCCCAAGCAATCAATCATTTTCACTTGCCACATCTGAAATATTCATTCCATGTTAATCAAGCACTACTTCCTGAACACACACACATGCAAAGACATCACACACACACACACACACACACATATATATACTCACACTCGGTGTGTGAGACAAAGTGGGACCCTGCACGACCGTGTGGGAAACCTTGTAACCATTTGCTAATGATGTCGTGATGCAGTTAGCTCTCGTTTCTTTTAATACAGCACTCAAAGTTGCTAATGCATCACCATTAAGTCTGGCGTGCTATGATTGTCAGGAAAGGTATGATTTTGATTGGAGGTTTGACTCACTGCAGTGGAACTGTAAAGTGGTTTGTTTTTTATCAGGTTTAAATGATTAGTAATTTTTCAGCAAACCAACATTGTCAAAAAATGGTATGTCACTGAAAACATTAGCACTCTCACTTAAATGAAACACAATAGCCATGCCAAAATATACTAACATACTCACAATGTCAATGCAAACATGCTCATGTTGAACAGATATCTTAGTTAAGCATGGCACTGGATGGAGTTAAGGGATCACCAGAGTTATTACAATTCATCCTGAGGGGTATATAGTGGGTCAAACAAACGTCATGGCAGTTCATGCAACAGTTGGTGAGACATTTCACTCAAACCCGCAAATGTCAACATCATTATGGCGCAAGAAGAAAAGTCAGGGGATCACCAAATTCGCGGAGAGTCATTATCTGGGAACCACAAATGTCTGTATGAATGGCAAACCATCCAGTAGTTGTTGAAATATTTGTATAAACCAAAGTGGTGGACTGACTGAAAGTGGTGTTTTTTCATTGGCCCATTGGGCCATAATCTACAACTTTGAGAATACTTGCATTGAAGTCATTCATTTAGTTAAGTATTAAAATGTATTTTCGGCATGTTTTGTTTAAATTGAGTAGTACTTTCAAGGACATTCTTCGGCTACTTATAAACTTAAACAGCAGAGTGGTCTCCAGGAAACATTACAGAGCATTTTTAAGGAATTACAGATCCATGAAATGAAGTTTCACCAGTTTATTTCACAACATGGATTTAGTTTCAACAGCCTCTCCACACTGCAGGGGATGAAATTCTGAAAGAAAAACACTGAACTTTTCATTTTTGTGGGCCTAAGTGTGGTCACATTTAAATATAGTCTAAAGGTAAAATTGAATTATAGTTATAACCATTCTTCACTCTTTTCACCTTTCTCTCATAGATCCCCGTCATGACGGGAGCCTTCATGGACTCCTCGCCCAATGACGACTACAGCGGTGAACACTCGCTCTTCAACTCCTCGGCCAGCGTCCATGCCGCTGCCTCGGCCGCCTCTGTACATGGCCAGCAGGATGAGTCGCAGTCCATGTCCAGCGACGCCATCTGGCTCTGGATCGCCATCGTTGCCACTATCGGAAACATAGTGGTGGTGGGTGTCGTTTACGCCTGCACTTTCTGATCAGCATATGCTTACCAAGGACGAACGCGCGCACATCCTGCTTTTTCTGGATCTCTGGACCCCTGAGTGAGGCCATGCTTAGCAGATACACATACTCTCTCTCTCTATGTCTCTCTCTCTTTGTCTCTCTGTCTCTCTCTCTCTCCCTCACACTTGATTTTTGGATCAGTTTGGGCTCTTGAGGGTGTGGAAGCTGTGATACTAGACAATGACATATAGACCACTATATTTCTTCATCAGAGGGAAAGATTTGGACTTGGCTGCATTTGTCTGCACCAAGTGATTTTGGGTACAACTGGAAGTTTGAGGAGAAGCGTTTGTTTACGACAGCTCTTTAGTTAAAAACAGGAACAACAGACCTGCGCTCTCAACCAACAATCAAAGGAACTTTTTTTTTCCAGCTTAAGTTTGTTTCCGTGTTTCTCCTCAGACAAAACCCTCACTTGTAATGCAGAGAGAAGAATGGAGATTAAATGGGGCTTAAGATTCGGGTTGATCCAGGCCATCTTAAACATGCACCAGATAGTTGCTAAGCAATTTAGGCCAGTGCTGTTTAATTATGCGACTGAACAGAGATAGGGAATGTTAAAACATTTAGAAAGTACTGGGATTATTTTCATGTCTGGCAGCCCCAAGGGCCAGGACTTTAGAGCTCATTTAAGGACTTATTTGTGGATGAAACCTAGTATGAACACTGATCATTAGTGCATATAGTATGTTTCTAAACAATTTTACTGACAGGAAACGGAACAGGACACTGACTGTCATTGAACTCTATTAGGTATACAATTAAAACTTAATGAAAACGTTTTTTGCAATTCTAACTCATAAATACACAATAAATAATGACTTTATAATTAGATTTTGTGTTAAATTAAGTCATCCTCTTTCAAATGAATGGTTGTATCGTCAAATACCTACAGTAATATCCACCAGGGATTATTAGAAAATCTAATTGTATTGTCATGGTCTGTTCAGTTATGTTTAGATATTATCCTACAGATGTAAACAAAATATAATTAGAAGCACAAATGTAATCAAATACATGTAGCCTTCTTTACTCATTCACCGCCTTCATTTTGTAGTTGTTTTTTCTCAGTATATAAAGCCTGTAAATTCTTCTTTTTTTTTTTTTTCAACACTGACATTACTGACTGACAGAAGATGAAAGCTCCCAATATTACAGATGTGTTAGGGCTGATATGAGGGAAAAAATGGCAAATGTATGTCTCCAAAAGTAATGTAACACTGACCAGCTCTTTAGTGAACTTTGTGATAAATGTATTACCAATGTGAGTGGGGATGTGATGCCTTGTTTTGAAATGATTTTTTTGTTTTATATCCAGCCACTATTCAGTAAATTAGTTTTGTGTTACTGTGGAATCTGGAGGCAGCTGTCTCCATGGCAACTAATCCTCATCCTAATTGGGAACAATAGCTTTACTTTCAGTCTCAAGCATTAACCTACAGCAATTAATGCTTTTCAAAAGACAAACATACTACACAAGGCACTGCAGTTACACAAGTATTTTAGCTGGTAGAATAACTGATGTTTGTGCTTTGCTTACATTGTTTTTTCCCCCTTTCTATAAAGGAAAACCAGATGCAAATACTATTCGTTTTGCAGTTTTTTTTTTCTAAATGTACGTTCAAAGTCAGCAAGTTCTTTTATCTGTCAACTGCTCTGTCTTTACATGACAAACTGACTGATCTATATATTTTTGACAGATGCTTAGAGAGTGAGCTCTTCTTTTCAGTGACAAATATTTCTCCTGGGATTTAGAGGACAACATCAATGTGCTTTAGATTAAAGGATACAAACCTGTCTCGTAAAACACTGTATCTGTTCAAATGTTCATACACTGTAACAAACAATACTGGCTTACTGCATCAACTGTGCCAATATAAGGAGGAATTCAGACACACACTAGTCTAATCTCTTATTATGAGTTATTATGAGTGTGCGTATATGATATTCGGAGAAGGACTTTTCAAGCCTATTATTTTTAATAAATGGTTGATGTATAAATATTTAGACATGTTGTAAACCACATACACAATGCTCCTTTTGTAAAGACATGCTACTATTAAAATTTCTGTATCAATGCTCATTGTTTTTCTCTATTGATAAAAGAGGCAATAATGTCCACTGATGAGAATAATGCACTGCTAAATGCAAACTTTTGGCTCACTCATCATCTGTGTTTGATGATGCGAGAACGCGTTTTAGCTCCATCTTCTCTCTGCCTGAATCACCTGGTGTCGCTCCTGGTGAGGCCAACCCACTTGCCGACATCGGCAGTTGCTGCTGAGCCATCAGGTGAGATTGATGCTAAGCTCAGATGGCGCCATCTGTCATTCTGACATGGGCTCAGGTTGTTTAGAAACCACCTGGATTTACTCCTCTGTGGACCCCCTCCCCCTGCAAAACTACCCCTTTTCTCTGTCTTGGTGAACAAACAGGAAGACTATGCAGGAAGTACACTTTTTACACTCTTGTCTGCATAAAAAGGTCAATTATTTACAAAGAAGAATTGCCTCTGTATAATTTGACTTTACACCTGTATGTAGATCCCCAGCAGTCACAGGTGCTTTCATAAGTCAAAATCAAAGTCTAAGTCAGCTTTATTGTCAATTCTGCCATATGTTCGCACATACAGAGGATTGAAATTTTGTTGCTTTTAGACCCACGGTGCCGCAAGGTAAACATAAAAGTAGAAAAATATATATAAAAAAGATATTTTTCATAACCTTAACAGTTACATCCAGAGTGACTTACTCCCAGAAGTTCACAAATCCCTGTCACCCTTGAGAGAAGTGGTGTCAGAAACATTTAGAGATCACATTCGTAATTCCATAAAACTGCACTTCTCAACATCCACGCCACCTTACAGACTAAATCAGCCCTTTCCCCGCCAAAAAAAGCAGCTTGGTTTGATAATATATGGATCATCTCCCTTCAAATTCGCCATAGGCCTTCCTGATCCCCCTCAGTGGGGGAGATAGAGATGGAAGTGGAGTCGGCTGCACATGATCTTCAAACAACCTTCACATTGCTTTCACTGCTTGTTGCGCTTCCTCTGTATCCGATCAAGCGACTCGACTGTGAACACAAATAAAAGCCCCCAGGGGTCTTGCAACAGCCTCCGACTCCTAGAGGCAAAAGGAGCCTCGTAAAAATCCCTCAGAAAGAGCCAGATGAAACGGATAACCACTGACCTTGCCTGGGCTAATATGTGCTAATGCATGGTAATTATTAGACTTTCAGGTTGATGGTTTGCGAGACACCCACAGTGGCTAAGACTTCATTTGTGCTGCCTTTGCCCGTGAATAATAGATAATGTTAATTTAAAGCCGGGACAAGATGAATCAGTCTGAAAGTATGAGAGAAGCGAAGAGAAAGGAAAGGACAGGACAGGAGAGAAAATGGAAGGAAAACACAGGAGGATGTAAGGAGAGGAAGACACACTCCTCTGTTGCCCCTGAGTCTCACAGGATGTAACACTTGAGCTCAACTCCTGTCCAGTCGAGAGAGACAGCTTGGTGATGAGGTGCTGGGTATGCTAATATATGCCAAGCAGCTTAGACACATCTTGTCAAACTGTCACTTCTGGGACACACTGGAATGTACAGTGTGTGTCTATACTTACCCCATGCCATAACAAAGGCGATACATTATCATCTATATAATGTGTAACATAAATATGCTCGTAACAGCACATTTTTATTTGTGAGAAAACGTTGCAACAGCGGAGGGGCAGGCGAGGATATCTATTACAGTGTCTGTGCTTATGTGGGTGTGTAAGAGAGTGAGTAACACCAGAGCTATACTGAATCATCAGGAGCCTGCAAATGTGTCTGAAATGCAGCTTCAACACACACATATGAAGAAATGAAGACAGAATCATGTATAAATGAAAACTCAGCATCTTTACACATCAACACATCACAGTACTGTCAATATTGTTGAGCGTCCAACAGTTTGACTCAATGTCCTAGATTACAGTTCTTAATCACACTGATCTTATTATGATTAGTATTGTAGTATTAGGACTTCCTAGCAATCATTCAACTCAGTATCTGATGGGAGGACTGGCATCTTATCATGAAAAATGAAAATCAGAGCCTGTAGCAGTTCTGTGCCTTGATGGTTGGGTAGATTTAATTAGTTTGCAAATACAGCTGTCAGACTTGTCTAAGATAAAATAGAAAAAATAAAGACATAAAGCTGTCTTTGACAAGAGTGCCACGCAAGTACAGTTTCAGTGATTAAGAAGCTGTGAAACAAACGATGTAAAACAATACCATGATTGCTATATAAGCAAATATGGGTTACTTTGAGAGATCAAAACTCAAGTGACACTTGCAGTATAAGGACCAACCTTGAGATGAATGCAGTATTAAGGTTGTACACACAGCGCATGTGACAAAGTTTTGATTTCTGCAGTGCAGGTGACTGACTGACTGAAATGTTTTTCCGTCTGGCTTACCATGGTCATCCCTATGTTCCCAAGGTCCTGTGTTCCCCAGATTTATATAGCACATAATGGGAACCTGAAAAAGATGTTCCCCAGCTCTGTATTTGCCTATAGCCCCTGACATGGGTTATTGTTGGAATTCATTAAAGAGGTTGTCTGGTTCCCAGCCTTGCTGGCTATCAATATAACATGCCTACACTTGAGGGAACTTATCAAACGGGGTTAGGGTTAGGTAGCATTGTTGTGTCATATAGCTGTTTTGAAGCCTTACTGATTAAAAAACAAAAAACAAAAAAAAAACTGCATAATATTTATGAAAAATACTTAACATCAAATTTGTGTGTGTCAACAGAATACTGAACTGGGGGATCATACAACCCTGGAAACATGGATATGCTCCTGCTGTCTGTGCTTGGTGCTTAGGCCGTTAAAATACTATAAATGCTGTTGTCATAAATGTTGTCAGCAGTGAGGGTACCAAGATATCAACCTGACTGTGCAGCAGTGAGCTCTGGAGCTGAAGTCAAAAGTTTAATGGCTGTCCCCTGGTGAATGAGCTCATGGCAGCAGACCACAATAGAGGGGGGATAATGGAGATGCATTAGTTTGCTGCAGGTTAATGCTAATTTGTTTTTCTGACTCATAAGATTAGGTTGTTATTGGAGTCAGTAATGCTGTTTTGATCACACTGTTTCCTGCCTGCTGTTACTTTCTAAGAAGAAGAAAAAGTACTTGTTCTCATCAACAGTCGGCCTCCACTCCACAGCATGACTGTTTAACTCTGATTAAAAGAGGCACTCATACGGCAGAAGGTATTAGAGCCCAGTTTTTAATGGTACCCGAGCACACAAGCAGAAAGGATTCTTATTTTCTGGTCCCACGACTACGTGAGCTGTCATCATAATAACAGAGTTTACAGAGATTTCACCAGCTGGCATCGTGTGATTGTCTCTTGATGACATATAAGAGGGAAGAATGGTTGGTGAGAAGGATTTTAGGTGGGTTGCTACCATGGCAACAGCAGGCTGTAATGGATTTGGACAGCACCTTTGGCTTGTGGCAGCCATTTCTGGACCTTGATTTTGTTTGTTTCTTTCTTGGGTTTTCTTCTTGTGACTATTTCTTTCTTACCCACGAATACACCCTTTGTCTCTAATGATGCTGCTCATTACAAGGGCTTGTCAATCCAGCTAATATGCCATGATGAGGAACATACAGAGCAGCGCCTACAGCTCTGGCTAATCAGAATGATTAAGCAGAATGATAAGTCTGTGAGCAGGGTCATTTGTGATGGGGTAGCATTAATAACCCTGCAAAAATTGACACAGGGTGGTTAACTGATGATGTGTATCCTCAATAAGATTCAATTTGTTAATATCCCTCCAAATCAGAGTCATAATTGAAAGCTTTATCTCTAATCATTTTGGTCTCCCTGTCATTTGTTGCAGCATAAAATGCAAAATGTAAAAGCCATTTCTGTATTGAGCTTTTCCTTTCTACCTGCAAACGCATGGGATGGTAAATAATGTGCCAAGTGTGACAGGGAACAGAGAGTCTTTAATGCAATCCCGGGGGCTCCACCACCCCCTGATGCTGTAGCAGCCTCAGTGAAAATGCTTCATTACTGTTACTCCATGATGGGAGCTCAGCATCACCCGTCATCAAAAAGGCAGGAGCCCTATTCTTTTGATTTAGTATCGCTGTTGAGTGGATGGCTAGGCCTCTCTCTCTTCAATGAGGCAGGAGGACAGACAAAGTATCTGTCTCCGCCTGTCATCTCATATAGAAAACATCCTTAGAAAGAGAAGGGGATTTATGAGGAAGCTGCCCTTTGAACAAGATGGATGCATCCCTGCCCACCTGTGCCCTGAGCCAAACCTTCAACCTATTAAGCTTATTACTGTTATTACTTTTTTATTTAAATATAACTTTATCAAGCAAGTTGACAGGGAGCAGATTCATCCAATATTTATACTGTTTACAATGCAGTGTCCGTTTGTAGTCCAGGATAGTAACCATACAGGAAAAAGTCTAAGAGTCTAGTCATGCTAGTTTTGCAAGGCGCACAATGCTTTGAGCTAAATGCTAACAATAGTATGTCAATATGCTCACAATGTAAATGCTAACACGCTAATGTTTGCAGGTATAATGTTTACCATGTTCACTTTAGTTTGTTGTGTTAGCATGATAACATTTACTAAACAGCACTAAACACAGTCTACAGCTGGTGAGAATGTCTGTGGGTGGATTGATGGATAGATGGATGGGTTGATGACTTGATGGTTGCACAAATCAAGGCAATGAAAATTTATATATACAGCAATTTGTACAAACCCCTCTCAGTGGCAAGGCAGTTCACATTTACATAAGGTACAAAAGATAGAAATGAAACATATAAGATTTGAAAGAGTACAATAAAATAGAAGATACAAAAAAGACAAGTTGTGGAATCATCTGACTTCTATACAAAAATACAATAATAAATACCTGTCCTTGGTTTCGTGGAGTTTAAGATATTTAACTGAAAACCAAATTGTCAACCTCATGGTGGCACCAGAGGGGAAGTCATAGGATAATCAAAATCGTTCATTTCCATTCTCTCTGAACCTTGAATGTGTGAACAAAATTTTGTGGTAGTCCTTCTAGATATTGAGATATTTCTCAAAATAAGTGAAAACCTTGACCTGCTAGTGACTCTAGATGAAAAGTCAGGTGATCAACAAATCTGTATCTCTGCCATATTTGGTGGCACTCTGTTGCGATATTTGACTAAGAACCAATAACTTGAACATCATGGTGGAAAAGTCAGGGGATCACTTAAGTCAGAGGGACTCATCATCTGGGGAACATGAATGTCTGTACAGAATTTTGTACCAATCCATCCCATAGTTGTTGAGATATTTCAGTCTAAACAACAATAACAAACTGACTGACAGACGAACATCACCATCCCTTGAGCCACACTGCTAGAGTGGCTTAGAGAAAAAAATACAGCACAGCTGTTGTTATTGTGCAGTGAAATACATTCAAGCTACAGGCAAACTTCATCAGTCATTTATCAAAAAGCAGATATGACATTTGATCTATAAACAGGATAACCTGGAACCTGGTTACAATATAGTGTGGCAAATGTAAGTTTCAGGAAGTACTAGAGGAGTCCTGGGAATACAACGCCCATCCCTCAGCAGACCACTGCTCTGTCTCTACATTGAATATGATTGGATATCAGCATGCAGAACATGCAGCCTGTCACCATGGAGACTGACATGTATCACTCTGTTCGCCTGATGCACCCCATTGGCAGGCACTGTCGAGTCCCACTTACTCAGTTACTGCAGCCAAAATTAAAGTGGAAGCCAGGAGGTAATGGAGGATCTATTGAACGGAGAGTAAGACAAGTGGAGAGATGGATAGACAGATGTACAGGCTGACAGAAAATGACAGGATGATGGAGAAGAGCAAAAATGCAGGAGAATGGGAAGGAAAGGGATCAGGATTTACAGTGGAAGCCTCTGTTCATTTCTCAGTGTTGAGATGAATGTCTGACAGGTGTTATCTTAGAGATGAGAAGAGCAGAGACTGATCGATGCTGATCTTTGTCATCTCGGGCAAGTGTGCCAGTGAAACTGTGTTCTGTTTGTGGAAGTTCATATATCTGTGACGACCTGTGAGGTCATTTCTGTGTGGTCACTGATCACTGATCACTGAGGTATTCAGATGCTTCTCTTAATTTAAAGCAACCCCACAATGTAAAACTATGAAAAGTACTTAAGGCATCAAAAGTAAAAGTACTATGAGTGTATTATGAGTCGATGAACATTTACTCAAATACTGAACTTATTAACAATTTTGAGGTATTTATACTTAACATACATTATGCTAAGTTTAGTTTGAATCTTTGCTACTTTGATTAATTGATAAGTAAGTAATTAAAGTTATCTGCCTCTTTATTAGCTGCAGCATTAAAGTGATGTACACATTAATGCATCAATAATTCAATAATATAATATTTATTATTCTGACATGGGTAATTCTGTATATGCATGCTCACATGCTCATTGAATCAAATATTTCAGTAGCCTTGGACAAATATTGTGTTTCTGACATTGACACAATGTGTGAAAGTGTAACGTATTTCCCTAAATGTTCTAACGTACATGTGTGTTTTCAGAAGAGGAGGGCTGACTGCCCTCTCACTTTCAGAATATTTCCAAGGCAGAGGACACTTTATATTTTGTCCAGTAGAGGGCTCCATATCAAACTGATGCTGGTATTTAAGTTAATTAGGATATACAGTACATGCATTACATACTGTATACTGTAGAATCAGAATCAACTTTATTGGTACAAGTACAAGTACTAACATACAAGGAATTTGAATTCAGTTTTCAGTAGTTTTAAATAGGCTTACACAGTGCCTGCAGACTGTGCTTATACTGTACAGGGAGAGAATTCAGTGCTGCATAGATGTGTAATAAATTTCTTTATATGCATGTAATATATGCATTATATTCATCTATTAATGGAAAGATTATATGTTCACTACATACAGTACATTATGCTCAGACTATGTATGTGTAAGTACAGTAGATCTTTTGTTATTGCAAGGTAATGCTACTGCAATTAAAGAGTTTGGTCTGTGAGAAGAGACTGTTCTGGTCTGTGACTGTTTGTTTTCACATACAGTGCTCTGTAGTGCCTGCCAGGACAAACAAGAAAAAAAACAAAACATGTGCAGTGTGTTAGAGAGCTAAAGTGACTTCTTCCCCCTCCCTGTTTTACTTTATAGGGAGCAACGCCCTTTAGAACTGTTTTGGAAAAACATAACTTAAAAGTAGTTATTTTTTGTTAGTAATATTTAGACACAATAAGAAACAATAATTTAAATGAATGTTGAAAGAGTGAAAGTTTACATTATTTTTTTATTGCATCCAGTTTTCTTAGTCTTTCTTTTTAGATAGAAGAGATGTTTCAGGGATCTAGAGGAGACAAGTTAGTGATATGTAGTGGCAATCCTCTGTTACTATCACCATGTTGTCAAAAGTCATTCAGTGAAACATGCAGTCATCTCTTTTGTCGCTCTGAGGCAAACACTGGCCATGTTGCCTGTCAGTCTGCATCAGAGTAAAGAGACAAAATATTAAAGTGTAAGACAAGACATGCCTTTCATCTGTTTGTCTTACATTGTATTTAAGTTTTCATAATTGATCAGACATTCTCATAATGGTGGAAAATCTCAAAAATATCAGATGCAGAGGCTGATGTCTCTCATAATAGAAAGCGCTCTACTGTGTCATATTTTGACTATAAGACTAAATGAATTGCCGAAACGGTGACACAATTTATAAAACTTGCAGTAATTGGTCTGACGCCTGGAAAATTCTCTTATGGCTCAATACCGTTTGCAGATGTTGGCAAAGTGCATACTGACTTAAAAGTTGTATAACTCAGTAGAATACTCTGTAATCATTTCCACGATTACCCACTCTGCAAGCGGCTAAATGATCAAATATTCATTTCAAATCAAGTGGCTTCCTCCCACGTAGTTTACCTCTTCTCTAAACTATAAAAACCCACAGTCTGAAACTCAAGCTTTCAGCTTGGTCTGTGGTCATAAACATGTTTATCTCACCATAAATGGCAGATTTCCTGGAATCTGTTTAATTTTCATGTCTTCTGACGTTCAAATTACGGAGTAAAAACAAAACTAAATGTCAGACAACGGCTGCCCACCTGTTGTTGACTCACAGTGTTGTATGCATAGTGTCTTATGATTTTTTTCTAATAAGAAAAAGGGATGTGAAATCTAATTTTATTCCCCTGAAAGCAGAATGAAAATGATACATCAGGCATGTTAAATCAGAGAGCAGATACACATCACTTTCCAAAAC
Organism: Lates japonicus; assembly: GCA_033238685.1. Taxonomy (NCBI): domain Eukaryota; kingdom Metazoa; phylum Chordata; class Actinopteri; family Centropomidae; genus Lates; species Lates japonicus. Next base: position 8,074,227 of record BRZM01000004.1, on the reverse strand, counting down.
CTGTCTCACCCTGTTTCTGTCACTGCCAGGAACATTTGTGCGGTTCAACATGCAGCATTGAAAGCAGGGGTTGAATTTTACTTTGATTTCTGAATAAATGGCTTTGTGTTCCTTGGCTGGCTGCATTAGTGCTTGTCAGAGTTCCATTAGTGGTTTCAGAGAGGCTTAGGGCCGGTCCCAGTGTCACACCCTAGTGTTGGTTTGATTCCATCTCATCCAGCTCTCACTTTCCTTTTAAAGGCCCCTAAATGTACCAGACAGCTGTGAAAACAATACCTAAAACTGCATAAGAGCTGATGTGCCCCGATGTCTCAAATCTGTAAGGAGTTATGAAAGAGGGAACGGGGGCGGGATCAGCCCTGAGTAATGGAGCACATTGCCTGGAAAAAACTTTCAGAGACAAGCAGGAGGAGACAGGAAATGAGCTGAGTATTTTTGAAGAGGAGCATGAGACTTGCCACCCCTGTGTCCAGACATTTGTTATATACTTCATTACACACCACTGAGACATAACTAACAGCAGCTGTCAGACTATAATAAATTACTTCAGAGTCTACTACATGTCAGTTAATGTAATGTAAGTAAGTCATGGAGTGTGTCTAAATGTGTTAAAGATTGGGCCAAGGCTGTAAAGTTTGGACACTTAAGAGTCACATTACAAAAAATACATATTTTTTCACCTACCCCATTTAACCATGCAGATAATCAGGGCTTTATTTGCTGTGGTATTGCGATAACCACCACTGAGACTTCTGTCGCCATCCCAACACAATAGAGATGAATAGAATTCTGTTTGTGGTGCTCAGATTATTGGAAAATTACACTTGGAAAACAACTTTTCTTTCCAGTAACAAAATATGAGTTACTCAGGATAAACCACAGAACTTGCAAACACTTAACAACCTTTTTTGTCACATTCAGTGGAAAATTGTGTCTAATGAAAATGTCAAGCCAGTAGAGACAAGCTACATTATTATACTTTAAGTTTAGTTCTCCATCTGCCCATGATATACTGCAGCAAGAAACAGAAAAATGCTCACAACACCCAGTCACAAACCACAGTAAAACTCCTTACATCTTTGCTTTTGTTGACAGTGGTTTGTTATTGTTGCTGAATTGTTGGTAAAGCCATTGAAAGCATGGGTCAAAAAACAGGAGGTATTTTTGGGCAGCAACTGTGCAGATTATTCTGTAAAAACAAAACAATAAATAAAACTATTTTTGCTGGGGGACATTTCTTTGCAAGAAAGATTACATATCTTTAAAGTGACAGATTGTGCAGTTCAAGTGTGGTATGTGTACTTGCCGAGTGCCAAAATAGTGATTTGCCACAAGAATATTGTCAGGGTCTATGTTTTCACTGAAAGTTTAATTGCATTTATATCATAATATTTAAGCATCATAAGTCTGTCACCTACCGACACAACACTGCATGCATTTTTAAAAGCTTCTTTTCATCCACAGGTTGAGAGCAAATATGACCTGCGGGACCCAGATCACACATTTATCCATGTCCTAAGCAACAGGTTTTGCCTCTACATGTCTACAAATCCAAAAATTGTTAGTAAATATCATATATTCAACAAGTGGTTCAGTTTTTTGTGTTTCCTGAAAAATCTGAAAAAATGATTAGGCAATTATTTTAAGAAGGCGTCGATATGGAGCAGAGCAGATCTGGGAAACAAACAGGAAAAAGCAAACACAACCACCCTCAGAACAACAATTCAGAGCAAAAGTGATGGGCAAACCAGAGCCTATTGGCAAACCAGGTTACTTGGGAGGCATGCGGGTCTGAGAGGATGTTGGCAGAAGACCAAACATTCTGTCCAAAATCAGGGAAAACAAATGTTTTAAAGTTTATTTGAGGGCACGTAGTGTGACGACTCCTCCACCTGGACACTAGGTAGTAGTAGTCTAAGGCTAGTATTCTAAGCATTATTGATTCAAAACTTGAATAACTTGTTATGGATGTTGATCTTTAAATAAGTACATAGTCTAACATGAACCTGGGCATTAGATTACTTACATTGTTTGTAATAAAGGTGTTACATAATTTTGGTGTATTGTTTGGACGTCAAATTTCCCTTGACAAGTATTTGGTTCCAAGGAAATGTCTTGGAATGTCATGGTTGGAAAGTCAATACAGTGTCCACATTGTTACATAGAGCAGTCAACCATACCAAGTGAATAAAAACATCCATCAAATATGACATCTGATTTTGATTCTTATCGTTTCAAGAAACAAAGAAAGAGTGTATTAGAGAGGAAAAAACATTTTGTCCACTGCAACACCAGGAAGTCTCATTACTTAACAGTTATTTCTTTCCCCACAGACAACCTGCTACATCTTGTCAAGGGAGACTAATGGTGGGCATAAGAATGGCGCCATCACCAACTGGGAATCTACAACTGAATGCTAACTGCTTTGGTCTGGCTACATGGCTCCCATCTGCTTAGGATCACTTTGAGGTCACTGGTTACAAACCAGAATACAAGACCTTTCCTAAAAAAATAAGGTTAGCACTTCTAAGGTATCTGTTACAGAATATCATGAATATCTGTGCTTTGGCCAATGCAAAGTGGGGAACTGAAATCATTGCAACATTATTTCAAGGAAGATGCCAGTCTTATTATAGTGTGACAGTCAGCTCACTGACTTCCTCATGGTCATGCATGTAACTCATATTAATCATATGAATATGACACAACAGATTTGTTTTCACACATTAGTGACTGCACTAAAGCCCTTTGTCTACTCTCATCAATGCTAACTTGAAAAAAATGGCCTTTGGTTTAAAGCACATTTTCGATTTTCAACTGCACTGTCTCTCAATTGCCATGTTGTTCAACCAAATGTTTGTTTGTTTGATTTGCTGCTTTGAACTCTGCACCAGTTAGGAACATTGCCATCCACCCTTTCTACCCCTGAAATGACCCCTTATCTACATTAAAAGAAGAGCAGATTGAAGAGGCCTATCAGTCACAATAGCTACTATCACCACCAGTATCAGTGGAAGACTTTCTCATTTGATACAGAGGCCAGCCATATGGTTTTGGGTGAGTCAGACCTGGGGAAACAAAATCCATTCAGGTATGATTAGATGGAATGTAGTTCATGTTTTCAGACAACCCAGTCTCACGGCAGTTTGTGTCCATGTGAACAAAATATAGTCAATTGATTTTGTGTATATAGATGCAAATGTACTTTTTTTGTGTGTGACAGCACAACTTGCCCATTACACATTTGTCAAATAGTCACAACATTCCGTGATTCCATTTTTTCCCCTCTTTTCAATTTTTACAGGTTTCACTAATCAGAAGAAATGCCATATTTACTTGTTACCCATGTACAAGAACCCTGTGGGACTCGCAAATGTATTTAAAACTTGCACGTGAAACATGACGCCCCCACTATTTGCGTGAGCAGCGCTTGTAAATTGTTTTTTGTGAAACGGCCACAGTCATTTTATCCTCCATTGTCCTGAGTGACAAGCTAAACAGCGGAAATGCACAAATTGCATTACAAACATCTGCTAGGAAGGCACGTCATTGATTAGCCAACAAAACAATAACCAGTGATGTCACACAGCATTCTTGTCTGCTTGAATATGTTTTAGATGGAAGATAGGTCTTGGTTTTAAATTTCCCACAGTTGTCAAGGTTATTCCACATAACAGTGTCCCCAAAATCCACTCAAAACCATCAAATTGTTGTACTTTAAATGCAATGTAGTGCAGAAAACTGATTCATCTCTTAAAGCAGAGTAAGTAGTGAATGAACATCTCTTGGTGGCTTACATCCTTGTCCAAACACATATCTATACTACTTTAATAACCAGCAAATAACCCTAACATGCTCATAACAATCTTTCTTTCATACAAGTTAGTGCAATTCAAAGTGCTTTACAAAAGACTAACAAGCTGATAAAAAGACAAATGTGCAAATGTAAACAGTAAAACAATTTGAGGCAATGTGTAATTTATATGTAGTGACTTGAAATAATTGTGATTATTATTTTTGCCAACAAAAATCTAAGAATATGTTTCAAACATATAGCTTTTTGGGTCATTAGTTGTTATGTGGATGTTAAAATCTCAGTCATGAAAGATAAACAAGTAAACATTAAGTATGTCAGATACATGTGTATGATCTTACTAAGAGGAGGACAAACTTAAGAGAAAAGGAGAGAGAGAGAGACAAAGCATGCAGACTGGAGTATGCCTTTTTGGCGGACTTCACTTTAATTACAGTTTCCTTTAGGAGCGTCAGTCAGAGACAGACAGAGGAGAGAAAGGGAGGGCACTGGGAGCAGTGTGGCTAAGCATCTGGACATTTCATCTCTGGACTTACTCAGGAGGAATGACTCTTCAACCAACAAGGTATGTATAAGCTTCATTTTGCTTTTTAGATTGTAAAATACTTCACACAATCAGTGATACATTATTTCATCTTATGTCAATAACAATGTACAGAAACCTGGTAAAAATGTACTGTCATGTGGAGAAAGCTGCTGCTCAAATCTAAATACATGACAGTAGGTGAAGAGAGCCAAAACAAAGTCAGGGAAATGAAAAACCAGAATTGTCCTTACCAGTAGAAACTTGTCTTTCTCTACAGAAGTTTTGAGTTCTGCTCATGCATGTCAGTGAGCAGCAGCAGTAATAGATGTGTTGACAGAATGGAAATTCGAATGAACATTATAATGCAGTGCGTCATATCTGTGCTCAGTTCTGGCCCAGGTATAAAAGGCTACACTAAAAAACAGGAATTTCATAAACACCAAACATCTGGTGATTGTTTTTTGTTTATTATATTTATTTATTTGTTTTTAAAATGTTGTATTATCAGCCATCGGGTCGCCCCAAACACCTGGTTATCTTACAGCACATATTGCACTTTTACAAAAGGAGCTTCTGGATTCTGTTTGTCCACTGTCATAGTACAGGTTTCCTCTCCTTACAGCAAAATCTAACTCTTCAGTGACACATTTGATGGAATTGCAGCTCTACTGACTATCAATGATTTGTAACACTGTAAGAAAAACATCCCTACAAGTGTTGAGTATGATTTGAAAATACAGTTGACATAGATGTAATGGTTCATAAAAAAACAGATTCCTAGCAAGATTATATCTCATACTGTGCAGAGCAAAATCAAAGACCCTGAAGGCAGTTGGAGAGAACAGGGCTGAGCCTGTTGCTCATTAGTGGTGACTGTTACGGGAGACTCAGGTACAGTTGAAACTTATGATTGACGGGAAGGAATGGAGTTCAGAGTTGATATAGAGCAGGGAGATGGGCATTTAACACACCACTTTGTTGTATAACTGGGTGTGTAGTTGGCGCTCAAAAAGCTCAACTTTTGATCAGCTGTTTATAGAGGCTCAAAGTTTTTCTATGATGGTTTCTGCTATTTTAGTGCACTACAAAGGTCACTGCTTCAAAGTAATGCGATGTACAGACAGACGTGTCTTCAGCACTTGATGTTGGTATATGTTGTATATTTTCCAAGTAGAGCACATGTGTCCTTGAGCTATGATAGTATGTATTATGTATGCTGATGATACTACTCTGCTGGCACCACTGATGATATAGTCTTAAAAATTAAATCTAAATATTAAATGAGGAGCTGAAAAAGGTGAATGGATTGGGCACGTCAAAATGATTTAGAAATAAATGTATCCAGTTCCAAATCTATGCATTTGGATCCACTGCCAGATTAGTCTGTAATCCATTGTGAGGTGCAAGTAAAAACTGTTGTTAGCAGGATACCACTTTTGAGCCTCAGTTATATTGTTAATTTTGTTTTTTCTTAAAGGGAAGGGAAGGGCATCAGCAAAAAGTGCTCTCCCTATGTCCCTGTAGATGTTATGAACATGGTTATATCGTCACTGGTTCTAAACCCCCTTGAATATTGCGCTGTTGTTTAGTCTTCAGCCAAAAAAAAGATCAACAGAAGTTGCAGTTAGTCCATAACAGCTGTACATATGACATGAGTATTGACAGTAACACTGTACAGTCTAAATTATTATGGCTGCTTGTCAAAACCAGATTTTATCTTAGTATCCTGATATTTATTAGGAAAGCCATCATCTCTGGTAAACCTAACTTTTTTTGGCATCAGCTTAAAAACACTAACCAAAAACTTGATGTTGAAAAGGGCCAATGACATCTTCCACGACATTGAAAAAAATTATTAGAAAGACACTGTTCCACGCAGAGCTAAGTCAAATATATATTAGTTTATATGGCATAATGTTAAGATCTAACATCTGTCTCTTTTTGGTTATACATCCTAGTTTATATTGACGGTGTTATTTCAATTTGGAATCTTTTTTTATTTTATATTACCCCAGTAACCACTGTTCTTCAATAACTGTTAATGTATAGATCTTGTCTTGTGTATAGTTGTGTGTACTAATGGACCCCAGGAAAACTAGCTGCTGGTTCTAGCTTCATATTTATTGTGAAGACATGATTTAATCAATTGTCTCATTTAACTCTCAGCAGTGTGTGTTTGTCAACACTTAATTGTCTTTTTTTTAATGTTCTTCACAGTGTCCCAGACCTAAGCACCACGGCTTTATATGGAGATAAAAACAACACCAATGCCACTCACTGTCCTGATCAGGACACCTGGGAGTGGCTCCACACTGGTCAGCCAGTGTATATCATCCTCCTTGCTGTGCTGGGAATTGCATTTAATGTGTTTGTCCTGATGGTATTCTGTCTCCACAAGAAGGCATGCACCGTGGCTGAGATCTACTTGAGCAACTTGGCTGCTGCTGACCTTGTCCTAGTGTCTTGTTTGCCCTTCTGGGCTGTCAACATATCCAATGGCTTCAACTGGCCCTTTGGTCTGTTCCTGTGCAAAGTCGTCAACCTGGGCATTAAGATGAACGCCTATTCCAGCATCTACTTCCTAGTCCTGGTCAGCATAGATCGTTATGTGGCGCTGGTGCACACAATGTCCCATGGCAGAATGCGTAGGCCAAAGTATGCCAAACTGGGCTGTCTGCTGATGTGGAGTTTTGGCTTGCTCCTGAGTGTCCCCACACTCGTCTTCCGGGAAGTGAAGTATTTCCCTGAGTATGATGTCACTGCATGCTTTTTGAACTACCCCAACGAGACCCTGGAGCTGTTCTGTGATGGGATGTTGATCGTCTTTAGCTTCATCATCCCCTTTTCGATCATCTCATTTTGCACCGTCAAAATTATCCAAGCTTTGAAAATCCAGGCAATAGAGAGGTTCAGTGCTGAGAAAACGGAGCAGAAGGCCACCACTCTGATGCTGGCTGTCCTCCTGGCCTTCCTCATCTGCTGGGTGCCATTCCACGTGGTCACCGCACTGGACTTGCTGCTAAGAGCTGAAGTCCTGGGAGGGTGTCACTTAACGACAGTCCTAGATATCTGCAACCAGATCTTCACCTACCTAGCTTTCTTCAACAGTGTTCTCAACCCCATCTTGTACGTCATCGTGGGAAAGAACTTCCGGAAAAAAGTTCAGGAACTCTTCAAGCAATGGAGCGTTAAGAGAACAACAAGCTCAGAGTCCACACGGTCAAACCTGTCCTCCACCCTAAAGACTGTCTTATAAAATATTACTAACAAAAGCACTGTTCCTCTCCAAAGTAGAATTTGTAGAAAGCTTACTGTGGAGGACAGTCATTTAATAACCCCTTGCCAATGAAAATGACTGAAATGATGAGCTAAATTCGTGATTAGATTTGCAGTGGATATAATTGTATTAAATGGGACCAAATCACCCTACCTCAGATCAATCTATGATGAGATGTCTTTTTTACAAGATAAACCACACACTTTAATTATTTTTAGAAGATGTAACTATATGTGTAGAGACATATGGGGCTGGAATGTCCCCTCCTGGAGAGAGGGTGTTACAGATTTCTGATAATGGTGGTATTCCGTTGCAGCCATGCTAGATAATTATATATCACTTAACATAAACTGGAAAACCTAACCACAAAGAATTGTTTTTCACACTTTTATAATAGCTCTACCACATGCAATTAACTACAGCTGGCCCCTTGTTACAAACATTAGTAAACAGTATCTTGAATGTACAGGCAGTGCAATGTAAATCTGCTTGGTTTCTGTAAAATAATTTCTGTAAATAGAATTTTTATACTCCATCTTATCGTATTTCTGATAACTCAGATTGTAAATACGCTTGCTAAGTGTTTTCTGATGTTTCTGACTCATTGTCTGCTGAGTTAAAAACAAGATTGTGTCAAACAGTTTCCAGTGGTGACACACAAACATGCGTCCTTTTTTTCTTCGTCTGGCTGCGTAGACATCAGTTGTCTCGTTATACAGTTCTCCCCACACCACTTAATGGCCCAGTGTTGACTCAGTGTGGGCTGTGGGTCAGGGTACACCCCTAGCTTTCCCCAAAATGAAGGCATGTGATGCCAAACAGGAAATCTTTGTTAGGAGTCATGCTTTACCACTATTGCCAGGGCTGGAAAGTGTTGTGGAACAAAAAACATGCAGGCAGACAAAGTTACCTCAAACAGTAAAGTATATGCCAAAAATACACAGTTTGACCTGTTTCATGTATTTTTGTCTGCCTCTCAGGATTACACCATGTTTTTCTCTTCTTTCAAATCTGGAATATATATTTTTCTTTGTTCAAAGATTTGCATTTTTAAGTCAAACTGAAATAAAAACTACTTTTTGCAAAAGGAGTCAGAATACTATATATATTGTTCTGACTGGCTCCCCAACTTTACATTGGTGTTTTCCTGTTTCTCTGTGAGTCCAGACATTAACCGCTGTTTCAAATCACAGCACAGGAAGGTTGGGACACAGGACTGTCTGCTGCTGTGAGTGCTGACAACTTAATCCATGAAAGAAGGACAGCTTACACTGGCTGGTACCTTTTCTTTCTATAATGCAGGATGAATACAACACTGAGGGCAGAGGAGCAGCTGATTACTCAGTAGGTGTTGATTTAATGTGAATGTCTAATGGGACTGGGTGGTTACATTAGTCAGCTAGGCTGAATAGCTTCCACTTTCTGAATGGAATAAAAACGTAACCATATAACGGTCAAATGCTGAATGTTGTAACAAGGCAGATGTGTCATGATCTGCCTTCCTGAGTGACTCTTTGCCTGGACTTGTATTTATTATTTCCTGTTTTATTTTGAAATTACCTTGTTGGGTCTTTTCCAGTTTCCAGCTTCCTGTCCTTGTATGTCTTTCCTTTTCAGTGTTTCACCCCCTCACCTGTTCCCATTTCCCCAATCAGCCCTGTAGCCTGCAGTCACCTCGTCTCTCCCCACCTGCATTTAATTCCACAATCAACCAGGACTATACATACAATTGCCCTTCCTTTGTTCTGATGTTAGGGTGTCTGTTCAGTTTGAGTTTCAGTTACCTCCTCACACAAAAGTGAAAAAAAATGTAATTTCAGTTGAACTTTAATAAATATAACTATAAATTGTGGCTGTGTGTGTGAGAGAGAGAGAGTGTGCGTGAGAGAGAGAGAGAGACATTACAGTGTATGTGTCTATAAGTCCATACAGGTATAAATGTGGGGTCCAGGATGCTCTCAATCACAGACATGCTCCTTACAGTACCTGTTTCTAAGATTCCCTTCTTTGACGATGGCATGTGCAGGCTGTTTGCTGTCACTGATAAAACACCATTATCCACACTCCATTAAATCAATTATTCTTGCACACTTAGAAGTCAAATTATGACGTGAAGGTTGCAAAACATACATCAAACGTGTTGACAGAGTTAAAAGGTTTTACCGGTATATGTATTAGTTCTGACCACACCCTTACGTTTCTTCCTCCAAAACTGCTTTTACCGTGCAGCAGCTCTCATAGCGATCCCCAGTTCAGTGGAAGAGCGACTTATGGAGAATGCCACAAGAACTGAGCTTGTCTGCAACCACACAGATGCATGGGACTGGGTTTACACCATACAGCCAGCGTACATGTCCATCGTCTGCTTTCTTGGAGTGATAGGCAACTCTTTTGTGCTTTGCGTGTTCTGTCTTCAGAAGAGGCACAACTCTGTGGCCGACATCTACCTGAGCAACCTGGCAGCAGCTGATCTCCTCATGGTTTCGTGTCTGCCATTCTGGGTGGCAACCATTATTGACAGGTTCCACTGGAGGTTTGGAGAGCCCATGTGCCAGCTTATCAATATCATCATTGGGATGAATTATTATTGCAGTGTGCTGTTCCTTACCCTTGTGAGCGTGGACAGATACCTAGCCCTCACCAGACCGCTGTCCCAGGGGCGGGAGAGACGGACCCTCTGGGCGCGTGGGATTTGTTTCGGTATCTGGATCGCTGGAATCTTGCTCAGCTTCCCTGCCATCCTCTTCCGCTCTGTGCAGTTCTTCCCTCATCTGGGCATTGACGCATGCTACGTAGCGTACCCCCACGAAGGCTGGAGACTGCGCCACAACATGACCACCAGCATAGTAGGCTTCCTTATCCCTGTTCCTATTGTATCCTTTTGTAGTTACCACATCACCAAAGTCATTCGGAGCAGCCAGGAGATGAGAAAAGGCAGCAGAGGGAGTGTGGAGAGGAAAGCAGCGTACCTCGTCCTTGTTGTTCTGGCTGTGTTTGTTCTCTGCTGGCTGCCCTACCAGATTCTGATGGTGTTGGACACCTTGGATTATTATGAAGTCATCTCTGGATGCACATGGGCATATGTGCTGGACATTGGCACCCAGTTAGCTACATACCTTGGTTACAGTAACAGCTCATTGAATCCTTTCTTGTATGTTATTGTGGGGAAGCACTTTAAGCAGAGGGCAAGGGAGGTGTTTAGACTAGTGCTGTGCAGAAGAAAACAACAGTGGAGGAAGTCCAGTCATTCCATTGCTAATCTCAACCCAACTAAACAAACTGACAGTACTAAAATCTAAATTGCATCCGCACATAAAGAGAAAATTTGATTAAAACCAGCTGTTAAAAATGTAGTTTAATTAAAGTACAAGATGAGAGTTAGAGGAGAAGGTTAGTACCTCTATGTAAAGTAAATATGTAGCCAAAGCTTGTAGCTAGTTAGCTAAGCTTAGCATAAACAGGGAAACGGGAAACGAAACAGGTAACCTGGCTTTTTCAAAGGGTATCAAAATTCACCAGCACTTCTAAAGCTCACGAATGAACATGCTGTATCTCATTTATATAGTCTGTGTAGAAAACACATGGGAAACCTCAGTATGTTATTTTACATCTTGTTTTTGTACAGATTAATTAGATATTAGGTGCTAATTTGTGAGTATTTAAGGTTCTAGGCAGATTTTGTTACCTTGGGACAGAGCCAGGCCAGCTGTTTCCATTCTTAATGCTAAGCTAAGATAACTGACTTCAGTGTGGTAACAGGTTTCTCAGTTAATTCTTGGCAAGAAAGAACATTTCACCATTTTTCAAAAAGTTTAACTTAATTTACTGTGTATGAAATACATACAGCTCTGTTGTTTTGTTTGGGATAAATTTCCCCCAGAGCTGTTTTCTTATACTGTACTGTGCTTGTTAACCTTGAACTTGATTCCACATTTCACTGTTGTGATCAGTAGTCTCCTTTCGGTTATTATTGCTAAACAAAAGCAATGCTGGCCCTGGTGATGTTGCTCACGGATATTATCCAAGGTGGAACTTTCTATTTTTTATACGATCAGGAAGCTGAACTATTTTTGTAAAACAAGGAGGTTTGTTTTGTCGAACGACTTCATGTGCTGAAACTCCACAGAAGTAAATGAGAAAAATATATGAGGTGATGAATCCATTATGTTTGTGTATTATAGAATATAGCGTGTATAGAGTGAAATAAATAGTAGTAATAGTAACTGGTTTTAACATCTTTGTTATCAATATAAAAAATGAGGTAAACAAAACAACAACCACAAAGCATTTGAATTCCAGACAACAAATTGTACACTAAGGCTTTAAATGATCTTAATGTTATTTCATATTTCAACAGTGAGTGTTGTTGTCTTCAATAAAGTATCATCTGTGACTAATAGAGGGATGAAATGTCTTTGTTTTGATAGGAGAGGACTGTTTACACAGACTATGAGCCAGTTTCCCTTTCAGATTGTCTTAATGAACTGCATATTTCAAGTGTGTTGTCGTGATCTTGACCATACAAGGAATGCCACAGCGTCAACTACATTCATTTTAAATAACACTTGCTATCACATACTGATAAAAAAAGTTCTGTTTAAATTCTGTATTACATCTAGTTTGACCTCTCTTTGGTAGAGTCTATTATCGTTGCCTTTTTGTCATCTAGAGTTAGGATGAAATTTAGAAAAGATTAGGGAAGGATTACACATGAATTAGATTGGAATAGGCATAAATCAGTTTTAGTACTTAAGTCAAACATCTAGAGGTTATTAATTGTAGATAAACTGTATAATGTTACTAAATTAAAAAGCAAAGCATCATGCAGTGAGCCAATCTTTTCTTGGGCCTCGAGGACTGTTATGATCACAAGAAGACATTGTCTATCATTATCATTTAAGTGTCAATTTTATTTTTCAAATAATAAAATAACACTTATGAACTATAATCAGATAATCTGTCTTAATTTTGTCATAATAGTCTGCAGTAGTGTTGATTTAGTCAACACATATTGTGCATTGCCATCAGCAGTTGTAGCTTCTTTCCTTACATTTAATGCAGTGCAGTTTCAGCATGTCTCTAATATGTGCACAGACAACATTTTGACCATTTAATAAACAAGTTGATATATTGAACTCCTTGGCCAAGGGTGTGGAAGAATGCAACTCTGTATACAAAAACTCTTGAAGCACGTCTCCCCTCTGACTTGCTGTGTACTCTTAGCAGAAGCTCAGTGTACACAGATGAGCCCTGTTCCAGACGTCTTTCACCAAGAGTATTTTTGGAAGAAGATTTTCATGAAACGTATGGTAAGAGCTCCCATGTTCTCTCCTTTTTTGGTTTTGAGTATCAAAGTCTGTTTTTTGAAAATACTGGGTGCAATACAGTCATTACAAAATGCTTGGTGGTGAGTCTTGTTAAACTAAAGAAATTGATTAACTTGCTAACGTATGGCTGTTTACATCAGGAGAACTTAAGCTGCCTAACTGAACAAGTGTCATCATGTCAGCAACATTTTAAAACATATCCTATTTATTTTGTTGTGTGCGAACAGGAAAGTTTAAACTTTACATATTCAGTTTAACTGTTGATGCAGCAGTTGTTAAAATAACAGCACCGTGTTTTGAACCAAACAATAGCATTTTACTGATGAGTTCTGAATTTTGTTTCCCAGCCAATGGAGCCAATGAAGCTCGTTTCCGTGGCAGCACTTTGGCCTGAAAACATCACTACCTCCCTGCCATCACAGTCTCCAGTCTCTGCAGAATGGGAGATCGTGCACACTGTCATTCCCCCATACATCTTCATCTTATGCCTGTTAGGCCTTCTCTTTAACAGCTTCGTTCTGGGGGTGTTTGTAGCTCACAAGGATCAACTGACTGTAGCAGAAATCTACCTGAGCAACCTTGCACTGGCCGACTTTATTCTCCTGTGTGGCCTCCCTTTCTGGGCGATGTACATCCTCAACAACTTTAACTGGCCATACGGAGATACCTTATGCAAACTGGTCAACTCCATCATCATCATCAATTTCTACACCAGCATCTACACCCTTGTTATGATTAGCGTTGACCGCTACCTAGCACTTGTGAAGACCATGAAGGCCAGGTGGCTGAGACGGACACTTTATGCCAAGGTGACCTGTTTCATCCTGTGGATATTAGGGCTCCTACTGAGCATGCCAACCATAGTTCACAGAAAGGTTAAGTTCATTGAGGAGTACGAAACAATGTCCTGTATTCTGGATTACTCCCATTCTTGGAAGTTGGCCCATCAGATTCTGATGAACGTAATGGGCTTTGCACTCCCTGTTCTGGTCATTGTTTTCAGCAGTGGGAACATAATCAAGGCTTTAGCTCAGAGGAGGGAGAGTGTAGGTTTTCATGATGGTAACGACAAAAAGGCCACCATATTGGTGTATGCTGTCACACTAGTATTCCTACTGTGCTGGGGTCCCTTTCAGGTATTCACCTTCCTTGACACACTCTGTGATGTCCAAGCACTGGATGAGACGCTGTGGTCTCACACTCTCGATGTAGGAGGTCAAGTTTCAGTGTATCTGGCCTTTCTCAACAGTGCCCTCAACCCACTGCTGTATGTCTTCTCAGGGCAGTACTTCAGGAAAAAAGTTTGCGCCATCTACAGGAGGACTACACATCATCGCAGAGGGTCAGATATGACCATATATCAACGCTCTGTTGTATCCACTTACATTAACAGAGTGGAACAAATTAAGACTGTGGTCATTCCTAATGTAAAGGATCAGATGTGAATCTTACTCATGATATCCCATCCTCCACTTCCATTGCTGCTTATGGGTAAAGTGATACAATATACAGGATATGACAAACTGTTATTTCATGAGACTTAATATAATAATGATGCTGTTATATAGTTAAAGAGCACTATCAGAGAATGTTTACACTATGCTTTTCAGAAATTATGGACACAAACAGACATAATGGACATAATCTGTAGAAAAAATGGAAGCAGATTTCAGTTTACAGTCTCTGTAATGGCACTTGTGTCATGCTCTGTGGACGCCCAGTATATATTCGAATCTGTTTGTGAACTGGTACATGGCCTTACAATTACTGACTTTTTAAACATACACATCAAAGCCTGGATTATCTGAAATTCTATCTAGAGACATTACAAGACAATAATGTCTTTTCTTGTCCATTCTTTGTCATACTGCAGGTTAATGTGAAAGAATGGCCGCGTACATGTACTTTGTGTACATTTAGATTCAGAATTCACTTCAAAGTATATCTTGGCATGTTAACAAAACATTTATTCAGTAGTACATACAGTGCCTATGACAGTGTATCCTTACAATATCAACACTCATTACTTAAGATATTCTTGTGTATTACTGGAATCATTTGTATTATCAGTTCAACTGAACATGTCATTTGCCATAATAAACATGAATGCTGAATGGACACTTTTTTTAAAAGCAGTGTAAATGGTCCAGCTTGATGCACTTACCTACACACATTAATGCAGTGACAAAGTATTTTCTGCATTTTGAGTCCTGCAGTTTTTGACACCTTTGATTGCAAACATAATGATAATCTAGGAGGCTCTCTACAAGAATGTTATTATAGTGGAGAACTGTGTCCCTGTGAGTTTGCATGATGACTTTGCAAGGTTACACTAAACTGGCACATCCAGTAAGAGAGCCAAATTATGTTCCGCATGATTTGGCAGTTTGCTGCAGCAACTTCATAATAGGTTTTTGGAGGATTACCTGAGATACATTTGCCAAGTTAATTTGTTCATGCTCTATCTCGAGACCTTTCCTCTTGTAAAAGTGAAAATGGTGCTACTAAATCATAATTTACACCATCATGGTGCTTGTCCAAATATGTTTTTCTATGGCAAGTAACCATGGATTATTAATGCAAAGTTGGACCGGTGTAGCAACAATTTTGGTGATTCCCTGACTTTTCATCAAGCATATCAACTTTTCACTTCGTTAGAGAATACTTCTGAAAGTAATGACTGCAGTTCTGAGATCATTAGCTGCTTTTGAGATTAACATGTGCAAATATTAGTATGCTAACGTTATCTAGTGAGCAAGTTACCAAACAAACTGTATGCATGTTGACATATTAATGTGCTAATACTGAAATCTTACATAGTGCAGTTCTCACAAACATCTACCAGATACACCTGTTTGTAAATTAATATATCATGTTGACATGCAGCAGTAGAGGTAGTAAAAGAAAAAAAATTAAATATTTGGTATTTGTGTGTAACTTATTGTCTGTCAGCAACTTGGTAAGCCGTATGTTTCAGCTTGATATCCATTTCCAGGGCCCTTTCATCTAAATCTAATAATATGAACAGTTAATTACTGTGAGGCCTTCTTTTGGCCTGGTTTAATCTGGTTTAGTCATTGTTATCATCCCATTTCCCTAGCTTGCTACGCCTTTCATTCTCTTGAAGACTCTTGGAAAAAAGTCAAAGTGTTTTTCTACAGAGTGAAGGTCTGTGGTTTGTGCTGAGAGGTTTTTGTAAGGACGGTTATTGAATTTGTATGTAAATGTTTTTATGCATGTGTTGTCAGCACAGATTAACAGATTGACGTATCACGATATTTGTCTGGATGTCAATGAATTTAAGCCCTGATGTTTGGATAAACAGGCACTGGTATGATCATTACTTAGAACAACTGTACTGTGCATACGTGTGAGGGCAAAGGGTTGTTGTGTTGTTACTGGCAGACAAGGAAACAACTTTTACTACACTTGCTTCTTGACACATTAAGTAATCAACATCAGAGAGATTTCAAGGTTGTACACAAAGAGAAACTGGTAAAGGCTTGTTTGGGTTTTGCTAATATGAAAATACATATTACTCAAGTTAAATTTATTATCATGAGCGCACTACTTCATATGTGAATAGCTTAATAAACTATGCATTCACTGGCAAAACTGGCAAAATTTTCATTATTCTAAATTGTATGTTTATTGTGTATTTACAGGACAACATACACAAAAAAACTGAATAAATGCAACAGTAGTTTATCCATACAAAAGCTGAACTTTCTGGAAATAGCTGTGTCTCAAATTCTTTTCTTCTCCTTTTTTATTGCTTGCACAAGTCAGCTCTCTCACTTCACAGACTAACAACAGAATGATAAATCATTACATAATCTATTCACAAACTGGCTGATTAATCTGCAAAAAGAGATACCTCATTCTTTTAATTTCATGAAATGAAAGTTTTTGTTCTGTTTTGTTTTTTAAATTCTGAATTCCAGGTGTTGGTGTTATGTTGCGCTTCAACCCAGGGCCCCACTAGTTTATGAAATAGTCAGTAAATAATCAGCGATAGTCAGTAAAAATATTGACTTGTAGTGACTGCAGCATTATTACACCTGGTTATGTTTAGGCACTTACAGCACTTGGTTAAGGTTGGTGAAAGATCATGGTCTGGATTAATACAGAAAATGTTTAGACACCATGTTTATTTACATTTAACCAAACTCACTATATTTCACCAACCTCATTTTTAATGCAGTGGATCAGACATCCTGTTGTTCATACCACTTCTGGTGCAACTTTAAAGGATGTGGGTCTCAAATGTCTGTATCTGACATTCTAACATTAATGCCCTACCTACTGTTTAACTGAAACTGCTGTCAGCATTAACACAATAATAACACTGCTACATAATTAAACAGCTCGAGTGTTTTATATTGCAGAAATCACGGGTAAAGATAACAGAAGTATACAAGATGGGAATATGCATGAAATATGACACTTAATAGTGGCATGGCATGAACTGTTAATACAATTCCAACATTTCAGTATTCGAGGAACTGATGGCTGATAAAATGCCACTAATGTTTGTTCAAGTAAATTTCTACATCCATGCTGTGTTTATAATAAAATAACCATCAATCTATCATCTATTTTCTCATAGGTTAAATGTGTCAGCCACAGGGAATTCCAGATGTCCCTCCCCTAACAACATTTTTTTTTTGGGGATCCTAGCATTCCCAGGCCAGATGAGCTATGTAATTCCTCCAGCGAAGCTCTTCGCTCACTTCTGGGTCTCTCAGTTGGATATGCCTGAAAAACTTAAAGAATATTAGAACAACACTAACCTAAACACAAATTAAGTTGAGATCTCTAAGACTAGAGATGAAAATGTAGAAATGAACAATCTAAGACTGCAACCAGTGACACAGTGTACAACGCTGCAAGATGAGGGAAAACAAAAGAGGAAGGAATGAAGAGGGAAGAGGCAACAGAACACGTTAATCATATTTCAAGGATTCTGTATGACATCACTTGCCAGTTCACTTTTAAGAGCAAGCTTGAGACAGACTATTAGCAGCAGAAACAGATTGGAAGAATGAGTATCTTTACATTTTTGCATCTGACTCTCTTTTCAAAGGAATGATGACTTCTGCCTACAAGGTATGCATGAGCTTCACCATTTTCTATGTTTTACCATTATTCATTGTAGTTGAAGTAACGGCACATTAGCCACTTAATGTTCTAGCTTTTTTCAACATAACAATGGCTGTGCTTATAACATTGCTTAGAATGACAATAAACGTTTCATAGAAATACAAATTCCAGAACACACCCTGCCCAGTTATACAGGTTTTGAAACCAAGTATTTTGTTGTATAATCATGCTACATCTGACTGCAGCTCACTGTATTTAGTGCTGAATGAGCTTAAGCCCAATGTTGGATAAACAGGTACTGTGCACCATTACTTAACAGTTGCACTGTGCACATGTGGGGAAAGGTTGTTGTAAGAAAGTTACTTATAGACAAGTAAACAACTTTGCTGTACCTATAATATAAAGCTTTTATCTTAAGTAATCACTATGAGAGTTTTCAATGTTATACACAAAGAAACTGTGTGCTTGTTTTGTTTTGCTAATTTGAAATATGTATTAATCAAATGAAGTTAAAATCATTATCATGAGATTGTATCAAACTATTGTGTACATAGCTGAATAAACTATGGATACAACTGGACAAAAAAATCACACCAATTCGTATGTTTTATCATTTATTTACAGAACAACACATAAAAAATTTAAATAAACACAATAGTTTATTCATACAAAAGCAGAACTTGTTATTTTGTTGACGTTACACTAAAGGCTCATGGCTCATGGCAACCCTGAGGCCAGTGAAGCATCCTCAGTGAATGTTATAATTTATCACTCATTGTCAAAGAAGCAAGCAACCATTTGCGTGCCGATATCATCAGTATTTTTTTCTACTATAAAGTGTGGAAAACTGCACTTTTCACTTTCTTCATTGCTTGTACACATACATTAATAGTGTGTGTGTGTGTGTGTGTGTGTGTGTGTTTTGTTTTGGAATTTTCCATCAAATAGTTTGAAATAAGTCTTTTAATCAAACATGCTGCAGAGCTAATGTTAACTAGTATTTATTGTATTCTGAAATAATCTAGGACTTTGTATCCTATATGATCACATCCAGCAGTTCATAAAATGTCACAAATTTAGTCGTATTGATTTATACATGGACAGAATTTTACATTTGTCATGATAGTAAAATATGTAAGTAGTGGCACAACATTGGCCCGAATTATGGTTAAGTGTTTAGGCACTTACTGCACGGTTAAGACTATGTCTGGATTAACAGAAAAGGTCTACAGTAACTTCAGACACCATACTGTATATGAAATCAAAACCTCAATCTTTCTCTAACCTTAGCTATGAGAGTGGTCGGTAAGATTATAACAGGATGTTAAAGTATATTTTCAAACCAACTCAGTCTGCTTAAGGTTCATGTTGTTTAATAACATTTGTCTTGTTTGCCTTCCTCTACAGCATCCTACTACCTTTCAGCCCTGTACACATGGAGACCACAAAACAGCACAAAATGGCAATAATTGTTCTCTTCCAGAACCTGGGGAGTGGACCTACACTGTGGTACCAATCTATGTCCTGGTCATCGCTGTTCTGGGAATCGTCTTTAATGTGTTTGTCCTGATGGTATTCTGTCTCCACAAGAAGGCATGCACCGTGGCTGAGATCTACTTGGAGCAACCTGGCTGCTGCTGACCTTGTCCTGGTCTCCTGTTTGCCTTCTGGGCTGTGGAGTGCAGCCAAAATCTAACTGGCCTTTGGTGGTTCCCTGTGCAACTGGCCAATATCTCTATCACTTGCGAATGTCTGCTGCAGCATCTACTTCCCTCGTTCCACAAAGAGTGATCGCTATATTACACTGGCACCATTGTCCATGGTAAAGACCAAGTGAGAGGCCAAACATAAACCACACTGTTGGTGGGCTTTGCTTACTCTATGCATACTCATCTACAGTAAGTGAAATATTTCGACATCAATACCACAGTATGCTATCTAATTACTCCAAATACCACTGTACAGCTGCTGTGAGGACACTGTCCACGGAGCTTCATCATTCCCATTTCTATAGGAGGTGGAGGTTTGGTCTCCAGTGACACAAAGGCTAAAGCACTGGTGTATGCTGTAACATTATACTTCTTACTTTGCTCTTATCTGTTCTCAGTCTTAAACCCTCTTTCACACATTCACATATCTTCATGTCTTGGATGGGAAGATCTGGTCTCACACTTTCAAATTCACTTTTATTCACTTTTATATCAATGTGTCTGACCAGCACTTAAGGATGAAAGTTAGACAGAAGGAGGACAAGACATCAACACTGGAGATGTGTTAACAGACCAGAAGAAATTAAGGGTGTGGTCATTTTAATGCAATGGATTCAATTTTTCTCTCTCTTGTGACATCCTGTTGACATGCTGTACCACTTCTGGTGAAACTTTACAGCATATGGGTCTTGAATTACAGAATTTCCCATTCTAACACATATGCCCCAACTACTGTTGCTTCCAGTATTAACACAATAACAACACTATTGCATGATTAAACAGCTCTGCCAGAGTGTGTTTTATATTGCAGAAGTGATGGGCAAAAGATAATGGAAGTGACATACAAAAAGAGATGGAAACAGAGTGTGCAGGAAGTGTTTACAGTCCTAACATGATACTAATGGTAGGATGTTCCATGACTGACTTCTGTGGCTATATGTGTCTTAACTCTTTTTCTATATGCTGTTACATGGTGTTATTCCTACTGACCTGTGACAGTGGATCACTGTCACAATTTTGTTAAGTTATGGTCAACCTTGTTTGTCCATAACATAACCTCTCCTGGTGACTGCACTTGTTGAAATACGTCTGTATTACAGTGTACTACTACTGCTGAGATATAATGTACATCCTAATCAAAATCAAAATAAATAAATAAAACTCCACCTTTTTCACAGAATATTTAACTGATTTCACTGTTACCCACATTCAAACTCTCCTCTAAAAAAGGAGTTTAAAAATAAGAAAAGCACTGGCGATAAGTGTACCCCACCTCTCGCCAAATGTAAGCTGGAATTGGCTCCAGCCTCAGTCTACAGCTGATTAACTCAAAGATTTTCTTCACAAACAACTTGTATGCAATTCCATTACCTTTCCTTACATGGAAAGGGTAAGACTGCGTAGGCCAATGTTTGCTAAACTGAGTTGTCTGCTGGTGTGGGCTTTGGGCTTGCTCCTGAGTGTCCCCACACTCATCTACAGGGAAGTAGAATATTTCTATGGCATCAATACCACAGTATGTTATCTTAATTACCCAAATACCACTGTAATGCTGCTGTGTGAGAGGATGCTGATTGTCATGCTCATCATCCCCATTCCCATTGTTTCCCTCTGCACTTTCAAGATTGTTAAAGCTCTGAACAACCGGGTGGTGAAGAGGGCAAACACTCAGAAGATGGAACGAAAGGCCACCACTCTGATGGTGGCGGTTTTCGTGGTGTTCCTGATTTGTAGGGTGCCATTTTACGTGGTGAAGATAATAGAGTGGCTTATGAGAACTGAAGTCTTGGTAGGGTGCAAACTTGGCACTGTCGTAGACATCTGCAAACATGTCTTTTTGTACTTAACCTTATCCAACAGTGTTTTCAACCCCATCCTCTACATCATTGTAGGGAAAAACTTTCAGGAAAAGGTTAAGGAACTCTTCCACCAATGGAGTTCCACCTTTATTCACAATGAAGGAAGGTAGAGTTACTTCTAGTTCAGGACACAAGTCAGAAACAAACCATTAGTTTGGTCAGATTATCTAAACTACTTTCCTATCTGTAAATAAAAACTTGATTTATTCTGCATTCAACTGACACCGTAGCTATGGCATATATATTGTGTAGCCGCAGACCCTACACAGTAGCCTACGTCATAGCCTGAAGTGCACCTCTCAGGAAATGTAACTACATGTTGCAATGATGCTATCCATTATGATCCAACAGTACTTAGTCAGGGGAGAACTCTTTTAATGCTCTCAGGCTGAGAGGAGATTTTATTTAATTCAACCCATCATGGGTCACTGTCACAGTTTTGTTTAGTCAGGGTCATTTTTGTTTGTCCATAACATAGTTCTCTCCTGGTGACTGCACTTGTTGAAATATGTCTGATTGCACTTAACTGTAACTGCTGATATACAATGTACCTCCTAATAAAAAATGAAGACTCCAGCTTTAACTGATTTTCAGTTGTACCCACATTCAAACTATCAACTAAGAAAGGAGAATAAGAAATGATCCAACCTATAAATCCTTCATTTATAAGAGCAGACATGATGTGTTGCAAAGATCAGAGCGGGCAGATGATAATTCTTTTTAAATCTGAAACTCAGCTCCAGCACCTCCAAGGCACCCTTATTTTGTAAATACTGATTTAAAACAAATTTGAATTACTGCCTCACAATTGTATGCCTCTGCCAACCAGTTTAGTTGCTATTAGTTAATGTGTGAAAGTTATGGCCAAAGGTTATGGTTTTGTTCGGTCACAATGACCTTGACCTTTAATAACAAAAATCTAATCAGTTCATCCTTGAGTTCAAACGAACATTTGTGTCAAATTTGAAGAAATTCCCTTGATGTATTTACTGAGATGACACATTCATGAGAATGGGACAAATGGACAACCCAAAAACATAATGTTTCCATTAGGGATAGATCGATTATTGGCCGGGCCAATTATCGGCGCCGATATTCGGCATTTTGACGCATATCGGCATCAGCCTTTTTTTTTATCCGACAGCCGATAAGAGATCAATTTAAAACTGGGTTATTTTGGCTCTGATGCAGCCGTGCCACTGTCTGCAGTCACTACTCTGTCTCCAGCATTGTCCCACCCACAGCACCATCTGATTGGTTACACGCAGAACCACGGCACGGGTAACAGCCAATCAGCAGTGAAAGCTGTGCATGCACAGTGCTCACAGACACGGCTGAGAGGAGAAAAAGTTTTGCCTGGTGTAGAAGCTCCAGAGAGCAGAGTTTCTTTATTTACTGTAGAAAACTTTAGGGACAACCCATTCTCACAGCAGTGGGTTAGGGAGCTATTTATTTGTTTAAGTTTTCATTTAACTTTATAAGACATGCAGCTGAGCCTGGGAGCTCCCTGCACTTTTTGTTAGAATTTTAAAACAAAGATGTCTATTGTCTAAGATAAAAAAAAAACCCTTTCACATGTTGAAAATCTGAAAAGCTGTTTAATAAACATATGCTTAAAGGCATTTAAACAAAGTTAAGAGTTAAGTTTGTATTATTCAAAATTTTGATGCCAGTATTTTCACTTTTACTGCAAATGAATATCAGCTCAAAATATCGGTTATCAGCCTCCTTGACTACTAATAATCGGTATCGGTATCGGCCCTGAAAAAACCATATCGTTCTATCTCTAGTTACCATCCATGGCTGTTGGAGGCATAACATCTGATTTACTCATGAAGAGTTTGTTCACAAACAACTTATATGTAATCCCATCCCTGCTCCTAACATGGAAATATTGAATTGTTAATGGCATCTTCCAACCTCAAGTATTCATAGAGGAACTAATAGATGATAAAAAGCCAGTAACGTTTATTTACAAACTTCCACATCCATCAATCCATTTTCTTCCAGGGTCAGGTTACAGTGGCGTCAGGCTAAGCAGGGTATTCCAGATGTCCCTTTCCCCAGGAACATTTTCCTTGGGGGATCCTGAGGCGTTCTTCGTCTACCCCACAGTCTCCTCCCAGTTGGATGTGCCGGAAAAACTTCAAAAGACAGTAAGAAAACAACGCTTACCTTAAATGTGCATTGTTGAGAATGAACATCTCTGAGATCAAAACATGAGAAAAGGTGAATTATGTTTAAAGAAACTAAAGACTGCAAACAGTGACACAGACTGTGTGTACAACGCTGCAAGAAGAGAGAAAAAATAAAAGAAGGAAAGAATGAAGAGGGAAGGAGGAGCAACAAAGCATGTCAACCGATGTTTCCAAGGATTTTGTACGACATCACTTTGGCAGTTCACTTTCTCTTTTCAGAGAGCAAGTCAGAGACAGACAGACAACAGCAGCAGAGGGCATTAGAAGGGTGTAGTTGGATAACTTGACATTTTACATCTGGACTTCCTCAAGAGGAATGATGACTCCTCTGCCTACAAGGTATGCATGAGCTTCTATTACTTTTCTATGTTTTACCATTATTCATTGTAGTTGAAATATTAAAAAGGATAATCAGCAACTTAATGTTCCATATTGTTCAACATCAACAGTAGACTGTGCTTAAATCTATGTGGCCACAGCCTGTTCACTTTACACTGGTTTGGAACCCAGTATTTTTGCTGTTTAATCATGCCAGCATCTCGACCGCACCTCCGTCAGTGTATTTGTCTTAACATGTTTAGTACTGAATGTCAATGAGCTTAAGCCCTCAACATCTAGGCAAACAAATACTGGTATGAGCAATGCTCAAAACTGATACAAAAATCTAAAATGAAAAGTTAAAAAATTATTCTTGATGCGTGCCCAGCCCAGGTGAGCTATATAATCCTTCCAGTGAGTTCTGGGTCTACCTCAAAGTCTTATTCCCAGTTGGATGTGCCGGAAAAACTTCAAAAGACAGTAAGAAAACAACGCTTACCTTAAATATGCATTGTTGAAAATGAACATCTCTTGAGATCAAAACATAAGAAACATGAATTATGTTTAAAGAAACTATCTAAAGACTGCAAACAGTGACACAGACTGTGTGTACAACGCTGCAAGAAGAGAGAAAAAATAAAAGAAGGAAAGAATGAAGAGGGAAGGAGGTGCAACAAAGCATGTCAACCGATGTTTCCAAGGATTTTCTATGACATCACTTTGGCAGTTCACGTTCTCTTTTCAGAGAGAAAGTCAGTGACAGACACACGACAGCAGCATAGGGCATTAAAAGGGTGTAGTTGGATATCTTGACATTTTACATCTGGACTTCCTCAAGAAGAATGATGACTCCTCTGCCTACAAGGTATGCATGAGCTTCTCTTACTTTTCTATGTTTTACCATTATCCATTGTAGTTGAAATATTAAAAAGGATAATCAACAACTTAATGTTCCATATTGTTCAACATCAACAGTAGACTGTGCTTAAATCTATGTGGCCACAGCCCAGTATTTTTGCTGTTTAATCATGCCAGCATCTAGACTGCACCTCTGTCAATGTATTTGTCTTAACATGTTTAGTACTGAATGTCAATGAGCTTAAGCCCCAACATCTAGGCGAACCAATACTGGTATGAGCAATGCTCAAAACTGATACAAAAATCTAAAATGAAAACTTAAAAAGTTATTCTTGATGCATGCCCAGCCCAGGTGAGCTATATAACCCTTCCAGTGAGTTCTGGGTCTACCCCACAGTCTCCTCCCAGTTAGATGCACCTGAAAAACTTTGGAAGAAAGTAATAAAACATTGCTCATCTTAAGCATGCATTGTTGAGAATGCACATCTCTGAGATTGGAACAGTCAAAAAAACATGAATTATTAGATTCAAACTATCTATAGACTACAAACTGTGACACAGACTATGTACACAATGCTACAAGAAGAGAGAAAAAAAACTAAATAGGGAAGGAGGGTGCAACAGAACATGCAACTGATTTTTCTCCTCTCAGAGAACAAGTCAGAGAAAACAGCAGACAGTAGCAAAAGGGATTGTATTGAGTGTAGCTGGGTATCTTGACATTTTACATCTAGTCTTCCTCAGGAGGAATGATACCTTCAAGGTATGTATGAGCCTCATTTGGTTTATACATTACTTTTTTATGTTTTACCATTTTTCATTGTAGTTGAAATATTAATAAGGGTAATCAACAACTTAATGTTCCATATTGTTCAACATCAGCAATGGGCTGTGCTTTATAACATTGTCTGTGAATGACAATGAAATCAAGTTTTATAAATCTGTACTCAAAAACTGAAATAAAAGTTATCTCAAACAGAAAAGGGTTAAATCTATGTGGGCACAACCTGTTCAGGTTATACAGGTTTTGAAACACAACAGGCTTATTACTGGATGTCACTGAGCTTCAGCTCCAAATATTTGGGTAAACCGGTACTGGTACAGTAATTAATTAAAACAGCTGTAATGTGTGTACCATGCTGATGTGTCAATCTAAAATGGAAAGTTAAAAATTACTCTTGATCTATTTCAGTTGAAAGCATTATAACAGTGTTGTGACATTAAGTTTCTGTAAAGTGCAGGTTAAGCACTAGATAGGAATATACAACAAGAGGTTTTGCTTGACAAATTCAACCTCAGTTTATGCAGACATGTGAGGGCAAAAGGCTGTTGTGTTGTTACTGGCAGACAAGTAAACAGCCTTTGCTACACTTGGTTTTAATGTGTTTCTTTGGCACCTTGAGTAATCAATATCAGAAAGCTTTCAGTGTTGGACACAAAGAGAAACTGGTAAAAGTTTGTTAGCGTCTTGCTAATATAAAAATATGTATTAATCAAATTAAGTTAAATTTATTATCATGAGCGCAGTACTTCATCTGTGAAAAATATTGTGTACATAGCTGAATAAAACTATGGTTACACAAACTGACAAAAATTTTATTATTCTAAATTGCATGTTTATGTTTTGTACAGAGCAATACACACAAAACAGTACTAAACAAATGCAACAATAGTTAATTTATACAAAAGCAGAACTTGTTTCAGTCTTTGTTGACAGTACACTGAAGGTTTCCAGCCATATGGGCAGTGCCATCATTGTGGTTCATGGTCAATGCCCTAACCCCTGAGGCCAGTGAAGCATCCCAGTGAATGTTATCAGTTAACACTCACTGTCAAAGAAGCAGGCAACCTTTTTGTTGCTTGCACAAGTAATTTTATGTTGTTTTGTGATAACAATCCTGCAACTAATATTAATCAGTCAAATTCTAAATTATTTATGGCACAATGGTAGTCTCATCAGTGTCGCACATCTGCAACACTATGCCCTCTGCTCGCTTTAAACCCACAGACTGTCAAAGAAGTGTGATAGATACAAATTCAACTTTATTAAAAAATATTCTTTTCTTATCAACTATCAACAAGTGTTATAGATACAAAATGAAACATTATTTAAAAAGTGCAATTTCCCTTTTTTCCCAATTCCAAATCAACTTGTCATGACCCATTCCTGTAGTGACTTTGAGTTATCATTATTATTATTGTTATTATTTTTGAGAATATGTGCTTCTGGTTTCTTGGTTTTATTTTGTTATCCCTTTCCCTACTGTTCCCTGTGTCCTTGTACTTCCTGTTTTATTTTGAAGTCTCTTGTCCTGTCTTGACTTTAGTATTTTTACTTCTGGTCTTTGGCTTGTTTTCCCTCCTTTTTCAGCCTCACCTGTGTCGAGTTACCAATTATTCCGTGTGTATATATAGTCCTGTCTTTCACCTATGCTTTGTCAGAGTCTTGCATATGTGTTTGGTACCTGGTGCCATTGCTTTCAGTCTTGGGAATTTCTGCCCTGCTTGTGTGCTCAAGTACCCCTGTGTGTTCCCCTGTGTTTTTGGACTTCTTTGATTTGGGGTTTTTATGGACTCTTTGTTTTGGACCTTTTTCTGTGCCTGACCGGCCAGTGAGTTTTTGTTGTACTTTTGGTTTGGTTTTTGTTTAAATAAATTCCCCAAACTGTCGGTATTTGGGTCCTTGTCCCTGTGTCCTTGCCCCAAAATGTGACAGAATTTCCCTAGGAACTGCATTTAACTGGACAAACATTTTACAGTATTCCTTCTTCCTCAGTGTTGCTCAGTATTAAATAATTAACAGGAGACAGCATTAACTCAGTTTTTAGTATCACTCACAGTATTTGGAGATACTTAGAATTCAGGGTTTCTCAGTATTCTATATTATGACAACCCACTCTCACAGCAGTTCAGGAAATAGTCACAAAATGTAATTTATTGATTGATGATTTATACTTGATTGATATATAGTATTGATACTAAAAATATCAGCTTGTAGTGACTGCAGAATTATTACACTGTTGGTTATATTTAGTCACTTACAGTACTTGGTTATGGTTGATAAAAGATCACCGTCTGGATTAATACAAAACAGTTACTTCAGACACCACATGTAAATTACATTAAATCAAACCCACAATCTTTTACAAGTGCTTTTGTTACCTAAACCACAGACTCTGGATGTGAACCCTGGTCTCCGATGAGATGTTTTTTTTTTTTTTTTTTGAAAGTTGAAAGTTGTGCTGACTGTCAGGAAAAAACCTTGGAAAATGTGTTTAAAATCAGTTGATTAAATTTTGGGACTATTTCAGAGTGTGTTAGTTATGATTACTACAAAATGTTGACGTAAATTTTAAAAAATGTTTCAAATTGTCCTAAGGTTAATATTGTTTTATAATATTTTGCCTTGTTTGCCTTCCTCTACAGCATCCCTACTACCTTCAGCCCTGTGGCCACACATGGAGACCAAAACTGCACAAATGGCAATAATTGTTCTTCTCTAGAAACCAAGGAGTGGACCTACACTGTGCTGCAGATCTATATCCTGGTCATCGCTGTGCTGGGAATCGTCTTTAATGTGTTTGTCCTGATGGTATTCTGTCTCCACAAGAAGGCATGCACCGTGGCTGAGATCTACTTGAGCAACTTGGCTGCTGCTGACCTTGTCCTGGTCTCCTGTTTGCCCTTCTGGGCTGTGTATGCAGCTAACAAATTCAACTGGCCTTTCAGTGGTTCCCTGTGCAAACTGGTCAATCTCTCCATCAATATGAGAACGTCTACTGCAGCATCTACTTCCTGGTTCTGGTCAGCATAGATCGTTACATGGCACTGGTGCACCCGCTGTCTCATGAAAGACTGCGTAGGCCAAAGTTTGCCAACTGGGTTGTCTGTTATGTGGGTTGTATTGCTCCTGAGTGTCCCCACACTCATCTACTGGGAAGTGAAACTTTACTGTAACTCTCCAATTTGCTATCTTAATTACTCAAATACCGCTGTAATGCTGCAGAGTGAGGGGACACTGTCCACTTTGAGCTTCATCATTCCCATTTCTATTATTTCCTTCTGCACTTAAGATTATTAAAGCTCTGAATAACCGGGCAGCTAATGAAGGGGTCAAACACTCAGAAGATAGAGCAGAAGGCCACCACTCTGGTCCTGGCAGTCCTTGTGGCGTTCCTGATCTGTTGGGTACAATTTCACCTGGTGAAGATAATAGAGTGGCTTATAAGAGCTGAAGTCTTGGGAGAGTGCAAACTTGGCACTGTCATAGAAATCTGCAAACAGATTTTTACTTACCTAGCCTTCTTCAACAGTGTTCTCAACCCCATCCTCTACGTTATTGTAGGGAAAAACTTCAGAGAAAGTTATGAACTTCTTTCAAGCAGCTGGAGCTGTAAAGGGCAACTCTCCACACACATAGTTGTAGAAGAAGTATGTAACAACTGTCTGACATTGTAACTCATGCATTTTCTTTTCCTTTGACTCTAAAAAAGCAAATTTCACATGCTAATATGAGAGAATAACCACCTACACTGTGTGCACATTTGCATGTTTGTACAATTTATTGCTTTGCACAGTTTGTTTACACCAAAGTCACAGTAACCTGAGGAGCAGTGACTACAGTCATCCTATCTCTTTACAGTGTGAAAATATTTCATTGTTTTGGAAACAACGTGTCTGTATAATCTAACTTAATGTAACTTCTGGAGTGACATAAATAAAGTTTAATCTTTTATCAGTATTAAAGTAAGTTCACCAATCCTCATTATTTATGTAACAAAGATCTTTGGAATAACTTTGCACCAGGAAAGAATTTTCTGGTAATAACACTGCATTTACTAAATTAATCACTGCGACCACTGACAATTTAAAAGTCTGTTTACAGGTTCTAGGTTTGAAGAATGTTGTAAGCTCCTTTTGAAGCCCAGAGGGAGCTGTATAGTTTCTGATACATTTCTTCAAGTGCTGGCCACCCAGCCAGTGTCTGTTCTCTCATCTTTGCTGAGGCAAGAGGCTTGAAGATAAACAAGAAGAATATATGAATACAGATTTCTGGTTCTTGCTGCATCCATTTTACGCATATTTAAGATGTCCCACACCACAACTCCAACAATGTTATAGAGGTGCAATACTTACAGGAAAATTCTTTTTAATGATCTCTAGGCTCAGAGGAGATTTTGTTTTATCACTGCATCATAAGTCACCACTGCTAATTTTGTTTTAGTGAGGTTCACCAAGATGTTATGTCGTCCATGACATAGTTTCTCCTGATAACTGAAATTGTAGAAATATGGTTATATTACACTGTACTACAACTGTAGTACAAAAATAGGTCCACCTTTTTCCTAGAATATTTAACTGACACATTCAAGCCTTCTAAAAGCGACTTCAAAAAACAGGAAAGCCTACATGGTCCAATCTATGAATCATTTATTTATTAGAGCAGATCTGATAAGTTTAACTATCAAAGTAAGATTTTAACCCTGAACCTCAGCCCTGTGTTCTGCAGTAAGCCTTTATTTGACAGCAGTGATCCTCAGTATTAGGGACAGACTCATTGTTTATGAAGGGTTTCAATGTTAACACATTCTTATTGAAATGTTAACAAGAGTTAGATCATCGTTTCACTCCATCTGTGCCTGTTTGGTTTTATTAGCACTGGTGTTGTTTTAGCAATACGCAACTGAAACATAACAGAACTAATAGAATCTTTCACTGCATCACAATAGCAATTGATAGCCGTGAATGATAAGATATGCAACCATGCTATTCTGGAAAGGTCTATCCTGTGTATAGTTTAAAGATTAACTGCATCCACCGTTTACTTTTGGTGGAATGAGTATTTAGATCATTTGCTTTTTAAAAGTATCATATTGCAGGAAACATTGCAATACAAGTAAAAGTCGTGCCTTTTAAATTCAATTAAGTAAAAGTACCCAAAGTATTATCAAAGTCAATTTAACGTATCAAAAGTATCGGGTTAAAATTGCCTGTCTGACTGATTTATTATTGTATGTATATGACATTGTTAGATTGTTAATAATTGATCCATCACCTAATAAGTTTGTTATAAACTTTATTTATGGTTTAGTCCAGGGTCCCAGCATAGTGTTTGAGCCCCCTAAAGGGTCAAGGTCACAAGATGAATCTTAGGGTTGTGAGATTACCAATGGGACACTACAGTAGAAAACAAAACTGAGCTGTGGATGTTCATGGTATTACAGTCAAAGTTGTGAGTTCTAGCTTCTAATTTGTGCATGTAAATCCTATGCAGTGAATTTTCCATTTAACTTACATAAATACTAGATATAGTTTCATCTTTGTGTGTTGATCTGTATCAGTTTTCAACACAGCAGAATGTCATGAAAGCTAGCTTGGATGACATTGTCTTTTTTTAGCATGACCAAACATGTTTCACTGGGAACTATTTGCATCACGGAACTTATCTCAGTTCAACACAACACAGAGCTCTCCACTGCCTTTCACATTCATGTTTGGTCATCATCGTGTTAAGATGGACTCAGCACTCCTCAACCAGACAAACTGCACTGTAGAGCCCGGAGTGGATAATTATTTTTATTCAGCTATCTATTCTCTTTTTTTTATTGTGGGCTTTCCAGCTAACTGCCTGTCTCTATATGTAGCCTGGATGCTGATGAGGAGTGGGAACAACATGGCAGTCTACCTTGTCAACCTGTCCATTTCTGACCTGCTCTACACAATCACTCTGCCTGTGTGGATTGAGCTGGCTCTGCAGACTCCTATAAGTGGTGATCTCTGCAGCTTAGTGGCTGTGATCATGTACAACAGCTTTTACGTTGGCTCTGGCCTCCTTTGCTGCATCTCAGTTGATCGCTACCTGGCACTGGTCTACCCTCTCCACTTTCACTGGGTCAGAGAGGTGCGGACAGCTGCAGTTGTGAGTATTGTTGTATGGGCTTTGGAGATTGTCATCCACATTATCTTACTTGACCACACAGGGGCGCTGCAAGCTTTCTCCTCAAGTTTCTTGTGCCAGGACAAAGTGCCCATGAAACAAGAGGATGCCAACGTTGCTCTTGTGCGGGTCAGCCTGGGTTTCTTGGTCCCTGTCTTCATCATGACTTTTTGCTTTCAGCAGATCATGCAATCACTCCAACAGAGCACCTCAATCCTGGCAGAGGAGCGCAGGAAAGTGGGACTGCTGTTGTTTTCTCTGCTTCTAACCTACATAGTAGCCTTTGTGCCCTACCAGACTGTCATGCTGCTCAGGGCCATACTGGAGTCTAGAGCCTGCATCTGGGCCAGAAGGCTCAGAGACCCATATCTAGTCACAGTTGCCACCACAACCATAAACAGTGTATTGGATCCTATAATATACTGTTTAATCAGTAAGAGTGCTCAGAAAGAGGTAAAGAAACTTCTAGAGAAAGGCAAGGGAGTGTTTATGTGTAGGAAATGGCCAGAAAGCTCTGATGCAGTTCAGTCAGTTTCCTAAGAACTGAATCATTCATTTGTTTTGTTTTTAACCTAACTGCAAAAAGGCAAAAAGAAAAAAAGAAATCTAATTATTAGTTTTGACTGTAATTTCAGACGAAAGAGTGTAAAGTGTTCATGTAGTGAACTTTTTTCCTGACAATGTTATGTTGAAATTTTATTTGACAAATAATCTATCTTAGTCCTGTATTGTACAATGGTTGTCTGTGGTGTACAGATTATATTCTAATGTATTTGTGAATTGATTTTTGATTATGTAAGTTGAAGAGCAGAAATTCAACTAAGTTTCCTAGTGCATTATTGTATTAAAGGGTTGGTTCACATTTTTTCAGTCTATCCTAATACAATACTCACATGTCCATATTTACATTGACAAGGTTATTGGTCATTTTAGTACACTTTGTGCTTCCACTGACAATATTTGTTTTCTGAGCCATGGCTGCAGTATAGTAACACAAAGAGGGAATATGGTACTTAAAAACCCGAAGCTCCGTGGCTGATTATTCAAACTTTGCTGAAGTCTCATATTAACTTTAGCTGAACTTTTGAATTAATTTCTACACTGATAGAGGACTGTGAATTTTGTGCCCCATCACTTACATTGACATAGCTAGCACACAGCAAACAATAATGCATACGGTATACATCTGGGTACATCTGGACATGTGAGTACAGTGTTTAAGGCAGAATTTTAAAGGAATGTGTGTCACTATATTTTAAAAAATAGTCATAACAAACATAACAACCATCTGTAACAATATAACTACGCTATGGAAACTATTAGTCAAGCAGATGTGTATTCCTTTATCAGACAATTATCAGCATTACCTTTACCTGAGTACGTGTCTGTATTGACACACCAAACATAAAGACAAGCAGTCTCATATAGACTCAGTACCCAAATTAAATCTGCCATGTGGTCCTCAGTTTGTTCTGTCATGGCCTGTCACCCAGTAAATGACATACGGTAGTCAGGGACAACAAGGAAGCAGTAGTGGACTCTTCCTGTTTCTTTAAACTGGCTGATTAAGCAGAGGAAGACAAGACAACTGACCGAATCCATCTGTTTTAATGTTTCCATTTTGATAATGAATTTTATTAACAGAGTTTGGAGTAGAGCCACAGCTGAATAAAGGGTAAGTAGAACTTTACGAGTTTTTAACTTGACGCTTGTCCTTGTAAAGTACTTGATAAAGGATGTTTACGGTTGACACTCAGGCATAAAATTTTGTTGATTGTGAAAGTTTATTGAAATGCACTAAAACCAAAGGTTGTATAGATGGTGGAGACAAATCTCAAAACTTCGCCAGGTTGTTAAACAGCAGTAAGAGAGCATTTTGTCATTTATTAACCAAAATGACCAAAACTGATGCCTTGGTGTCGCACTTGCAAAACGTTTGGGGACTCACAAGAGACTTTCTTTTTTAAAGAATTGTCAAAAGGCTGAAATATTCTGAGAGCTAGAGCAACACTGATAAATTGACCAAGTCAATATATCTCCCAGTATTAGCTTACTGTAGTTATACTGGTGCTGTTGTGTTTCTATGATATATTGATCTTTCTAATATTGTTTGTTTATGTAATGTGTTTTTTTATTGGCCAATATATTGTTAAAGTTTTGGGGTTTTTTTAAAATCTAATATCTATATCAGTATCGGCCTCAAAAATCCACTATCCGTCAGGCTAGTAGTTCTCTCTTGAGCTTGATGGTAAAATTGGTGAAGTGACCCTTTAATTTAAAGGTTTAGGTGTTCAAATGCTTTCCTGGAAACCTTTCTTATTCCCTTCTTTGTTTCTCTACAGGGTGTGACCATATTAACATTACATCTGCAATGGAAAACTTAACCCTAGCCACCAATCATTCAGACTGTTACTTTGTTGACAGCGCATACAGGAGAAGGCCGTTTTTATTTTTCTACCTGGCTATCATCATCACTGCCATCCCATCCAACACCTTCTCCCTCTACGTGTCATGGCAGCACATTAAACAGGGGAATGAACTTGGTGTGTACCTGTTCAACCTGGCCCTGAGTGACCTGACCTTCACTGTTGGTTTGTCTTTGTGGCTGGACTTCCTGTGGCAAGGAGTTTGGTCCCATGGCGGTTATGTTTGCATGCTTTCTGTTTACTTCCTCTTCACTAACTTTTATACCAGCGATGTTCTCCTCTGCTGCATTGCTGTTGACCGCTACCTGGCAGTGGTTCACCCATTTAAGTACACATCCTTGAGGAAAGTTGGCACTGCAGCAGCAGTGAGTGTTACCATTTGGGTATTGGTGATCTGCTTCAATGCAGCCACCGTCACATGGGAGGACTCATACCAGGAACACAAGTCTGTGTGCTTTGACATGTTCCTCCCAATGTCAGAGAATCTGGCTCGTTCTAACATAATGCGCTTCTTCCTGGGGTTTATTGTTCCTGCTCTCCTATTGGTGTTTTCTACCTGGAGGATCTGTGTGGCAGTGAAATCCAACCAGGCCACAGAGGAACAGGAACGTAAACGAATTTTGAAGCTGCTGACAGTAGTTCTGCTCTGTCTTTTGTTCTGCTTTGGACCTATCCATGTCATGATGCTTGTCCGCACACTGGTGGATGACTGTAGGAACGTTGCATGGCTCCTCTATCCCTACAAGATCAGCATTGCTATCTCAAGCCTCAACTGCCTTGCAGACCCACTTCTTTACTGCTTTATTACTAGAACAGGACAGGCAAATGTTAATCAGGTTGTTCTCTTCTGCCAAGGAAAGAAGAGAAGCAAAGATGAAGGCATGGTGTAGGTTAAATGTAGTATAGGACATGATGAATATTAGTCAGTTATCAAATTTGAGAAGTTGTGAAAGTCCTTTCCAGACAAATTTTGAAAAATAAAAAATCCCAAATCGATGAAAATGTAAATATTTTCCATTTTAAAAGTTTAATTACAGGACACAAGATATTTCCTACTTGCAAAGTAGGTTAAAGTCCATTTGTAGTAAGCATGCCA
This sequence comes from Lates japonicus, assembly GCA_033238685.1. Classification (NCBI taxonomy): domain Eukaryota; kingdom Metazoa; phylum Chordata; class Actinopteri; family Centropomidae; genus Lates; species Lates japonicus. The sequence continues at coordinate 8,038,779 of BRZM01000004.1, read as the reverse complement.
CATCACACAAGTTATTGAACCTAAACTAAAATAGTTGTTATATCACAAAAGTACTCCTTGTACACTTCGTCTTAAAAATATTTGAGCTCAATAAACTTTAGCAGATAACTCTGAAAACAGCTTTCTAGCATCAAACCCCTGCACATATATTGTACTGCAAAAAGTAATTTCCTGCTAATGTGCACTGCAGTTTTTTGCAGATGTGTACTGAATGGAGGCTGCTAACAGTAACTGGAATGCAGCCTCGAATGAAGTCTCCTTTATAGCAGTGTTTGCAATTCGGATTCATTAACTTCAGGGCTAACAAATCTTAATTGCATTGCTTACACTGAGTAAGTGCAAGTGTTTACATTATTTTGTCTACCCCCCCTGCATGTTTAAACTGACAGTTTGCCTTGCACGTACATCTCTATCGAGGCACATCAGCATGTGATCTGTATCATCACAGCTGTGTTGTGTGAACTCTTCCCTACACAGGTCAAATAAAATAAAAGGGATATTAATGCAAATTTGATGGCATTCATCATTTGAATAAGCCACGAGTGGGAAAGGAATATTAGTTTTTTAACTTATCATGTGACCATTAGACCATATGACGACACATTCTGCTGTCAACACACCTGTGAGTACCTGTTTTAAGTCTGATAAGTGGGCATCAGGTGCCATGAGGAGGGTGTATTTGCAAATTTGAGACAAATATTTTTTTTGTTTCCACAAAACACTGTACATGTATTTTGGAAGATTGAGGGAAAAGTTAAATACTCAGTACCAAACTCATTATGATCTAAAAAGAAAGAAATTGCAAATTAAAGGCTCAAAAATAATATTAGCAACATATCTTTCCATTTAAGCTAACAATTGTGCAAGCAATTGCAACTGTCCAATATGTGGATGTCTGTGCTTAAAATGAAACTATAAATATTTCAGTTCAATGTTTTCTGTTAGCATGTTCACTTGCAGATGGCTCCTGAAATTAACATTTAGCATTTCTGCATTCTTGAGTCAAAATAAAAGTCATAAGAGAACTCTCTCTCTCTTTCCTATTATGGTGGTTATTCCAGGAAGTAAAGCTATTTAAAAACCATAGATATTTAAAATTCCAGTGACAAAAAATTACTCATGTATGTACTTTTTATATTTTACAATACTTAGACTTTATCTCTCGGTTGTGTATGGTCACATATTCACAAAAATGTTGAGTGCTTTTAATTTCTAGTCTACAATGTGCAAAACTGCACTTTAAAATACGGATATCTGAAGCTCTCTAGTGGACAACTGTGGAGGTGCAACAAGCTGTCAACTCTTGGAATATTTGATCATTTCAGATATAAATGTATTCTGTGTTGCCATTGCACAAATTGTTTTATAACATAACTTGTGGTGTTTGATGAGTTATATCTAACATAAAAATACATGTACACCATAAACATTGTCCTCTGTTATCTTTATTTTGACATCAAACGAGCTTTATGTCCCCACATTGGAGGTGAGTCCCCATAAGGTCAGTGTGAGAACAAATGCCCTTAATCCTTAATTTGACAGAATACTAGGACAACTTGAGTGGTAGGAAAACCTGCGAGATTTAGCATCTCACGTTTTTCCCTCTGGCATTTAATTTGCATGACATTACTCATCTTGCCGTCATGCCCTCATAGTAACAAAGGCTGGAAAGGACATGTGCTCCTCCATGTGAGTCTTTGTCCTGCCTCACTCTTCCATCCATCCATGTCAGATAATATGCTTCACCTAACACTGAATTACCTGCATCAGCAGAACCTGGGAGCTATAAAGCTCATCTGAATATCTATCCTCTCACCTTCCACTGTCCTTGACTGTGTAACAGACAGCCTTCTTTACATGTGAAGTACAAGTGTATGTATGTGGAGATGGAGATAACTGAGGATCAATAGATTCGGACAGTGAATCTCAGCGTCTACCTGGATGTTGGCAGAGTTTCAGCAGTGGCAAGTGTGAGGGAGCCTGCTCCCTCTCAGGCATGATGAATGAACGGGACTGTAATCTACACTGGTGATCTGAATGTACGCACGCACATGTAATAGGACCATGATCTTATTTGGAATAAAAAGACAGCGTGCAAACTGGACTCTAGCTACAGTTGTGATTTATGACATTTTGACTGAAAAACCTTCGAAAAATTGGAGTCAGGTGGAATCAGCTACATTTTGGCCAGTCTCGAGTCTGGCAGCTATGACTGGTGCTGAGTGTGGGCTAGCGAACTGTGGGAATATTCAGGGTAATGTACATACAGTATAACACGTGCTGCAAGAGAAAATCTGAGCCAAATACACACGTGCTAAAAAAGGAAACAGATGAACAAATATAGCAGTCTGGGATTGTGTGGTAACAACATTATGTAAACCATTTGTAATCTATGCTAAGAATAGAATCAATCTGGTTTTACAGTATTTACCACAATAGTTTTATGAATAAATCAAGCTGTCAATTTAGTTACATTTGCATTCAGCAATTTGCTCCAGCCATAAACCAGATTTGCTGTTGTAAAAATATTGTAACACTAATATTTCCTTTCTCGTGGACTCATTTGCCTGAAATCTTTTTAAACAAAAAGAAAACTTTATTACTGGCACTCTTTCTCATGCCAGTTCATCTAGTGAAATTATTCATTATTCTTATCTAAAACCCCTAATAAATCTGCTTTTCTCAGAGACATCTGCGCTGACTATCTCCCAGTCTATAATCCAAACTGTCTCACTGTCTCACTTGTTTCTATCCCATTTTCCAGATGTGCAGTCTGACTCAGCCATAATAACAGCTATCTTCAGTCGTTGAGGAGCAGAGACACAGAGAGCTCTTTGTTTGACTGTGACTCCTTTCCAAGCATTGGAATTTGTAATGGATTTTTAGTTTGTCCCAAAAATGAATGACAAAAAAAATCCCAAAAATCCCAAATCCCCCGAAAAAATGCTCAAAAAAAGTCCCTGACATTGTGATAATTTTATTTTTTTTACAAGGGCATCAAGTAATTTTCAACCCTGACCAGTGGGAATTGCAAGAACATCGGTCACATTCATTTTTAATATTTGTTTTCTGTGTAGTGTTGTTTTGTCTGAAATGTTTTATGCTTCTTTACCAGACATCTGCTTTTCCAAGATATGTATCTTAAACATTTGTCAAACTGAAATTTGACTATAATAATAATAATATCCCTCTGATGAGTATTTGGGGGTGGTGTGTTTTGGTTTGTGTCTTAACTAGAATGACCAGTGACAATTTTGAGCATTATAAGCAACAGATCCTGGGATAATTTTGTCTCAGAGTTATTAAATATCCCAGTTTTATGATACATTCTACTGTTGTATGGTCATCTTGTGCTCTAGATGTAAATTCTTAAAGATAATACAGCAGATGTCTATTCAAAATTGATATCTTCAAAAAGATATTTATCAAAAAAAAACTGTCATTGTCGTCAACCCCATTCGGTCTGACATCTATCCAAAGATCAAATCCAACTCCTGGTCCAAGTTTACTCCGTCTGTGGTATTTAAGGGTGTACTTGACTTGTCAGTTTATCTTCAGTGGTTTATATGACATCACATTAAACCTCTCTTCACTTCAGTATCTCAGCTGCCAGACACGTTGTCAGGCAGATTTCACATCTCCCTCCTGTTGCATTTGATGTCGAGTACGCTGGGCTCCTCCAGGCGACTGTCTGACACTCCCTCCAACCTTTCCTCTTCATCATCCTTCCTGTCGCTCTCAGCGCTTTCACACTTTCCTTCTTCCTCGCAACAGTTAGTTGTTCTGGCAAACACCTCGCAAAATCTTGTGAAGAAATTATAATCAGACTGAAAGTAGGGAAACAACTCTTGGCATTATGATTCAGTCATGTTTGTGTGAAAGTCTTTTTATTTCACTGAAATTATTGGGATAAACTGACTCTAACCATCTACAAAGACTAAACAACACATTTTATATTCAAAATTGTAATGAATTTTCAAATTCCTTATACATGCTCCCCTATGATATGTATCTTTCATTGTAATGAATTTTGTGCTTTTACATGAATAAATCACCTTTTTTGTGACTTTTTGTGACTAATTCTGCTTTGTTACAATAATCTCATATGGTAGATTTAGAATCAGGGGTTTGCTCTTTTAAATCTCAGTCAGACCAGAATTAAATTGCAGGGACAGAAAGCTTTGCTAAAATTATAGGATTGTTACTATGCATCATGTTACTGGCCTAGGTTTAGCTGTGTATGTATGTTAGCACCCGTATCATACAACTCAACAATCATACAAAGTCCTGTTCTCCTCCTTATACCCTTTCAGCCTTTGAGGCATTTGTGATTTTTGTGGTAACCCTGAAACAACAAAAACACTTCCTCAAGTTTGAGAAAGCACAAGGTCAATCCCACCCACAGCCTTGGAGTCACACCACTTTGCAGGTCAAAGATCAGCAAAGTGGAACTCTGCACAGGGGGAGTGATTTGAGAGAGAGCCAAATCCAATGAGAATGTTCAAAGAGAACTGAGTGGGCAGGAGTCACTATTGCAATTCCTCTACTTGATCTATCTGCAACATGGAGTGAATTTGTCTTGTGGCCTCCATCACTCAAATGAAAGAGAAGTGTTTTTTCTGTTGTAGCTGCAGCTACCCTCACTGAGCTTGCCTTTATTTAAGAGCACTTGTAGACTGGATAAGATTAGGATGTGTGCCCATGCATGCAGGGTCATCCTCTTGGATGAGATACACAAGCCTGTGTGCTCGTTCATACACATTCTAAAATTATTCTTGATTGATGAATTTGTGATTCTGCAGCACTCTTTGGGATTGAGCTGTAAAGCTGACGGGGTGTAAATGCATGTTGTTTGTTTCAGATTGAGGAGTGAAGGCCTGTTGTGTGTGTGGCAGTAGCCCTGAATAATATTTTGTGGCAGATTTGGCATTAGTCTTCATGCTTACAGAAAAAGTGGTGTTTGCTTTTCAGTGAGTTTTGTCGAGTGTCTCTGATTTGTGCACTGAGCTGAGTTCTTGGTAAGTAGCATCTATTTTGCAATTTTAAATGCCCAGTAGGTAAAATGCATTGCAATGAACAAATAGTATGGTGGTACTTTGTCACAGTGAACCGTGATATATATTAGTGCCTCACTGAACTTGAATGCTTTTGTAATTGTGTGTAATTGATAAAACCATATAATGATTGTTCATTTATTCATTGTTTTAAGGGCAAGGGCGTTACAGTCATATGTGTTTCTGGTGCTTTGTTTGTCCCTTTCCTTCCGTTTTCTCTGTAGCTCTGCCCAGGCATTGCCTTATTAGTAATAATGAGGCACACCTGGCTGTGAAAGAAGTGCTTAAAAGCTCTCATGCCAGAATCAGAGGGGAGAAGCTTCTAGCATACTGACTGCTGACTTGCTGTCTCTCATTTTGGGGTTTTATTTGATTTTGTCTAGCTCTTGTGTTTTGACTTTGTGTCTTTTGCAGTCATTGAATTATTTAGTCTCCTGATGTTTTGGTATGCCTTTATGTTAATAAATCCCATGAATTTGATTGTTTCAACTATGTTTTCTGCGGTTGATTTGGGTCAGCTGTGTAGTCAATCATCAGTTTAGGTTTCCTTAACTGTGATTATGCCAGAAGAAAAACTTGAGACATGAGTGCTTTTTGGCATCAAAGAGCTTTTAAGACCAGAAATGTTCAGTTAGTCTCACTCATTATCTGTTGGCAGAGTGTCATGTCTTAGATGAAGGCCAGATGGATGAAAAATACTTTGCCAAAGTTTCAAATAATTACATGTTTTTCCTGTTGCATACAAACTCCATTCTTGTTAAAACAGCATATTAAATTTGCATGTGCAAATTCAGTTTAAACAGATACCTTTCTCCTCCTGCTGGCTGCAGAAGAACGCCACTGGTAGATGCAATGTTCAGTACAAAAAACTATGAAAAGCAATGGGAGGAAGCAATTCGAAAGCGATTCATTTGCTTTTATTTAGTGATTGATCTGATGCTTCCAAGTGTGAAAGAGTTATTTGTATATACATTACCGTGACACTGTGCAAAACCACCCATCCACGGCTGTAAATGTAAAATCATTGTTAATGGATCTATACAAAAAGTAAAATATGTCTTCAATCAACTATGTCTCTTAGAGAACCAATCTTGTAGTTTTTAAAGTTATTTTAATAGTCCAAGCTCTATTCTGTCCCACATGTGGATACATGTTACCAGATATTACAATGTGTAGGAATTTAAAGCTGTGACAGTATATGGGAATGCATGATTATGAAAAATTTTATTGTGTGAATCCCAATTTAAACACAGCATATGACAGGGGCACAAAAAATGTTTAATTCTAATCTCAGACATGTTTATCAACTAATTTTCCTGAGCTGTTCAGGAACATCTTCTCTACCACCTCCACTTCCATTTAAATATACTCTGGTTGACTGCCGAAGGACATGAGTGCATAGACTGAGCAACACACAAATAGAATTTTAAAAAATAATTAAAAAGAACTGAGAGAATAAAATCCCTCAGTGATTCATCATGCGTGGGGGAGGCACAGAAATAAAGATAAAGGCTTGGAAAGACAGTGACAGACACACAAAAGGGAAAGAGAGGAGGAAGGCAGAGAGGGTTGAGGTCACTTCCACCTTGAAGGACAGCTCAACACACACACATACACACACACACTTTCCAATAAATGCAATTTATAGCTCTCCCTTTACTGACCTGCCTCCCTGATTAATTTCTTTTGTAGTGCCTTCAGCTGGGTCGTTTTCGTGGGTGTCACACACACTTTGACACACCTGATTGTGGCTCTGAGCCAGACATGCACAGATGGAGACCTTGGGCTCCATCATCAGACAACACGCTAAGTGTCAGTTACATAATGAGTTATGTCATGTAATTAACCAAAAGCTGCATCATGGCAAATTCACAACAATAATGTATGTTTTTAAAAAACTGATTAGGCTACAATTTTGAAAAAAGAAATGCGCTAAAAAATAAATTCAAAACTACAGAGAAGTGATGCTTGTGTTTGAACATTGAGAAAATTGAGAGCACTTGCAGTGTGTCCATTTGTAACTTTGTTTTTGTCATCATTCCCTTGATTTTTGGGGGGCAAAATTGTGAATAACACATTAAATAGATGTACAACGTGAGCTCACTAAATAGTAAAGGACATAGAGTATATCATAGCATTAACTGTATTTACTGTAACCACATAAAATGACAGAATATTTTCACATTTCTCAAAACTGATTTACTGCCATGTTTTGTAGTATTACACTAGAGGTCAAATTTAACCATTTCCAATTCATTGGTTTAACAGAGACCATAATTCCTCACAGCCACTTACCAGGAGTAACCCTGTCCATGCCAATGTTCCAGGCCAGAAAACACACTGGGCACACCGGTCATATACACACTAACATCTCCAGTTCCATTATTTATTCCATTCTTCGTCTTCATTCTCCTCCTTGAACATGTGTATGCTACATCATAACCTATAAACAGTACTTCCAGCAAGTGGCCTTTAGCAATTGGTCATAATTGAAAAAACATTTGGACTTTTTCACAGATGTTTACGTCTCGATAGGAAAACCACAGGTGTAAATAATTAAATTAGTGATGGCTGGATTCCATTTAAGCTTCAGTTTCAGGGTCCTGGTAGCCATAGTTAATGTTATTACCTGTGGGTTTCTCATTTTGGTGAGTCAAAATGTCTGCTGTGTAAAAGGCTTATGAAGGCTTTAGTTTGAGCAAGTAATTTTGGAAAAGCAATGTCCTTCTTATATGCCCTGCAATACCTCTAGCATGTATTGATTTAACATGCTAATGTTGTCATTAATATAGCAATTACCACTTTTTAAAATTTCTTTTGTCGTCTTTATTATCTGGAAAAAGGCACTCACTACATTTAATGTGATCTGTTCATAAAATAAACTGTACACAACAAGCTCTTCACAGGTCATGGTCATGGAAAGGTTAAACAGGTTATCAGTACAACTACACAGTGTGTGTGTCTGTGTCTATGCGTGTAAAAATGCATGCAAAGCACATACATTTAATAATTCAGAAAAATTTTAAGTAGGTTGTCATGTCAGTACCTGTTTGTAAAATGCAAAAAAACATCATGATCATGTCCAACATTTTGGTGAGTTAACCTCTATGAACTACAAGATGTGTTTCAGAAAAAAATACAAAAAGGAAGCATGATATATTTAGTTCATATTTTACAGGTCAATGGAAAATATAACAAAATTGCTTGGCTAATAAAAAATGGAGTAAACACAGATGCAAACATGCTGGGTGAGTACAAAATCAATAGCATCACATTCAATAATTTAAAAAGTCATTTAAGCAGTCTCGTGAGAATTTGTGATGATGTGAATGTCATATACAAAATTTTAAAAAGTTCAAAACTCAACATTTCTGACAATCTCGTGGCCAAAGGTGATTAGTTATGTCTTTACCAGGTGGATTCCAGCACTGTGTTGATTCTCTTTTAAGAAAATGGTGGCTGAGAGCAGTACATTTCATTTTATTAGAACAAAAAGAGACATTATTACAGCTGTAACTCCAAGCTTTTAAGTTAGTTTACGTCAATTAACTGCAATGGTTGTGTTTTTAAGAACCATGCACTATCAAGATGAATGGTTTGGTTACTTTTTTTCATAAGCTCTTAGCATGTGGTTGTTTATATCCTAAGGCTACATTTTCAAAGTCACATACCATGTAGGAATAATTGTACATGTCAGCTAGGTAAATGCTCGTATTGTCTATTGATCCAGCAGAAACACAACCTCCCACTCTCCATTCGTTAAATGCTGAAGTCCCTTTTGTCTGCTGAGCTAAAAATAGCCCCCGTGGTATGAGCTGACAAAGAGGAGATCGATAATGTTTCTGGAGATGGATGACACGAATCTGTCTCTCTGCATGTCCCGCCCACATTGTTAAAAAATAAGACTCTACATGAATAGACGGTCTTTGCCCAAGTGACCCATTAGAGCCGAGAGGGCTGAAAGACAACAGAGCTGGAAAGCTCCTTTAGCAGTTACAGTTCTTGAGTAGCCTGTTGTACAGTAACATCCATGATGAGGTATTTTAACTACAGCCTCTTCTGTCTTTTCAGTTTTACTCATTTTTTGGCAACACATTTTCTTCTCATGGCTATGGCACGATGACTGAATTTCCTGGGAGCAGTTCCAATCTAAGCATAGGAAACAGGAAGGCACATTTCTTGACATCTCAAAGGACTGTGCACTCTCATTCTGACTCTGTCTGAGTTTTATCTCTCTCTCTGTCTCTATACTCCTCGTCTATGGCTGAAGTGCTCCTCCATTAAATACCTAATCGCTCTCTCTATCTTTGGCCTGTGCTGGTGTGCACCCATTCAACTTGGTGCGCTCCATCGTGTACTGTGACAGGTTTGTCAAACTGATGTTTCTCTCTTTCCTTTCTGCGTTTTCCTCATGTGGCTCCCTGTCTTCTTCCTCCTCTGTCCTCTCCTCCCCCAGCATGGCACTGCCATTGCTTATGCCCAGGCTCGCACGTCGAACATCTTCAGGGATGTTCCTTCGAAGCTCGCGGCTCTTGTTGCGTCTGGCCAGTTTGGTGAGGGATCCGAACCGTAGGTTGAAGAGATTCTCCTCTGAGGAAGACGCTGCCTGTTCTGTTTGCTCGCCCCCCTGATGTTCGTACAGTTCACATGCCCCCCTCAGCCTCAGGTTGTTAAGCTTGGTGTCGATGCTTTCCTGGGAGGAAGTCTTGAAACGGCCAGCGTCCAGGCTGGCCAGCATGGCCCGCTTCTCTGGTGACAGCATGTCAAGAGAGTGAGCTCGCTGCTCCAGGCCGAGCTGACGGCGCTCCATGCTGCGGATGGTGGCGGCCCGCTGGAGCTTGTCATGGATCTCAACGCTCAGGCGCCGCCGCGTTTCACGGAACTCTGCCCGTACATTTGCCTTCCACTCAGCTGCATGAGCTTTGAACTCCCCAACCTGTGACAACAGAGCAATATGGAAAGGATCAGGGTAAGATTAGGAAGGGATAGTGGGTACAGTCTACAGTGGCAAGACATTTTCATTGTTTTGAAGGATAAGGCTTTATATTTTTATATTGTCATATTGTCAACAAATCCCATTACAGACCTAAACCAACAATGGATTTGTCTGTCTCAATATTTTCTGACTTTCCTACCTTGTCAGTGAGACTCAGTGTTATGCCATTGGTCCCTAATGAAGATTTAAATCCTCAGAACCACAAATGCTTTTTTTTTTTAAATATAGTAAAGGCTAAAGGTTAGGAGGAAAATTTATTTGTATTGGTATTTTCATGAGATTTGTTGAAATTAAGAAAAATATAGAATCACCAACCTTATCCTTGTATTGTTTATAAAAATTTCCATTTACCATCTAAAATGAGCACTTAGCTATGGGCTTACTCCTTACATCCTCTTCTGCCCTAGTGGATCAATAAGTCACTGTCTGTTCTTTCTGGACTTGGTATAACAGCTCCATCTTCAACACCTCAAACAATAGCTGCCTGTTAAAAGATCCTTTTTACAAAGACCTAAGCAGCAATTAATGTTCAAAATCAGAGAGCAGACAGATGAGACAAAAGAAGCAGCAGGTGAGTGACCTTTTATGCTCTGCCTCTCTAATGTAATACTGAGCAGTGTAATTGAATGAACCCCACCTCCTCTTTGGTCTTTTTAGACAGCACTCGAAGCCAGTCTCCAATCATGCTGAGGACGGCCGCAAAGTACGCCAAGCCCACCAAGATCCAGAACCACACCAGCGGCTTGTACCACTGCATGTAGTCGATCCCACGGTTCCCACCTGCAGATGAAATAAAGGCACAGGTGTGGTGAAAAATGAGTTGTTAAAAGTGATCTACGTGATGACAGAACAACCATCTGCTGCATGGCCCTACCTGCCACATAGTCTCCTATTCCCACTGTGGTCAGAGTGATCACTACAAAGTAGATGGCCTCCAGTGTGGTCCAACCCTCGATGTGTTTGAAGATGACAGCTGGGATGGTGACGAAGACGATGCAGCCGGCCAGGATGAACAGGATGGTGGACGTCACTCTGATCTTAGTCTGACTAATCTGTTTGTGTTTTTGCTGAAAATGACAAGTAGGACAATTATTCCAGGGAGGTAAAAGAAAATCATATAAGAGTGCCCCAAATAATTGTCATGGCTTAATAAAACACAACTCAGTTAGAAAATATACAGATCTGGTTAAACATCCCACTAAATAAAGTGGGTAAGAAGAAAATGAAAAACAAATTAAACAGGCTTGCTGTCAACAGTTTTGGAATAATACTTTGCCTATTTGCAGTATAACAATACAACACACACATATAGCAAGAAATAACAATACATTGCGTATACTTGTAACTCACCCTGAATATCTTCTCAACTCTCAAGATACTTTTCACAAAGATGGTCCCCAGCTGGTCTCCAATCCCCGCCAACAAGAAGCCGAAGAGAGGAATGCCAAATATGGCATAAAGAATGCAAAAGATTTTCCCGCCTTCCGTGCTCGGAGCTATGTTTCCATAACCTGTTGAAACAATGAAAGCAAAAAGAGAAAAAGAGAAGAGAGGAAAAAAAGAGGGGAAATGAATGTAGAAACGTGTCATTAAGGACATAAAACAAGGATGCGAAGTAAGGCAGAGAAGACGTGATGTGGAGGTGGCAGAGGGGGTTGGAGTATGAAGAGTAAGATAAGAAGCAGGAGAAGACAATCAAGACTTTCTTATGCAACATCACCAATTGAAGCGCTTATGTAATGTCTTTTAGTTCCTGGAGCAGGGGTCTGAGGTAAATAAACTCCTACAGAGACAATAATTAGGTTCCCTTTAGAGACAATTGCATTAATTATGGCCCCACAGTGACAGAGATACAATGAAAAAGCCAGGGAGGCAGGGGACAAAGAATATTGTACTTGAGCCAATTCCTTCTGTTTCAACCTGCTGTTACCAGAATATTAGCATTAGCATGTTTTCTTTCACGTTTCCTTCACTCATGCTGTTTTCTCACACCAGGCAAAGTTGTCTCTTGAATAGTTAACATAAATTTTATCTAAATTCACTTGAGGATTTCTATGGAATAGAATTTGTATGTATTTTTATTTCCTTTTTAAATTTAACGCTGAATGTTGTAGATCTTGTGTTGTAATGTCTGATATTTCAAAACTAATTCTGTAACTGGACAGGGAAGTAAACGAAAGCCACTGTTCAGCAGCATATAAGCAAATGTCAGAGGTAATTATATCTCTGGACTACCGCATAATAACAGGTCAGTGGCCTTGAGTTTTTCCAGTAATTTCAATGAAGGTATAGTTCATTCAGCTAATAGAAAGAACAGAAACTTAAATGAATAAGCTCTGGTGTTTGAATTATGGCTCCTGAATGAAACTATTTATTGTAATTGAACATTTGATCAAAGCTCTCAGGCTCCCAAAAGGTTTTTGATCAGTTGATTAATAACATGCAAAGCCAGGAAAGCCTTTTAAGAAGGAAAAAAACACTAGCATGATAGCATGATATAAAGTAAGTGGTGCTGTCAGTGGTGTCTGTATTGTAAACATCCTCAATAATGTTGATCTTCACAGGTTGTTAAATCCCACAGTGCTTGCGCTTTGCATCATTTAGCTCCACCTCATGAGGGCAAAAGGGATTCATAAAACTCACCTGAGGGCAGCAATAAGAAGGAATCATTTTCACAGCTTTACAGAGATTTGCAATGAGAAAACACCTTCAACAAAATGAAGGGACCAATCCAACCTGAAATGCTTCAGCACCTCTGAAAAATGAATTATTGCGAATTAGTCCTGCATTTGTAAGCTCATATTGTTGTTTGATGAAACTACACACTGTCGACTACAATTTTTTACTTATATATTATTAGTGATTGTCAAAATTCATTCTGGGAATGTGGAAAAACAGAGGTTGGAGGTAATGGGGCTGACGTTTGTTTAAAAAAAAATTTAACTATGATACATACAACAACAGCAGATTTAACTGGTATTTAAGTATTTTTAACTTACCTATGGTTGTGATGACAGTTCCAGCGAAGAAGAAGGAACTGCCCAGGTCCCAGTGACTGGAATTGTAGGATGTGTCTCCAGTGGGTCTCACTCCTGCACTCATGGCATCTATGGCATGCTGGAAAGAGGACAGTTTATAAAGTGTTGCAGGTATCTGAACCTGAGATATCCAGAAGTAACCTTAGAAGTAAAATGTGACAGTATGTGTTAATATGAAATAATGGAGACATTCTGTGACAGTAAAACAGGCATTACTGAAGCACCTAACTTACATTTTACCCATAAACAGATTTTTATTGCATGACAGCTCAGCTGATGGCGACACAACAAACACACAACACGTCTGCTTTGATTTCACCATTGTAAAGTCCTAATGGCGTGAAGAGAGTGAGCACATTAACCCACCTCCTGCCAGTGTTTATGTGTTTCTGTTTATATGTCTCTTATGTGAACATGTGACCTGTGCCACTGATTGTGTAACACTCATGAGGTAACTGAGGATAGATCAAGTGTGCCTATCTCCAGATCTAGCAGCAAGGTCACGCTACCTGATAAAAGAGAAGGAGAAAGGAGAAGGAAGCGTGTTGGGTAGCTCCTGAAAAATGGGGGACGGGGGAAATGAAAGATAGATGGAGATTTAACGATTCCTATACCCATGTCATATCCCTGTGATAGCACAGGAAGTGGCTCTAAGCGGATGGTGTTATGATTATTTCAATCAGTCCAATATTATGCTATTGTATTGTAGTGGAATTTATATCATGATGTTATGATCATATTGTGATGCTGTTTCACAAAATGCTCTTGTCTAAATTGACGACTCCAGGCAATCTGTAATCAGACACTAACAAAATAAGAATTACATTGAACATAAATTTGATTATTTTATTATTGAATACTGCGCACATTTAATGTGATGTATCCTTAGTTTCAGCTACATTTCCCAGTACTAGTTACTGATCTAGAGCAGTAATCTCAACCTTTTTGGCATGTGAGCTCTTAAAGTAAAACACTGGTTGTGCTGGTTGTGACCAGTTCAAACCATTTCCTAAAGATGTAAAATTATCCAGTAATGCACTGGAAAAATTCAAGGAAAGCAAAAGAAAAAATAAGCATAACTTTGTGCAGCAAAAATATTTTTCTTTGCAACCTCTTGTGGATGTCCCAACTCCCCACGTTTGGGAACCTCTGTCCTACACAGTAAGCTTTTATATTTATTTAGAAGGAAAAAAATCAATCATTCAGTCATTTTTGACTGCAATCATGAACACTGTTTTATCATGTACATTAAAAGAATCAACCATTCTAATGTCAATATATGAAAACCCTCCATCAAGACTCTTTAACTACCCCTGTGGATATACAGTAAGTATGTGATCAAACATCTAGCACAAGATCTGTGCAAATTATTCAGTGTCTGGCTCTTCACGTGGAGCTGATTCTCCTCTCGACCCAATTTGCATGTTTTTACAGATCACATTGACTAAATCAACACAGACTTCCACGTGCAGCAAAAAGACCTTTATCTCCTTTTTCGTCAGTGTCAGCCTTTTTCTTTAGTCCCTCGGTTCTCCTTTATCCCCAGCTTGTCTAGTGTTGGAGAAAACATTAAGAAGCCACGATGCTAAGCGTTCACTGCATCATTATTCTCATTAATCTCCTTCTGCGCTCCATTATGTAGCTGTGAAATGTTAATCTACTATTTTGCTATCTGCCTGAACTCCCTGTTTATGGGCATTTTATGAGAAATACATTTATTTTCTTATCTCTGCGGAAATTAAGAGTTTAAATTTTGCTTCTGGGTTCAAATAAACCTTGCCTCTGCTGACTTGGAAGTCATTTGTGAGGGATTTCTTGTCCTACCAACATTCCTCGTGGGATGTCGTCTACAGCACCTTCATTCAGAGCAACCCCCCCAAGTCCATCCATGCGAGCTGTTAGTGAGATGCACGTCCATACAATGAAATATGTATCAACTCTCGTGACATACATTTCAAAGCAGACAGAGAGGAGGACCACTTCTACATGCATCGCTGTACATGCCTACTCATAATCTTGCTTGTGATTACCTCAGCTCCATCAGTGCAGCCCCCCTAATGAGATTGATTTCTGTACCTAAAATTAGCCAATTACAGTAATGCTATTTCATAGGTTTTATCAGACACAGCTATTTCATGGGGGCAATATCAAAGCGGTAATTATATAATAAACCCTAAATAACCTAATTCTGGAGTCAAGGGAGAGCTATAAATAGCCTCAAATGTATCTGAATACTTTATGAGGAGGCCTATTTTTGTCTCTCGCCTTTTCCACAGTGAAGTTCACGCTGCATTAGAGATGTGGAAAATCCTCCTTTTGCAAATGCACTTTTGAGGCATGGGGATGATAACTTTAATTTGTGTTGCAGCATGTTAATTAGGATAACAAATGGTGTTTTTCTTTCACACATCACGCTCTCTTGATCTGCTCACGCAAAAGAGTCAGCACCCATTCTTACAGACACCCAGTCACCACCAAGCGCTCATGATGGGCTCTTGAGCTAATGTGTTTTCATATACTCCACTGCAGGATCATTAGAGAGCAAGCAAACTCGCTGCAGATCTTTATCCTCTCAGCGCGTCTTTCTACCCCACAGCGGGTGACGGTAGTGATCCAGACAGCGTGGTGCCTCACACTCTCCTTCACTCTCGCTGTGATGCTGTGCCAAGCACTCTCCTCTGCGGCACTCCCACCATCACTAATATCCACAGCTTTACCCTGACCACCTTGAAGCATTAGGGCTGCACAAATGACTGCCAAACAGGAAGACTGAGGTCCATCATAGAGCAAGTTGATGATAATCTGGTGTGTTGGCACTTTGAAAAGACAAAATCTGACTTTGATACGCAGATATATTGCAAATATCTGCTTGTTTTTGGTCTTGCTCTGACATTAAGGCTATATTTTTCAAAACACTTTATCTTACAGTCCTGGTCTACTGATTTCAAAAATGGAGTACTGGTAATTTTTCCTTGAGGCCACCATTTACACCGTGTTGGATTAGATTTAAGTGAAAGCAGAAATATCATAAGGAAAAAATATTTCATTACAAGTAAACGTTGTGCGTTGAAAGTCTTAAGTAAAAGTACAGAAAGTTTTCAGCAAAATGTACTCAAGTATAATAAGTAAACATATGCATTATGCACCATAATGAGTATATGGAGAGTCTATAAGTCATAAAGAGTCTATAAGTTAGTTGGTGCATGTTGTCAAGACACCTGAGCACTTTGATAAAGCAGCCTTTGATAGTAGTTCATACAAATAACTATAAATCCATATATATGTTTTTAAAAAGTCAACTCAGAATCACGTAATTCATGCTATAAAAAAAGTCACGATGGTATTGGTTGCGTGTCCTGACGTAGTTTGACTGCAGGTAGCTCAGTGTGTTTAAAAGTTTATTTGTAGATAAGTGACTCATCAATAAATGAGGCTTGACTGGTGTCAGTAACAGCAAGGCTTCACATCGCGTCCACAGTGTGAGTCATCCCAACAGCGCTGGTAAAGCCAATTAGGTCTGCCGTCTTTGTGGGCGCACAGTGGGTAGGTGGACGGCATGGATACAGAAGCAGACACGAGGAGGCCAACATTTGTGCATAGACACGCTCTCACACACATCAAGTCAACGCATGCTGTGGAGTAAACCTCAATAGGTGCCTTCTTAATACATCGTCTCCTTCTGTCTCATACACACACACGCACTTCCTAAGGTTGCCATTTTTCTGTCATCTCCTCCGCCAAACAGTTTGACAACAGTGAGTCACCACTGCTGCATCCCTACAGAGGACCGTCGGCTGAGTGACAGGCTTGACACGGCACGAACAGACTGATAACGGAACCTGTTAGAGGACCAGACAGACTCTTTGATGGAGTGCTTGTGAAGCAGAATGTCCTGAGGGCCTTTTCTTGAGACAGCAGAAAAAAAATTTCTCAGGTTGAGCTTAACACATGGCTTGATTTTCCTTCTTTTTGGGACATGTACCATCACAGCTCAGTAGAGTGTTAAATCAGTATCATTTCATCTGATTCAACGACATAGTTTGACATTTTGGGGAATATACTTATTTACTTTATTGCCAGGAGTTAGCTGAGAAGCCACTCACATGTCTGTATGGTAAAAATGTCAGGAGACATTAGCTTGGGAACCTCTGTCCCACATACAGTGTTTTTATATTTATTTAGAAGGAAAAAATCAATCATTCAGTCATTTTTTGACTGCAATCATGAACACTGTTTTATCATGTACATTAAAAGAATAACCATTCTAATGTCAATATGGAAAACCTCCATCAACAGACTCTTAATCACCCTGTGGATATACAGTAAGTATGATCAAACATCTAGCACAAGATCTGTGCAATTATTCAGTGTCTGGCTCTTCACGTGGAGCTGATTCTCCTCTCGACCTAATTTGCATGTTTTTACAGATCACATTGACTAAATCAACACAGACTTCACGTGCAGCAAAAGACTATCTCCTTTTTTCGTCAGTGTGTCAGCCTTTTCTTAGTCCTCGGTTCTCCTTTATCCCTCAGCTTGTCTAGTGTTGAGAAAATATTAAGAAGCCACGATGCTAAGCGTTCACTGCATCATTATTCTCACACCTCTGCGCTCCATTATGTAGCTGTGAAACGTTAACTACCATTTTCCATATCTGCCTGAACTCCTGTTTATGGGCATTTATGAGAAATACATTTATTTTCTTATCTCATGGGAAATTAAGAGTTTAACAAGTTTTGGGGTTCAAATAAACCTTGGCTTTGCTGATTTGGAAGCTATTTAGAGGGATTTTGTCCCACCAACATTCCTCGTGGATGTCGTCTATGTGCAATCTTCTAATATCCAGAGCAACCCCCCAAGTCCATCCATGCGAGCTGTTAGTGAGATGTACGTCCATAATGAAATATGTATCAACCCTCGACATAAGACGAAAGCAGATAGAGAGGAGGGACCTACTTTGCATGCATCGCTGTACATGCCTACCATAATCTTGCTTGTGATTACCTCAGCCCATCAGTGCAGCCTCTAATGAGATTGATTGTACCCAAAATTAGCTAATTACAGTAATGCTATTTCATAGGTTTTATCAGACAGCTATTTCATGGGGCAATATCAAAGCGGTAATTATATAATAAACCCTAAATAACCTAATTCTGGAGTCAAGGGAGCTATAACAGCCTCAAATGTATCTGAATTTTATGAGGAGGCCTATTTTTGTCTCTCTGCCTTTTTCCACAGTGAAGTTCACGCTGCATTAGAGATGTGAAAATCCTCCTTTTGCAAATGCACTTTGAGGCATGGGGATGATAACTTAATTTGTGTTGCAGCATGTTAATTAGGATAACAAATGGTGGTGTTTTTTCTTCACACACTACGCCTTTGATCTGCTTGGCAAAAGAGTCAGGCACCATTCTTACAGACACCCAGTCACCACCAAGCGCTCATGATGGGCTCTGAGTTAATGTGTTTCACATACTCCACTGCAGGATCATTAGAGCAAGTAAACTCGCTGCAGATCTTTATCCTCTCAGCTCCCACCCCACAGCGGGTGAGATTTGTAGTGATCCAGACAGCGTGGTGCCTCACACTCTCCTTTCACTCGCTGTGATGCTGTGCCAGCACTCTCCTCTGCGGCATCTCACCATCACTAATATCCACAGCTTTACCCTGACCACCTTGAAGCATTAGGGCTGCACAAATGACTGCCAAACAGGAAGACTGAGGCTCATCATAGAGCAAGTTGATGATAATCTGGTGTGTTGGCACTTTGAAAAGACAAAATTGATTTTGATACGCAGATATATTGCAAATATCTGCTTGTTTTGGTCTTGCTCTGACATGGTAAGCAGATGCTTAAAACACTTTATCTACAGTCCTGGTCTACTGATTTCAAAAATGAGTACTGGTAATTTCTGAGGCCAAACATTTAATTTCGTGTTTGGATTAGATTTATGAAAGCAGAAATATCATAAGGAAAAATATTTCATTACAAGCAACGCGTGCGTTGAAAGTCTTAAGTAAAAAGTACAGAGTTTTCAGCAAATGTACTCAAGTATAATAAGTAAACATATGCATTATGCAATCATAATGAGTATAAGTGGAGAGTCTATAAGTCATAAAGAGTCTATAAGTTAGTTGGTACGTTGTCAAGACACCTGAGCACTTTGATGTTGTTTTGATAGAAGTTCACAGCAATTATAACCATATATATGTTTTTAAAAGTCAACTCAGAATCACGAATTCATGCTATAAAAAAAAGTCACGGCGGTATTGGCTGCGTGTCCTGACGTAGTTTGACTGCAGGTAGCTCAGTGTGTTTAAAAGTTTATTTGTAGATAAGGACTATCAATAATGAGGCTTGACTGGTGTCAGTAACAGCAAGGCTTCACACGGCCCACAGTGTGAGTCATCCCAACAGCTGGTAAAGCTTGAATTAGGTCTGGCTGCCTTTGTAAGACAGTGGGTAGGTGACTATGGATACAGAAGCAGACACGAGGAGGCCAACATTTGTGCACATACCACACACATCAAGTCAACGCATGCTGTGGAGTAAACCTCAATAGGTGCCTTCAATACATCGCCTCCTTCGTCTCACACACACACGCACTTCCTAAGGTTGCTATTTTTTCTGTCATCTCCTCCGCTAAACAGTTTGACAACAGTGAGTCACTGCTGCATCTCACAGAGGACCGGCTGCTGAGTGAGACAGGCTTGACACGGCACGAACAGACTGGATAACGGAACCTGTTAGGAGGACCAGATGACTCTTTGATGGAGGCTGTGAAGCAGAATGTCCCAGGGCTCTTTTTTGGAGACAGCAGAAAAAAATTTCAGGTTGGCTTAACATGGCTTGATTTTCCTTCTTTTGGGACATGTACTATCACAGTTTCAGTAGAGTGTTAAATCAGTATCATTTCATCTGATTCAACGAAGGTTTGACATTTTGGGAATATACTATTTACTTTATTGCCAGAGTTAGTTAGAGGCCATACTCACATGTCTGTATGGTAAAAATGTCAGAGACATTAGCTTAGCTTAGCATAAAGTCTGGAAAAGACTGGACTTTTAGAGATGCCAGTGGGTGGATTTTGTTTTTCGTTGGGGACAGAGCCAGGCTAGCTGTTTCCCCTTGTTTCTAGTCTTTATGCTAAGCTATGCTAACTGGCTACAGGTAGTGGCTTTAAATTTACCATATAGGCATGAGAGTTCTATCAATCGTCTTATCTAACTCTCTGCAGAAAAACAAATATTTAAAAAAGTAGATTCATTCAATTCATTAAGTTTGTCAGATGTAATGTTGTAAATGAGTTCTGGGAAATTTTTTTCAAGCAAAGAGCTCCTTAGCTTTCAGTTACTTGTGAGACATGCTGTCACGTGTTAGCTCATGTATCTGAATCTGATCATTTGTCCAGTCGACAGCCTTCTCTATGATTCAGCTGCTGCTACCAGCGCTGCTGCTTCAGGCAGCAGGAGGTCTGTGACTGCTGGCCTGTGCAATGAATAATTGATTCCCTCCGGACCCCAGGCACACCATGCTAAAGGTTTTATTTCCACACTTCTCTTTAGGAAATACTGTAATTGATTTTTTTTTTTTAACAAACTCATGATAACACTGTTGTGGCTCAGAGGTTAAGCACCGCAAGGGAGGAAGAAGAAGAAGAAAGGATGCTTCTCTGGGAAAGAAAAAGTGAACAGGGGTGGGAGTGGAGGAGGAGGAAGAGACAGGCAGTCTGGTATTCACTGGAGCAGTGTTGAAGACGCTAACATCAAATGGAGCCATTCTAGCGGAAAGTGGAGCACACCAAATGCCATGTGGTTGGTTCCCTCTTTGGGGTTATTTCAAGCTTAAGAGAATCAGAGGGGTCCACTGTGGCACTAACGTGAATCTTGTCTTTACTATTCTCAGGCTACATGAGGAAAACATGGAAAGCACATTATACAAAAAGGCTTCTTTTGCTCTCTTGGCATCTGTATCTCATGCTATGATAAAAATGTAAACAATTTACAGTGTTTTCCTGCAAGATCAACTATTTCTATGTAATATCTGGAAAACTTCTAATTACATACTCCCATATAGCCCACATTCACACACACCTTCTTTTTTCTTTTTGAACATTTTCTGCAAAGTCTGTCCAAAGTAACTGATGACTGATTTTTTTTTCTTTTTTCTTTTTAATTTCACAGCACACCCTCACAAATCAAACTTTTCCACCTGGCCAACTGCAAGCCTACACATCTCAAATCATTTTCCAATCCCGTTTCCAGTTGTACATGTCAGCTGGATGTGGCAACCTTAAATCTTGACCCCATAATTCTGAGTGTAATATCAGAGAGCAGTGTGAAGAATCATCATACTCTGTGTTATAAAGCACCTGACACCGTAAAACGACATTGTAAAATGCACAGTTAAGTTGTGATGTGATGGATTTTTTTTTTCTGCTTCAGGTCAGCTCACATCAAGCTCTGTGTCATGGTTTAAAGGGTTGTTAGTCATGTTTTTAACAACAGGCTATTTTATACAGATCTGCCACAAAATGATTCATTGCTATATATATATATATATATATATATATATATATATATATATGCCATAATTCATTTTATGATCAGACAGACTTTGATGGAATTTAATTTAGAGTATTAAGTGGCAGATAGTCACTCAGTTCTTCAAATCTTCCTGGATCTTTCAAATCCCTATGTTTTACTAAATTTCTTGTTAAAATATTAGACACATCCCACACAGTTTTGATAGAAAACATTGGAAAAACCTGGCTTCA
This sequence comes from Lates japonicus, assembly GCA_033238685.1. Classification (NCBI taxonomy): domain Eukaryota; kingdom Metazoa; phylum Chordata; class Actinopteri; family Centropomidae; genus Lates; species Lates japonicus. Next base: position 8,016,914 of record BRZM01000004.1, on the reverse strand, counting down.
AATGTTTCTTACAGTAAAGACAACTGTGCTGTTGTAGCTGTGAGCTAGTTTCCTTATATAAAATGTGTGGGTGTTGTTAAAGCCTCACTCTGGAATCCCGTACACTTATTATTGAGTATATAAGGCTTTCAGATACAAGTTAGTTATTAGTCTATTTCTCCAAACAAAATGCAGGGTTTTTTTGTTTTTTTTTACCACTATTTGCTTGTACATGGATTGATACAATAAAATCAATTCACAGTTCTCCACTCTAGGCAGCTGAGTAGAGTGTAAAGGTCACACTGACTGACCTTAGTTTCTATGAGGATAAACACCCCAGGATGCAGACATTTATGTGTCCTTTGCTTCGTTATTTCTTTTATGTACTGTTCTGTAACATTAAACTGTACTGTACAACGTATTTGCCAACAGACGCAGAGTATCACTGAGAATTATGAGCATCTCCGTGGTGACCCTGAAGGCATTACTGTGCTTCCTGCTAAAGGATGGACCTGCCTCTAAGTCTGCTCATGACATTTAACAGTCAATTGTCAACCAACCAGGGGGTAGAGAGTAGGGGGTGTATCTTCTGATGGTGCTTTAGACTCTGCAAAATCCATTTATTGTCTCACCAACACTACATGAAGAAACCTAATGAAAATGCTATTGAAATTAGTCCTACAACAACACACTTTTACTGAAAACGTTGCAACTGAGTTTAATGTAACCCTTAATACTGAATGCCTTCGATTTAGCGAGAGGACAGAGTGTACTTCAGTGATGAATTCAACCCACCTACTCAAGTCAATCCACCCACTCACATACATATTTAGTCCACCAAATAGAATAAGACAATAATAACAATCTAGAGTACCATGGGCTGACAGTCATTTCTAAAATTTACAACAGATACTAGAATGAAATGAACAGGTACAGCCACTTCTCTTTAGCAAATTTAGAATTGGGGTGCTGCTCCGGATTAGTCCACTGAAAAGTGACATTTTTTACTCAGTATTAAAATAGATTGTTATTTACCCATTAAATCCAAAATGCCACATGATGTTACATCAGCATCAACATGTTCTATGTGCACGTGAGCAATGATTATGAAAATTTTGCAGCAGTTTTAAAGGCTGGAATTAAAAGGCTTCATTTGATGAAGGGCAGGCTGGACATGAAAGGAAGTAGCATCTGAGCCTTTCAAGCTCATGTGATTAGCTAATGAAACCAGAATTAATTACCCCGAGAACCCCTAATTACCCCCGATAGCAATCCCCATCTATGAAACTGCTGCTACAAAGGTCAGTCCTCTGACTTTCTTCTTCTAATCTACCAATCAAATTGAATGACACTCAGTATTTTTTATCAGATAATTTTCATTTCAATTTTTCTCCTTATCTATATCTTCTTACAAACTAATCTGTTAGTGATGAATAGATGCCAGCAAATGCAATGTACTATTCCAAGGCTGTCTGAGAAGCTGAACGAAAGAAAGCAACTCTGTTTAAAGTCTGTTACACCATGAAAACCATATGAACACCATGTTCCACATTTTCTAAAACTCAAAAAAGATCTCATCTCCACTTTCAAGCTCTCACCTTGATGATTGCATCCAGCTCATCAGGAGTAACATAGGGGTGTCTCTTCAGGAACGAAGCCTTCTCCAGGGTGAAGCTGTTCTTCTGGCTGCTCTCGAATGGCATCTCCAGCGCCCTGAATGCCAGAGCCCCACAAACCAGGTAGAGAACGACCACGACGAACACCGCCAGCACCGTCTTCCACTTCATCACAGAGTGGAGAGCCGCGGCCGCGCTGTCACAGTTGGCATCCATGCTGGCCACCACACTGGCGGAGCGGGAGGAGATGGACAGGCGCGGCAGTGGACAGTGACCGTTGGCCTTTGGGTCACAGCCCATCGGGTTCTGCATAGTGGCAACACTGGCCTGGACAAGACTCGATTTCGTCATGCCGGGCTGGACCTTTTTGGGAGGGGCCAAGTTGGTCTGGACCGCCACTAGGAGAGAGTGAGGGGAAGGATTAATACATTATATTTACCTCTGTAATGGAGGACATCAAGACAGGGACAGTAATACTTGATCTTGAGAAGCTGACTCTGATGACTGTAGATGAATAAACTTTGGCAGACTGTTCTAATAACTGGCTCAAGGCCCTGAATCTGTTATAGACTGGATAAGAAAAATGTGTTGACAGATTGAGAAATGAGAGAAATTCTTCTGAGATGTTGTTTTGCAGGCAGTCGTTAAAGCTTTATAAGTCAATCTGAAATTTTCAGTGTTGATATGATTGTCTTCATCTGTGATAACCAATCTGGTGCAATAATAAGAAAATTAAAATGAATGCATGAATAAGTTTAATTGCAGTAATGTTTCACACCTCTAAGCTTTCTTGTGACTTTCTTCTCAAATAAAGTAACAACAAGGCGCACAGCTTAATGCGGATATAAACATAAGCTCATTACAGCCACTGAAATCCTATAACCTCCTGTATGATGCATTAAAAAGCAATTGTCCTGTATTACCCTGGGCTTCCAAAGGCTTTTTGCTACACTGACACTGAAAGCTATCAGTAAAAATGAATGCTATCTGTGCCAAAGCCAGGCTGAGGCTTCCTGTCTGATAATTTGTTCTAGGCTCCACACATAAAAGCCATTAGTCCTGTGAAATGGAGCCTCAGAAATCCACAGCTTCTAACACAATTACTAATATAAGTTAATCACTATTTTAATTATATTGAATGCAAAACCTGGAAAAACGTCTTGGATTTTGCACATCAATTAATCTATTGTCTGAAGACATAATAGATTAACAGTATATACACAATAAGGCAAAATGAGAGAAGCATTTAAATATTTAAAAGATGCACCACGTGCATCTAAACCCTCACGGTATTGTCAGGTACAGGTGAAAATTGATTTACTCTCTTTGCTGGGGAGCAGGATTCAATTTTTCTAATAGACTATAAGAGAGGGGTAAGTGCCACTTTCAGTCTTTGGCCTCAGGATGGGTTTTATAATAGATGCATGTGCACTGGAGCAGGTCAACCATGAGGCGGGCAGAACATAGGAGGCAGCCAAATTTAGAATTACTTTAATGTATATAAGGCATTGTATTAGCTATTCAGAGCTGCAGCCTTCACCCCTGATGCCCCTGCCTCTCTCAGATTGGAGTATGGAGTGCCTCGAAGGTATGGGCGGAGCCTGTTGTGTACAATGATGCAACTCTTGAAGGCAGAAAAAGGAAATAGATTTGTTTAAGGGGGGCTCACTTCTGTTTAATGGGATAGTACTCTTATGGGATATGCTAAGCAAAATGTACACACACACACACACACACACACACATATGCATACACACACCCCGCCATGATGAGTCAAGGACGTCCAGGAAGTGTCTCATTCTCTGGTCCAGGACCTATGAATCTTGTTAGTTAATCCCTGTGTCAGTGAGTGAATCAATAACGGCAAAGTGATGTCACAAGCTTAGGAAGGTGCAAAACTGCCACTTTCAATTTACAGTATGTGCCTTTAAGGGCGGTGGCCAGCTATTTTTAGAACATGAGATGAATTAGAAAATTAAGTCTGAGAGGTGAAGCAGCAAAAAGACGATGACCCCACATTAATATTTCATGCTGTGATGCTTTGGTGAGTGCGTGTTGATGGATGCAGTAGAACAACTCCTGGTAGATGAATTGCAAAATGGGCCAAATCTATGACTAGTCTTACTAAGACATTAATTAATCTCATCTTGTGAGTGAGTGAAACTGAATAAATCAGCTCTATGCAGCGGAGCAGAGGGAGCCAGGGCAGGTCAGAAAAGATGGATTTCATCCATTTAAGTGATCAAAAAGCAAACAACAAACAAGAAAATAATAGTCCATAATCACTATTTTAAACTATACAGACAAAACCAAAGCTGAGATGGTTTGGTTTGGTTTAGGTTTCACATTTCTGAGTCTGTGTGGCATTTATCTGAAATCCTTTTCAAACCACTGAAGCTGCTTCATATTGATTTTTCCAAATTAAATAAGGCCTGAGTGGAAAGCAGTGCTTTTTATCTGATACTATCTGATACTCTCTCTCTAAGCCCTCACTCTGTGCTTCCAACATGTCTGGCCAAAGCAGAGGAAATGTTCACCGGAGACTCAGGTCAGGTCAGTAAATGAGATGTTACTCAATTCAGCCACAGACAGAATGGGAAGAAATATGTGAACGATGACAAGGATTTCAGTGGTGGCGATGCCGTTTACCACACAGTTTAGTGGGGCACAGTTGTAGTGGGACACCACATATTCAGTTTGTTAACATTTCAGCCTGTCAGCTGCATACTATGGGGGAACGCGTGTTGCAAACAAATGATTTACCCACTGATGAGCAAAATTCAAAATATGTCTAGTAATAGTAAATATAAAGGCAAATTTTGGATTTGCTCAGCTCGGCTCTTAGCCCAGTTATTCCCTATGGCACTAGGCAGGTTGCAGGCGTTTAACTCACCAGCTGAGCCTCAAACTCAAGCAACACTGAATAACACAGAGATTTAAGACTTCCGGCAACAACAGAATTCAAAATAAAACAATTATTGAGGAAGTTGCAAGTGGCCTGTCTGTCTTTCAGTCTACATATATATCTCAAAACGATATTAAATCATTTCAGCCAATTGTTATTGAAGACAAAGTAAAGTCCCCACATACTTTCTGAGAAGCATGGATAAAAAGTATCCCATTAGGATTCATAGCCTATTTCCGGTGGGATGAATAATTTAGTAATATTCCATCCGCACAGTCAAGCCATGTCCCTGAAAATAACGTATTTCTGGTAGCTGTCGTTTCAAGTCATAGCTTTGTGCAGATAATTTCGTGCGCCTAGTCCACGCGAGTCCTTTAGGCGAGGTCACTTTTTAGGGAACGGCTTTACACGCTTTTATTTTGACAGCGTTTCCGGTCTCACGCCGGCTGTTTCAGCAACCTTGTCGCCGCTGATGCTCCGCTCCCAGCAGCGCTGCCTCGCACAGCTGAGCACACAGAGGATGGAGAATAAAGAAATACTCCCAAACGCCTTGTCTTGCGTAAAGATCTTTTTTGCATTACAGAAATAGAAAAATAAGAGCAGATTTAAGGTGAAACAGAAAAAATCATGACTAAGAAATTGTGTAAAACTGATGAAAACTGTATAAAACCGGCGAATAACGTAGCCTGATGCGATTCATTGGATCTCAGGTACCTCCATGAGATGTTGTTAAATTTAAGAGTACTGTTAAATGACATCCATCTAAAGTTACTGGACAATAATAAAACAGTATTTACCAACCTTGTTCAGGGTCCCAGTTAACTTGTTTTCTCGGGTTTTCTATTGGAAATTTCATCTCTGCTTTTGTTCCCAATCAAAACGCAACGAAAGGTGTACAGTGCGATTTTTTTTTTATGCAAAAAAAGAATTAAATCACGAGGAATTCCTCTCCCTCCATCTTCACATCATCTATTCGTGGATGTGGCTGTAAATGTTACAAAGGAAAGGACGCATCGCAAAACCGCATTGTCTGCTTCTGTCGATCCCCCCCTCCTTTTTTTCTTCTCCGCCTCGTTCGGACTCGTGGTGATCGTCTGACGGACTGAGATACTTGCGAGACCTTTCACTGAGCCGTCGCAGCGTTCTCAGGACCAAACCACATCCGATCTCACTCTCAAACACACGATAACCGGTGGTCCGGTCCACAAACGCAGCCGGTGTGTGTCCAAACAAGCAACTTTACGCACGCGTTTACGCCACCGGCAGCAAGAACAACGGGAGAGGATGCTCTCCTCCCTTTCATTCCCGGAGCGCGCTACTCCACCTGCCCTCACTGTAATGATGAGCTGAGGGAAATTTGCTTACAATCCTCTTCATTCTAACATATTTGTCTAATATGTTAATGAATACTCACTCTTATTTTCTTTTCCTCCAAGGCAGGATTATCCTCTCATCGTTTGGCAACCGGCGATTGAGCACATGGCGCAGGGCGGGAACTCGGAGATGTACCCCCAAATCAGTGGCAGACTTATACCATTACATCATTGGCATGTATGGGAAACAGTGCATTATTTATGGACTTCAATAGCTAAAGACAAGTCACCACCTCCATCCCCTCAGACCACGTAAATCGTGAACTAAGTCAGATGATGAGTCTTACCATTGAGGGGCAATTTCTGAACGAGCTTGAAACAATTCACAACTTTGTTTCAGGGAATAATAAACGCAGAATTCATCTGCAGGCTTATGTGGAACTGCACTTGTGTTTTTTCCCGTAATTATGTGGCAAAAACGACCCACAGATGTTGCAAGTTTTCAGATGATATTTAGAAGACCATACTTGGCTTTTTGTTGCATGTTTTTCTCCAGTCATCCAATATTGACATTAATGGTTTTTAAAAATTAATTATCCTGACAGGCATTGGTTCCAACTGATTCATTTGCAGACCAGCAACTTATTAAGTTAAACATCTAAATTACTTTTATAAATTCATAACTATTTAATAAAATCTGTTTAAGTTGAACATCATTTGCTTTTGTCAAAGTGATGGAGTAACAGAACAAAACACTTAATAATAATGAAGCTTATTTATATATCAGTATTCATAACAAAAGCTATTAATGACTACAAACATGACAAGGGGAAAAATCATGGAGTTAAACCTGGTATAGACCTGGAATAGACTACAACTGTTATTGATTTCACCTGCAATCAAAAGTCAAAATGTCTGCTGTGAAAAAGACAAACGTATCTGAGGAATTTGGGAATAATAAAGACACCAGACAAAATTCTGGTTACTGAGACATTTAAATGACATGTAGCCTAAAGTACAAGTAGGACAGATTTCCAAACCACTGTATTAAAAGTTGTAATTTTGTGGCTTCATCAAGTTAAAGCAAATTGGCATTACTAATTGAAGAATTTGATTTAAACATTTAAAAAAAAAATGCAGTTTGACTGTTTCTTAACTCATCAGAATCGAAAATATAGCCCTGTCTTGCTCTGTGTGTTAAATAACTCCACTGATGTTTAAAAAGGCTTTACTAGAATCAGAAAGCATCAGAAACATTGATAAAGTTAATGTCACCCAGTTTTAGTGTGGAGCACGCTGTATTAATAGATCAGTTTACATCGATTTGTGTCTTTTGAGCTGATATTACAATCAAAGGGAGAAAAAAAACCAACATGAAGCATGAGTTGGTTTGTTTTTAAGTATAATGTCACACTACTATTAAGTCATTCGCAATCCTTTGTTGGTAAATGACGTGAGGGGTTAAAAGGTCTATCAAACAATACAAGGAACATGGTAGAATTAACAATACACTGCTGACAGAATGTTCTCATGAGTAACACATTCTCAGTTTAATCTGATTTTCTATTTGTTGCGCTCTGTGTTGTGCTACATTGGTAGGTTTTTCACGCTGCCTCATTACTGTAAATGAGGCCACTGATGGTTGTGGTTTTCATGATAATGGCACACAATGGTCAGTTTCATGTTGTAGTAATAAACAAGACAGGCCACCAGCCATCTCGTGGTTATTCATGAACTTGGTGCATCTGGAGCTATGAGCCATGGGAGCATGGATGACACAGAACTTGAATGAATAGAGTTTTAGCCTTAATAGCCACATGGACGGCCACAGAAGGCAGTTTCAGCCAAAGTTTACGTTAGTAACTGCAGCCTTGGCTAAGATGTAATACATTAACCTCAGCCATCAGTGGCAAAGAGCGGATTACACAGATACAGTATGAGCCTGTTTCACTTTCTGACAGGTAACAGCAGGAAAAGCACAGGTTTAATAAATGAAGCCAGTGATGGGTGGATTCTGTTTAGCTGCTTGAGTTTCAGGGTCCTGGTACTAGGCATGGCTCAGAGGGACACTTGAATAGAAATGAGTTAATGTTATTAGTAGCACCTGTGCTTTTCCTACTACAACAAGTCAAAATACCTCTTGAGAAAATGACCTTTAATTTCGGAGAATTATGCACACTTATGTCTCAAACACTTGTGATGAATTGTGAAGTCTCTAGCACTCACCGAATGAGACAAATGCAACATCCTCAGCTATCTCTACACAATTACAGTAGGCTTATATGTCTGTCTAGTCAAGTATTTATCACACATATTATACCTATATATATTATACCTACACCTACCTATGTATATCATATATAATAGGCATATATCTATACATGTGTACATATTATATATTGCAGTTATGTATGTATGCACACCTAGAAAAATACACAGCACAGGCTGAATATATGACATATTTCTATGTATACATATTATTGTTATTATTATTGTTATATTATTGTATACTGCTGCTGCCATTTGCACTATATACTGTTATATTCTATTTTATACTATTGTATTATTCTATCTGTACTGTTAGTATTTTTGTTGGCATTCATACGGACTACTGTGACAACCGAATTTCCCTTCGGGGATGAATAAAGTCATCTATCTATCTATCTATCTATCTATATCCCATCTTCTAATGACAAAAAAAGTCAGTCACAGCTCTGCAAATGTCTCCTTTATATATCTACCATTTCAGGGCCCTGAGAGAGGTGTTTTCAAGTGAATTTCTGGTACCACTCATGTTTCCTCCTCTTTTGAATATTCAGATACCTACACTATTAGGAAGACATTTGAAAAAAAATCAGTGGAAATACAGGAGCGTTTTGTGTAATCCTGCTCTTAACTGTCAGGCACAGGAGCCCCCAGTGCACATGCTGCTGCATTTTATGACCATTGAGGACAACAATATAGGCTGGCTTTTCCTGCAGTTTATGGGCTTCACACTGGCTCCACTTGCATCACCCTGTTTGTCTAATGAACAAACAGCAGCTCCAAAAATACCAAGCCCACATCCAGAACTCCCACGGTGTTAAGACACAAACATTCATGGGGGATTTTTGACATTTTGTTTACTTTAATTTCTGCTGTTTTTAGCACGTGTGCTGCATTTGTGGACTCAATGATTAACAATACCACCAGTGGATCTGCATCTGTGATGTGGGAATAAGGGTGAATAAGATCTTCTGTTGAATGACAATTTATATATTTATTGTGCAGTTGGATTTTACAGTCAAATAGATTTTTATGATGTTATTTCAGCCCACATCCCAGTCATGTGCCAGGTGTGTGTCTTTGTCTATTCATAATCTGGGTGGGGGGTGGGTGGCGTGACCCTCCTTACGCCTGTACGTGATGACGTAGTCCATCGTAGCAACCAGCATGGCGACGGGGAAGCTTTGCTTAGCCCCTCATCTGCTTATAAGCTAGTATTAGGATGTTACCATTACCCTACTACTATGGAAGTCAGCGATACGTCCAGTTTCTTCCGATTGCGATTTCATGATGCCTGCCGAAGAGCAGAAGCTCACATTCCTCTGCGTAGAATGGGCGACCGAGACGAATCAGCGATCTGCTCCGGTCACGTCTGCAAGCGCATGAACACGATTAAGCGTAAGCAACAATCAATTATCTGGTTCATCACCGGCGTTGTGCCATTGTCTGGCTGTCGTCGCGTTTCAAACAAAGGCGGTTCATTTTGAAAATTCAACACCGTTAACACACCGACATCTTCACCATTCACGGCCGATCTGCAAAAAAAAGCAGCAGCCCATCCCTTCACCTTCCTCAGATTACCATTTCACTGTCCCAGTCTCAAGAGAAGAGCTAATCACCGCATTTCAACGCGATATGTGACGGTCAGAGAGCGCATGACAGCGCAGTAACAAAGAATGCATGACTGTAACCATTATGATGAGCACGAGTTCTCCCGTACCGTGATGACCGGTCGCGGCCGCATTGTTACCGAGCTTCAGCCGTTCGCGCAGTACCGTCTTCGCCCGCATATGACGTGTCTCTGAATTACTGAACACTGGTGCTGGCGTCATCTCAGAAAGAAAAACATTGGTAGCTGAGCCGGACACAGCAGCGGTTTCACGAGACAGGAAAGTATTTCGTCCAATATTATCTGTCACGCGTTAAAACAAAAACGCTTCGAAATGGGCACATCCTTCGTCATTTATCAGCGAAAATGAATTAATATTTGTGCACCAGCACTTCACATGCGGTCAGCTTGCAGCCGAGGCACGCGGCCGGAGGGCAGCAAAACGAAAGATCACAGCACACATCACAGCAGCCATCTCGCGCCATTGCGCAACAGCCGCCACCATCAACATACGCCTTACGTACGGGTTATCAATCAGCGTCACCGTGCGACCGTAGCCCGTTACGTGGTCATTTCGCTGAGCAGCAATGAGACATCATGCACGAGATTGAACACCTGCTGAGATGAGGCAGAAGAAAACACACAGAGAAATTGTTAAAACTGTATCTGACGATCATCACTACTTAGCTCACATATTTCGTATATTGTTACTACGGCTACTTTCGCTGGCTTTCCTTCCGCCAGGCTTGAACAACGACGCTGAAATAATTATTACAGCATATTCGCTACAACAACAACATCATTGCAATTTAGTCATTTTCGAGGTTTTTGAATGCCGGTCGTGTTATCACTTTGGCTTTTGACAATCCTGGTGACAGAATGCGTCACATTTCGACATTTACGACTAAACAACACCAAATAGCTGCTCGGCGATTTTGATGAATAGTCAACTATTAATTCAGTGAATTTATTGTTTACGGTTTTTACACATTTGTTCCAGTTTGTATATTGTTATAATCACTGGCAAGCATGTAATCACGTTTTCAGGTAAGTTGTGCCCCGTGACACATATGCTAACACAATATTCTTTTTTAAATGTGTTTTACCAGTTTTCATTTTTGTGTTTTACCGTTTGTCGATTTGCCTGTTCGTTATTTGCGCTTGCTCGCTGTCATTGCGGTTCGCCTGCAGGTCAGCGGCAAACGGCATTAAAATCAGCTCATTCAGCGATCAAAATAGGTACCTGGTCGCCATCTCGGTTTGGTGCGAGGCATCGTATTTCGTTATCCGTTTTCGGGATTAATTCTGCTGATTGCTGTTGCGCCAGTAAAGGGCAATTAATCATCCAGGCGAGTGCGCACAGTCGCTGCGAGTTTATTCAGTCAGCCGCCCGGTCACTTGAATTTGAGCCTTCCGCCGATTAACCGCTCGCACGGCCAGCCAATGCTCACAGCCACGCACACCGTCGCTCTGGATGCACCTGCACTCCGCAGTCGCTGGCCCGGAATATTTCTGAGGAAAATAGGATACGCTAAGTGTAACGTTGTCATGGAATCGAGAATAGGTATGTAAATACTGTTAGCATTAGCTAGCCATCTGGCTAGTTAATCAGCAGAGGGAATCAAATTCAAATTGTGCTTAGGCAGCTAACTAAAGATAAACTCACGCTGACTGTGTGCACACTCACTAATGTGGCCTTTATCTAGACAATTGGTACCCCTTTACTAACACCGCTTGTAATCAAAACCTTAAATTGAAATCCAAAACGAAGTTAGCTTGAAATACGATGCCTCACTTCACTAAGCCAGTTAATGTTAGGTTACAGTATTTTGGTCCTTTAAGTTGAGCTAGTTTTTACAATACCGTTTTACCCTTTATTACTGCAAACCCGAATTATATTAATAACCGAAACAAAACACAAACAAGCAAACAAACAAATCGATAAACCCAAGTAAAACTTACATTGACCACAAGTAAAGCTGATTAAAAACACATTTAAAAAAAAAATAATAATAATTATATATATATATATATATATACATCACAGAACTGCAACTTACCTGAAAAAATATTAGTTACATACTACCAATGATTATAACAATATACTAGAGCTAGGACAGAAATGTATAAAAACCATATAAATAATAAATTCCCCTACTAAGGGACTGCGAGATTAATGGATTGATATTCATAAAATCACTTAAACAATATTTAATTGTTGTTTAGTCAATAAATGTCAGAAATAATGACACATTCCCATCACAAGTTGTCAAAGCCAAAAGTGATGTCTTAGGATAACTTTTTGACCAACATTCAAAAACCTCAAAGGTATTCAGTTTACAGTGATATATTTATTTAATTATGCTTGACAAATTACTTATAATAAATTATTTCAACTGTCATTGACAAACTGTTATGTCCATCTGTGTTTATTTTAGGGAGTGTGTCACCTGGACTGGGGTGCAGCCCTGGTATGAGAGGAAAAGTAGCCTTGAAAAGTAGCCGTAAGTAGTAATATACGCTGAAATTATCATGAGAAATAAGTTGAGTGAGTATTGGTCATTATTTGTAAGATGAGCGCTTCATTTTACAGTTTTACATTGTACTCTATGTGTTTCTCTGCCTTGTGTTTTTAGCTTTCTGCCCTCGCTCCTCCAGCAAGTTGACACAATCCATCATTAAAGACCACATGGTGTCTCATTACAAAAAGGTTTACTCAGCTAAAGGTGAGCCACATGGCAGGAATACATTATGATCCTTACAGTGACACTGAGTTGACCAAACTCCTGCATGCATAAAATGCATATATGTTGATGTGGTTAAAACATGTATCTCTGTTGCATAATAATGAGATAATAAATCTGCTGTGATGATCTTATAATAATACTGTAATCTTTCATTTTTTTGCCTTCCTCCACAGCCGCCATTGATGCCTCAGTACCCAAAAGCTTGATACATAGTGTAAAGTGTAAGTGCACAAATATGAAATATTAATTCAATTTATTTTTTTCACTGTCATGGTGAAAAGAGGATGTACTTTACATTTCAAGCTGATTTTTTTTTTCATTTTAGCATATATACAATGGTGTTAAATTGAATAATATTTAGTTGAAATACTTTTCCACTGTCTAGATGAAACCACTAACAAGTGTCTCTGTGGTAATCAGACTCAAATACCAATGTTTTCTTTCTGAAGTTGGCACTTGGCACCAGTGTTCAGTAGTTCAGGAAGACTTGCATCATAATACAGGCAAAGACCAATTACTGCGCAGACAGTAGGCTCAATAAGCAATAATGCAATGCAGCCAGTCATCACATTTGAGTACAGGAGGCAACTCATGCTCATCTATAATGGTTACAGTCATGCATTCTTTTTATTACTACGCTATCATACTTGCTCTCCTGACCATCACATATCACGCTGTTAAGTGCAGTGAGTTGTAAGCTCTTTCTCTTGGGGCTTGGGACAAAGTCATTCCAGGAAATGAAGTAAATCACAAGGAAGGTTAAGGGGATGTGGGAACAACAGCATTTTTTTTTTTTTTACAGAATCAGCCATGAGATGTATTGAATGTCAGTGTATTAACAGTGTTAGATTTTCAAATGGTGCCTTTATTTTTTAAAAACACTTGACATTGTAAGATAATGCTTTGCTGCCAGTGATAATTAGATGAGTAGACTGTTTGCTACACTTAATCAGTATTTCATACCTGCTTACAGACAATGACCAGATCAGGCAGGATCGCTTGAGGAAAGGGGTTCGTCCTCAGTCAGCCCATTCTCTCTCACAGAGGAATAGCAGAGCTTCCTGCTCTTCAGCCCAGGTGAGACGTCATGGCAGAGTCACTGATGTGTTGGCTGGGAGAGAAAACTGGACTATCACATGCATTCAAAAGCTTTAAATGAACCGTCCACATTGTTTATCATTCAAACTTTTTCAGCATGTACAATTTCTGATTCAATACAATGTTTGCTTTTTAGAGTAGATTATCCGTGCAGTACGATGACAGCCCATACCTCTACTCGAGGAGCTCCTTGGCCTCCAGCCCAAGGTTCGGCACCTCCTTTCATGCTAAGGAGATAGTTTATCAGTCAGGTAAACCGGATCGCCCCCATCGCGCTCGCCCACCTTCAGAAATAAAGTACCGGAGCCCAGAGTCGTCTTTGCACAGAAAGCAGTCAGCATGTTCTCTGGCAGCTTCGGGAGATCAGAGTTGTTACAAGTCTTTCCAGGACCCTGTCCAGAAGACGTACAGCGGAGATTTGCTCCAGAAACACTCACAGCACTTTACCCAAGACAAACCTTTCACTCCTAAGACCCTGAAATCAGATAAGAGTTCATACCTGGAAAAATATCGCTACTACAGAGCACCGCAAAGGAAACCTACTCAGGACAGCACCAACCCAAAACTGATGCGACAGGAGACATATCACGGAAGGTATTTACCAAACATCTCAGTGAGTCTGAGACAGTAATAGATAGCAGCAACTCATTCAGCTTATGCAACATGTGCACCAGTGTCTTAAAATATTTTTTTATCTCCTGTATGCAGCACAAACACAAAGGAATACACGCAGGAATTTGATGAGCCATCTCAGGTAATTTAGAGGATTAAAATTGATTACTCATTGTCCAAAGTTGTTTCTTATGCCCATCAATGTAATGTCTACAATTTGCCTACTTGAGGCTCAAGGGCAGTAATAATGGGTTGTTTATGTCCCTTTTCAACCATAAACAATGAAGTGCAAGTGAGATTTTACTGCCACATTCCTCACAAGCTAAAATATGTATTTGATCATGAGAAAGCCTTGACAATATTGAATATTCTTCTCATTTTACAGTCCTTTCTACTTTACAGGGATTTATTACAGAGCATGAGTGGTCTGAAGATGAGTTCAATGGCACATATTTCTCAGCATCTAGACAACAGAGTCAAAAAAACAAGAGCGGAGACCATTATTTCTTGGATTCCCCATCCAGGTAAAATTGTGAAGTGGAAACAGTATGTTCTGATTTATTTGTAACATTGTGACTTGTGTATTTTTTGTTTGAACCACTAAAATAATTTAAGTCTTATCCTCTAGGATCTCACTAGAAGGTGGGAAATCTCCAATAATGAAGAATGTATCTGCAGAGTAAGTTCTCTTTGATAGTGTCTGATGCCTATGCAGGTTTTGATTGAGACAGTGGAACATATTGCCATATGTGTAAATATTTTACAGTGTGATTCTTCAGTGACATCTGAAAAGATGTATTCTGTAGGAATTTAAATGATTCTCATTTGCTCTTTGACAGGGAAGAGGAATTAATGTACCTCGAATTTATTTCTGCTGTAACAGAGGATATCTTGTCCATGGGGCACATCTCTAGCAGGTTTGTTGACATTTCTATGCCTTATGTGAGCACATGTACACGTAATTGAGTACATTAAACAGTGACTAATGCCTGTTACAACCTCCTTGGTCATTAATGTAATGTGTTTATCTCCTCTGCAAGGGTCCTAGACCGGGTGATAAAGCGCCATATTGACATGAATCGGCATCAGCTTGATGTGGTGAGTGTATAACTTAATGTAGAATGCCAAAAATGTTTAGGAGGTGTTGTTAAAGTGTTAGAGTTACCACTGAAAATAAATGTTTGAAAATTTTGAGGGCTTCCTCTCATGCGTTTGATTGCATTGCTTGTTTTTAGGGTAAAATGCGCCACCTGCTGGAAGTGCTGCGTAAAGATTTTGAAGAGCCAATCAACATGTCCACCTCCAGTACAGCGCTTGAAAAAAAGGAGAAAGATCTGTTTGATTCCCTCCTGCCACATCTGGAATCGGGGGCGAAACAAGTGAAGACCAAAGAAGACAATGACTTGTTCCCTTATGCGTCACTGATTAAAAACAGCCATTCACCAGATTACACTGATGCCTTGTCAGTGTCTACACCCTTAAGGACCGCTTCGCCAACAAAAACAAACGAAAAGGATGAGGAGAGTGACAATCAGGAAGAGTGCACTGGCTCTCCTTGGCTCAGTGAGCATGTTCCCGATAATACAGGAATCAGTGAAGAGGATTTCCAACACAATCAAACAGGCACAACTGCAACAAGCAAAGAAGTCCGCAATGAAAACCATGAATACACCACTACAGCCAGTGACGAAGGATTTCATCAGGACCAAGCTGAGATCAGTTACGATGGACAGTCTAAAGAGCTTGAGGATCTGGGAAGAAGTTTGTCAGAGTCACTTCATGTGTCCAGCAGTACACACAACAATGTGGAGAACAGCAATGAGCAACATATAAATGCAGGTGCCTCTGTCAGTGATGATGAGTTCTGAGTTTGGCTGTATTCAGGGTTTTAATGTCCTTTTATGGTTTTTGTTACCAGGCAAGTGTTGTCCCAGAGATAAATGTAATATTAGAATTTTCTTAAAGTATAGTTTTGTAAAAGTGATTTAACACTGGTTGTGTTTTCTGTATTTTTTACAAGACTTCACCAGTGAGGTGTTATATTTTCATTCTGCTTTTTTTCCCCCCTCCTTTTTACAAAAGCACAGTGAAGGTTTCACACAAAGCAAGCAAATCAGAAACATGCCTCAGTTGGGAAATTGTAAAATTATGGGAACATATTTGAGGCATAGCTGTTAAGCTGCAATTCATGTCCAAAGTACTGCTCGAAACATTTTTTAAATTACTGCCCCGTGGTAACAAGTTTGATTTGCAAACAATAGTCCATAGCACTGCACTGATATCACATGTGGAATTAGTGGCATCATTTAGTTTGAGTGGATTGCAGAGTGTACCCAGTCAGTATGATGTAGCTGCAGTTAACATTTTAAGATTTCTAGAAAAACTATTTTGTCATAAATAAACTTATAATTGCTCAGTGTGTTTGACTTGACATATGCCTCTGACATGTAGCTACTAGGAGCTGATCATCACCAGAAAGTGTCTTTACAATTTGCAATAAATTTTCTATTCTTCTGATTCTTTTGTTCTTGGACCTGATTATTAACACTACACCACAAACTGGTTGTTAGCCAGCCTGCAGTCAGCAGCCATTATTACCACATTCGAGTGGCCACTGGGCCATTTTGCAAACAGTTACAGAGTTACTAGTCTGTGATTACAGTTGTCAGTCGATGTAAAAGGTAAATAGACAGGTCAGCGGCCAGCAGTTCCAGGCAGCTGTCCCATTTCTGGCATTTTCACCACTCGGCATTCCAGCTGTCTGATGTCATGGCTCAGAAAACCTCCATGTATTCTTCCGCCACGGAGGCACTATAATGTATTTTGACGCGCCTGCTCAAGACAATTCGGTCAACATTATATTTTGTATGAATATATGGTCTAGTTGAAGTATTTTCCTGGGTAGTTAGGGAATTAACTAACCGCCGAAACGCAAATGCTAAAGCCATAGGGCCGCGGATGTAGACTGAATACACTTGTTGCTCTTCCAATCCCAGGAAGCGAAACACGCTTGGAACTTGAGTGAACTATCGGACCAAGAGGCATGGGGTGCAACGTTGGTTTTGATCCAGAAACTAACTGCAGACAAATTAGTTGTCTCTAGTCCCGAGCAATATCCCCAAAGTAGCGATCCGTTGACCTTGATGGCGGAATCCCTCAGGACTGAATCCTCGTTTGACTACTAATTTGCATCTGGTGGCTAACGGTAACGTTAACGTTTTTGGCCAAAATATTTACCGGCGACGTCAGCTTCCCAAGGGTGTCGTCTATTTGCTGGAACGTGTTAGCACGTTAGCGTTAAAGCTAAATTAGGCTGTAGTTAAAGTTATAGTGATATTAATGTAAAGTCGCTAGTTAGCCAGGAAAGTGTCAAACATTTGGAACAAACTTCTGTGAACGTTGAATTTAAGTAATGTTAACTGTGACTGAGCTAGATAATGTATAATGCAGTGGATGCATAGTTGAGGTGGAAAGGAGCAGGGATTTTGCTTCTAGCTTGCTGCGTGTTTAGTTAGGTCGCTCTTGTCAGTTTTTGGATCTGACTATTCACCGGACGGGGAATAATCTAACCACAAGCTTGGAAAAAATGGCTAGTAAACCGTATTATGATCAACGTTAATTTCACAGGCCAGGTAGCCTAGAAATTGCTCTAAGTCCATAGTTTTGCTTTAAGTGGTGTTACCTCGAAGAACTGTGTTATATAAATGGAAACGTTAATAAAATCCCTTTGGAAGCAAACCCAGGTTAGGTAACTTGAAACAAAATGCAGCATTTAAGAGGATTACTTTACAATAAGTCTTGTGTTTGTCTAGTCTGACATCTGTTTCAGGGTGACAGGTCAGGGGTGAGTACCATACTGTATGCTAAATGCGTCAGTGATGAGTCCTTAAGTTGTGATTCACACAGTTTCATATCCCCTTTTCCAAGACTGTTATTTCATGCTTGCGTTTGCGTGTGTGTGTCTATGTTGTAGTATTTAACCCAACCGGTCGAGGCAGATGGCCGCCCACCCTGAGTCTGGTTCTGCTCGAGGTTTCTGCCTCTTAAAAGGAAGTTTTTCCTTGCCACTGTCTCCTAGTGCTTGCTCATGGTGGGATTTGTTGGGTCTCTCTCTGTAAATACCTATTTTAAAGAGTATGGTCTAGACCTGCTCTATATGAAAAGTTTCTTGAGATGACTTTTGTTGTGATATGGTGCTATATAAATAAAATTGAAAATTTTAAGTTTTGAGACGTTTCTTGTCTTGCTTTTCAGATCTGATTGCTGATAATGAACCTCATGAACCTCAGTCACAAAAGTTTGGAGAGGACAGTGAGGAGGATAATTTCTCAGGACTAAGTGAAGACCTCCCTCCTGAAGAAGTGTGAAATATGCCCTTGCCATTTGGCTTAAAACTTAAAAGGACTAGACGGTATACTGTTTCAAGCAAGAGCTGTCTTGTCACACGGATTCAGCAGCTCAATGGAGAGTTTGTTGAGTTTACACTTTCAGTGGAGAGCACTGGGCAGGAATGTTTGGAGGCAGTTGCCCAGAGACTCGAGTTAAGAGAGGTATGTATGTCTTTTCTGCAAATACAAGTGCTGATTGTTCTCTCTTATAGACCCTTTCAGACTCACCATCTCAGCAACAAAGTGTTTTTGTTAAGGTTAAGGTTGTCTTCTTGGATTGGTAAGAAGAGCAACAGAAAGAAAGATCATATTTCATATTTGTCCTCTTTATGACATGGTTTAGGATTTTTTGGGTTTACATATGCCACATTTTTATGTAATGACATGTATGTAATTAACTCATCACACAGATTAGCAAATATGTATGTTTTTGACATTTTCATTCAAACAGAAGTTGCTCTCACAGAGCATGGACATGATAGTCAGAAAAGGTAGTTCTGAGTCACAAAGTCTGCATCTGGTCACTATGGTCACACAGTGACACCACCACCTGTTTGTCATGAACTGAATGGGATGTTAGCTGAAGTGCTGCCATACCCATTTGTATTTTAAATGAATAGGAGAAACTGCCTAATATGCAGGCAGTATGGCATGGGGTGTTGTACTGTATGATGTTGTCTGTATAATGTAGCAAGGCTTCATTTGTCTACTCTGGTTAGTAGTTCTAGTGGCAGGCCTCCATCCTCATTTAGAGTTTTGGTAGCATGTAAGTAATGCATTTATTTTTGATATCAGTAGCATTTGTGTAAACATGGTTTTCCTGGACGTCAGTGATAAAAAGTATTAAGCAAAAGATTAAGACTAGTGCTGATATTTGTTTTCAATTATCAGACAACCAAATTCATTGTCACATGTGGTAATTGCATGGTTAATAGGTCCTGTGTCTTAAGATTTATGTTAATTCAGCCTCAGTCTGATGTCCATAAACTGTAATGAGGACTACAGTCTCATTTAAATTGGACTTTAAACAGTTTCCATTCAGAAAAATCATTTCCTCTCTCCTGTGTCATATTTGTTACTATTTTCTACGCTCCAGGTAGTTGCTGTTTCACAATATTATTTTCTCATGTAAAATGTTTATATGGCAAGTAATTTTCTGGTTTTGCTTTGACAGTGGTTGAAAATCATAATAGATCTCTTTCAGCTGAATTGACCTTCATAAACAGCAAACCCACAGGGGATACTTCTCTTACCAGTGTTCATTGAGAGATGTTCAGACAGTCACAAGACTCAACAGGGAGTGCCAACAGTCTGCAGGTTTAGAGAAGTTTGCAGTGGTTGAATTTTCAGGTCCACATATGTTTTGAATATTTAATGGATAATGAGAAGAAGACCAGCAGATTAGTGCACTTAGATATGTTACTAAATAGGACACGTTATATTGATCTCAAGCAGTCCTATAATACCGTCGTTAGGTTTAATGTGAATTCTGACTTTTGGTAAATATGCCTTGCTTCTAGTTTACCACAAATAGCCAAAGCTAAGTTGGTCTGCCAGGTTTATAAGTTGCCCTAGAATTCCCTTGATCACAACATGGTTGAGGGGTAATTTGTCTGCTTGCTTTCTTTGCTTGTTAGATAACATACTTCAGTCTGTGGTACTTCAACAAGCAGAACCAACAGAGATGGATTGACTTGGAGAAGCCGCTGAAAAAGCAGCTGGACAAGTATGGGCTGGAGCCCACCGTTTACTTTGGAGTCGTGTTTTACATACCCAGTGTCACCCAACTGCAACAGGAGATCACAAGGTGATGTTCCACTAGTGACATGAGATGTCTTGTCTAAGCCACTAACTGAATTAGCCTAGTTAAAAGTCATATTTAAGAGTTATACATTTTAGTTATGAACTGAATGCCATGCAAAGTTTAGTGCAACCACATTAGGCCTATTTTTGTTTCTCTAAATAAGCTCAGGTCAGACTAAGGTGGTCATTGAGGCAAGAAGTTGATGAAGCAACTTAGATGCACAGTTTCACCCAAAGAACCAGATGCCAGTGGATATCTCTAGTGCCAAACAGAGAGACATCAAGTATAATGGTTTAAATATGTCTTAAGATATTTCGGTACCACTGTATTTGAGAAGTTTTGCTCTGTTACAGCTGTTTCTGCATACCTGAATGAAGTTGTAATGTTTGGTCATTGGCTGCTTGTCTATTTCCACCTCTTAATAACACTCTCTTTCCTCACAGATATCAGTATTACCTTCAGCTGAAGAAGGATGTTCTGGATGGCAGGATCTCATGCTCGCTTGAACAAGCTATACGTTTAGCTAGCCTGGCGGTGCAAGGTAATATGAATATATAACACTAGCCTTATGGCAGAAACTTCAGTTGGACAAGAGTGGTGTGTCTTGGTATAAACCGTTCTGCAGTGACTACTAGCAGCCATTAAGTCCCAGGCAAAGTAATTACTGGTGCAATTAGAGAGCAATTGTCCATAAATCCTGATATAAGGCAACACCTGCTTAAAGAGTAAACTTCTCTTCAAAAATTGTACAGGGGCTAGAATTATTTTCAGTGATATCTAGACATGAGGCTTCTACTAGTTCATCAAGTTTTTTATACAAGTTTCTTCTTAAAGCACAGCTAGGAAAGTGGGACTTGAGATTGGAATTTCATAAGATATTGTTGTGGACCATTTTATTTTTATCACACCCCATGTCTTGTTTTATTATACAGCACTTAACAAGCACCATCAAACCTAAACTAGCCTATTAAATTAGTCAGGGTTGTATTTGTGTGTGTGTGTGTGCGCGCGCGTGAATAACCCTTTGCATGAGCTTCAACCCTGACATGTCCCTCCCACTTTGGCCCAGCCAGAAGAATCTCAAACACTGCTGGCAAAGTTATATCAGGCACTGCAACTTACTGGCCTGGGTGTTAGCATAGCAGAGCCGCTGAGATCACTTACTGTTGCAGCCATTTTCAAATGACTGACCAGCCTGCAGTTTGTGCCTCAAAGAAAAGCCCCATGAAACGTCTTGCAAGTGCCCATAAGATGTAATCATCGCTTAAATTGGAATTTGTGCCATAAATAAAGTTGTGCAGTTCCTATTTTGTGCCCCTGACTAGGATATTTTGGAGTGAAGGGCAGTTGTAGCTTTTGAGCATTGCTGATGCTTGGGATACTCAAGATAGTTGAGAATGTTGCCAGCAGGCAGCCTGAAGCTGTAACAGTTTTGGACCTCTGCGTTGTCAGACACTGAAGCAATTCCCTTCCATAACAAACGGGCCCCTCCCCTCCTAAAATTAGTCCATCTAGTCATCATTCTCTGCAGTTTTCCAAAACGCATTACACCATTCTGCAATTCTTGAATATTTATTTTGCTTTGTACCAAATGCAGAACATGGACATGTAATAGGATTTATTCAGAGGGCAGAGTCATGTGAAGCACATCTTGCTGTATTTACTCATTTAGTGTACTTTTCTTTATGTTCACAGCTGACTTTGGGGACTTCAATCGATATGATTCCCAGGAGTTCCTACAGAAGTTTGTGCTATTCCCTATTGTAAGCATTTTGTTTGGCATGCTCGACACGTGAAATGAAATGAAGTATTTCAGATGTCCTGCGTTAATTTGTGTTTTATACAACGTCGTATCAATCCTGACTCCTGTCTTTGCAGGACTGGATTCAGGATGAGCGAGTGCTGGAAGAGGCCACTCAAAAAGTGGCCCTGCTTTATCAGTCCTTCAGGTGAGCAGGGCAAACATAGTTCTTTGTAGAAAACCAGCCTAGACAGATTTTTGTTTGTCTAGACAGATGAAAATCTGTGTTGGCAGATTATCTGTCATCATCTGGATTCACTTAGTCTCACTCAGGCTATACAACATATAACACATCTTCTGTGATTTACATAGGGACATGCTGAATAGCACAAATAAAGCTGGTTTTGTACTATTTTACCTCATTTTATACACTTTACTTGTTAGCAAAGTCAAAATTAGAATTCAGCAATTACCTCTGTAAATCACTGCACTTCCACCATATGTTTTTGCCGTTTTTTTGCCTTTTCAGGGGTTTGTCAGCCCCAGAGGCAGAGATGCTGTACATGCAGGAGGTGGAGAAAATGGAGGGCTATGGCCAAGAAAGCTTTCAGGCCAAGGTAGGTCCACAAGATCCAACCCCAACAGCCCAGACGTTGAAGAAGTATGAAGCTGCATATTGTTGCTACTACTGCACAGCTTGATGAAAGAACTGTCTTTTTCCTTCCCTCTTATCTAAACAGGACAGTACAGGCACAGATGTTACCCTTGGATCCTGCCTGGACGGCATCTTTGTCAAGAACAAAAGCGGAAGGCTTCTTTTTTTACACAGGTAAATCTAAAAGACAAGTTTGAGAATATTTGGTAGACTTTGGCACTGCCTAACAGTCCGGAAACATGATCCACTTCTCAATACGAAGCATTGAATAAAAGCTTTGTCTGCTAACTTGTGACTCTGAGCAGTAATTACATTGAATCAGACAAGTCTGTCAGTATAGATTGAGTTTTGTGGTGCAGCTCACAGCTATTTTTGGGTGAGGTTGTCTCCCGTAATGTTCCTTAATGCTCTGTAGACCTGAACGTGGCCCAAGAGGAAATGAGTCAGGTAGACTGTGATAGAAGATAAGGATTGTGGGGGGGATTATTTGTCAGTCCAGTGAGTGAGTGAACATTGTTGACCTAGGCTGAACTATATCTATCTACATAACATTATGAGTACTAGATACCCCATATGTCTGTGGGCTTTATTATACATTGTTACAGCAGTGCTGTAGTCTCTGTTGCTGTGAGATTTTGTGACTGCCATGACATCATGTGTTTTTTCTCCCCCTCTTTCTCTTGTGCTTTAATTGGCTGTGTAGGTGGAATGAAATTAACAACATGAGTCACAACAGGTCCTTCTTTGCCCTGGAGCTAGCCAACAGAGAGGAGAGTGTTCAGTTCCAGACCGTAAGTCTCTGCTGCCACTACACCTTCACTTCCCCCTCCATCCCCAGGGGCATAGCATTCTCTTATTGGATTTGGCAAAATTGGCAGTGGCCTTCGTGGTGGAGCTTACCATCAGCTAGTCTAAACAATACACCTGTGTGTTTGTGTGTGTGTTTGGGTGGCTGTAACTTGGATTGTTTGTGTATGAGTGGGTCATAAAGTCACATACCATTAGGTGAAACTCAGTGTAGAAGTATTTGAGTGCATGCACAGGAATGCTTTTATTTGTAGGTAACTAAGTAAACACCACATCTGTACTAATTCTCTCGCCATCAATTTTTTTCCCCTCTTTTTTTGTGTAGGAAGACATGGAAACCTCCAAATATGTGTGCCGGATGTGTCTGGCCAGACTCAAGTTTTATAAGATCAACAAGAGTAGCCTGTAAGTGTTTTTTTTTTCTTTCTTTTTTAACACGTCTAGCCTAGTTCCTGTCTCTTTGTTCCTTGTCGTCTCATGCATGTGTCTCCTCCTTGGTGTAGCCTCACTTCTGTCCTCCTCTCCTCCTCTCTCTTCAGAGAGGAGTGTGACCCCCTGCCTTCTGAGGGCTCCCAGAAGTCCCTTCTCACTCTATCCTTTCCTCGCTTTCCAATGCTCTCTCGTCCCTCTCTGCCTTCTAATAAGGGGTGAGCAACACAGTCAGCCACCGCCTACAGTATGCCTATCGAGCAGGTGCCAACACCCATCCCTTCGTGATTGCCCTAGCTAACAATAACCACAGCAAACAGACTCTCTGTGTCTGAAATGAACCACGGGCCCTCAGGCATGTAATGACTTTTTATTCAAGTTAAAGGAATTTGTGGATTTTACAAGGCTTTAGGCTATAAACTAAATATATAATCTGTAACTTACAGAATGTAACTTGAAAATATGTCTCTAGAATGGTCATGTGGTAAGACAAACATTTAACACAAAAAGTCTTAACATGTTTTATTAAATGCAAATCATCTGAAAAAATTTAAACTTGTGAGATGAGCTTTAATTCTGAGGGACTTGTGCACTGGTTTTCACCTCGCTGTGTGAGTGTGTTCTCAAAATTAAATGGCAAAAAGTTATAGACTGGAAAAAACATTTTTGCATCAGTTATAGCATCTTTATTTTGACCCGCGTTTGTTTTCCCACCAGCCAAACCCAGCCCGCAGTTGTAAACCCAGTCAGACGGAGATCCTCGACTAGAATATCTCTGGTAAAGTCCATGCATGCTCAAAACACACTTTTCACCTTTTTCTTGAACAGTATTTGGATCATATGAGCAGTAACTGAATTACTCTTGTTTTGATTTACAGCCAAAGCCTCAGGCCTACATGATGCCCCCTCCTCAAATGCACTACAATGGCCATTTCACAGAGCCTTACACATCATCACAGGGTAACTACTGCATAGAAAAAAACTTCCAGCGAGTGCATGGGAATATTATAAGTCACTACACAATGCTGCTTTTTCTTATCTGTGCTCTATAATTGTTTTGTAATTATAATTGTATACCCATTCTTGGGATTTTCTCCCTTTCACAGACAACTTGTACATGAACAGTCAGAACGGTTATTACTACCACTCTCAGACCAGCCTGGACTGCCCTCCTATGGAATACAGCAGCGGAGGGCGTTTACGTAACGGCAGCGTCTACAGCGCCCATAGCACCAGCTCTCTAACCAATCCTCAACACTACCTTCAGCCTTCGCCCATGTCCTCCAACCCCTCTATCACAAGCGATATTACCAGGCCAGACTACGTCCCCTCGCATCGCCACAGCGCTCTCATCCCACCTTCCTATCGCGCCACTCCCGATTATGAGACAGTGATGCGACAGAAGAACCGAGGAGCGGGAGGAGGGATGGTTTTGTCTCAAGAGCACCGGCAGAGCCACTCCATGAGGAACCTAAACATCGGAAACTCGTATGCCTACAGCAGACCAGACCCTCTAGTTTACAGCCAGCCGGAGATCAGAGGGGAGCATGGCGGAGCGGCCCAACACCACCACTATCCTTTCCATCTGGGCTCAAGCTTCCACAGCCCCTCTCCATACCCCTATCCAACAGAGAGGAGGCCCGTAGTGGGAGCGGTTAGTGTCCCCGAGCTCACTAATGTCCAGTTACAACAAGCCCAGGAGTATCCAGCCCCTAACATCATGAGAACACAAGTGTACCGACCACCTCCGCCCTACCCATATGCCCATCCACGGCCTGCAAACAGCACACCCGACCTGTCACGTCACCTGTATGTCAGCAGTAGCAACCCAGACCTCATCATCACGAGGCGTGTGCACCACTCAGTCCAGACTTTCCAAGAGGACAGTCTGCCTGTGGCTCACTCTCTACAGGAGGTGTCTGAGCCTCTTTTCAGTGGACCCCCACACAGACACCCTTACTACGCTCAGAAGCGTAACTCCATTGAGATTGCTGGATTGGCTCATAGTCTCGAAGGGATGAGGGTCAAAGAGCGAACTGTGTCTTCTTCAGCAGCTGAAACTGCTACACCCCCTCCAGCCTTGCGTGGCGGTCGCTCCCAGGGCTCACAGCTCAACGTCTTCCTGGAACGTACAAAGGCAGAGGACAGGGGCGACATTAAGGAGGACGTGCACTACGGACACAAAAAGTCCCTCTCAGATGCCACCATGCTGGTTCACAGTAGTGGTGAGGAAGAGGAGTTTGAGGACGACAGCGGACGTCACACTCCACTTTCTCAGAACGCAATGGCAACCATTGTTCCTGATCAGGCATCCCAGCAGCATCACAGTCTAACATCTCTCTCTTCTCTGCCGCCTCAGCAACAGACTCCCATAGAGCCGCCGCCTGCATATCCCATAGGTTCCTCCCTCGACCCCTCTATAACGGGCTCCTTGACTTACAAGGTTCACCCCCTGATCCAGGAGGGCGAGCCTCTGTACCTGCCGTCAGATTTCCGACAGCCCAGGATTATGCCCTCTGTCTCAGAGGGAGACCTGAGTGGCCAGGGCAAGCAGAGGACTAAAACAGACTGCAAGAAGAGGCCTGTGTCTGATGTTCCTCCTGGCAAGAAAACAGTGGAAGGTTTGCCCCCTCCGGTGAGTCCTGTTCCCAGTCCCCTCCTGTAGTTGTTAACGTTATTAACATAATGCGGTGATGATTTAATACCTTAAAACTGAGACATGGAAAAAGAAATAGATGGACATTTCTGTTTCTCCATACCACCTCTGCTATGTCTTAGCTCTAGGGCTGCAATTAATTGTTAAATTAATTGGTTTGTCATCAGTTAATCTGCAGAGCATTTTCTTGATTAGTCATTCAGTCACTGAAATATCAAAAAGTAGTATAAAAGCCCATCACAGTTTCCAGGGATTTGAGGTAATGTCCTCGAATGTCATGTTTTCTACAACCACCAGTCCAAAACCTAAAATATTTAATTTATTCTCATTTCATACTTCACAAAGAAAAGTAGCAAATTCTCACATTTGAGGAACTGGAACCAGCACATTTCTGGTATTTTTGTTGAAAAATGATGATTTAGCAACTGTCAAAAATACAAATCAAATCAGTTAATTATTACAGCTCTACACAGCACTTAACATTTTAAGAGATATTATGTTTGGCCTCTGCAAAGATTTCTATACATCTGTCTGTAAATGCATATTAAAGCAAGATTGATGATCTAGCAGCTAATTAGTTGAGGTTTTCAACACGTCAGGTAATTATTGCTGTAATTTACTGCAGACACATCTCAAAGTTCAATCACACTCCAGCTTTATATTTGTCTGTAAAGGTAATACAGCAAACAGTGTCTTGTTTCATTTTCTTAAACACCGTGTTGTATACACTTGTTTTGTCTCAGTGACATAATGTCTGTGCCTCATATCAAGATAATAGGACTATACATGTAGAAAACATTTGAGGTAGTTTCAGTGGCCAGCGTTGACTGACGCAAATAGACTCACTTTGACACATATTGAAAGAATGTAGTTGGACTACCTTGGAAAACCGGTTAGCTGACATTCTGCGAGAAAACCGTCAGCGAAGCTGCGTTGTACCTCCCCTCATCTATCTACTACTCCCTCTGTGAGATCCAAACACATTCATTCTCACTTTTTCTCTGTCCCTACTCTGTTGTCATACCAGGGCATGAAGAAAGGAGCGAGGTCAGAGGTGAAGAAGATGGGCCCTCTGAAGGTGGCCAAGCTCAATGGCCTGTCAGTGTCCAGGCAGCCAATGCATGACGAGATCAAGGATGAGCCTGAACGAGCCTCTAATGACGAGAGGGTAAGACTGAGTTTTTGACTTTTCTCAATGACATGTATTAATAATGCAATTACAAATGAATAGTTTAAACATTGATAACACAAGAGATAATGTGAAATTTGTTACATTTTGCTTGTGTATTGTTCGTGACTTGTTGAATTGAACTGGTCAGCCTTGTTAAACTTGATGCTTGTTGTTCCACACACTAAAATTAATTACCACTATAGCTAATCAGTTGTGACGGTTAAATGTGAACAGTAAATTCCCAAATATCTCATGCACGCAAGAATTGTTATTCAAAGACGTAGGTTATTAACTCTTAATCATTCATGCCAAACATGACAGTTGTTTGCATGTTTCTGTACTTCCTGTAAGAAGTGCACAAACTTTCACCACTGCAGATTTTAATAATGCATCTCACTTTGGTGTTTTGACAGTTTCAAAAATAATGATACAAGAGCGGTGCTTCGTATTTTCAGTTTTACACATTACAGATACAGAAGAGCAGGATTTTAAAAATGTGCAGGTCATTTAAACATATTTTCATGCAGTTGTTATGCATCCAGAATTCAGTGAATGTATCCTGCTGCAACACCATTCACCATAGTTTACAGGAAACTGTCTTCCAGCAATGTCTACAGTAACAGAAAGTAAAACAGTAGAACTACAATAAGAGAAAGTAAAGCACAAATGAGCTACTGATCAGACTCCTTCATAGTGATTGTGTAATTTCTGTGTCACTGCTTATTCCGTTTTGTCCAAAGATTAGGAAATGACACTGATTGGCCACAGTAAGTCCAAATGAGGTTAAACTGTTCCTGGATCAGGACTGCGTTATGCATGGCAGTGATGTGTTCACTGTTTCCTTTTTTTGTGTGTCAGTGTAAAGTGCTGGAGCAGCACATGGACAGGGGCGAGTTGTTAAAGGAGTACGAGAAAATCCCAAAGCGTCCAGGAGGGGAGTACACCATCGCCCAGCTGCCAGAGAGCGGAGACAAAAACCGCTTCCAAGACGTCCTGCCTTATGACAGCAACCGAGTGGAGCTGGTTCCCACTAAAGAGAACAACACCGGATACATCAACGCATCGCATATCAGAGTAAGTAGTACAACTATGTATCATGACACCTATCTCTTTGCAAATGTCATGTACATGGTTTTGTAATTCAGTTAAGCTACACATCCTGTTTTTCTGATTTAATTATTTGAATTTCAGTATTCACTGTTTGGACAGTGCAACAGACTGATATGCTGTTTTAAAATATTGTTGCCTGCTGAAAAGTCACCCTCTGCTACAAAGCAAAGGCCTAAATTATACATGTTAGAGCCCACTGAATTTACCAATAGAAATCCCTTCAGTTCTCCTGCTGTATTTCCATATGGACATATACACAGTATCTGTGGCACTCTGTAGGGTTCCCTTAATGATAAACCAGGTGTTTTGGCATGTATGTTTGGCATGTATATCACTATATGCTGCACAATTCCTATAGACCTAATGACTTTACAGTGACTTTATTGTTTTAGTATTTTCCCAGAAAAAGAAAATAGTGTTTTTTAGCAGGCTCTTGAGTCTGAGTTTAGTTTGGAAGCTGTTCATGTCTGGCTGCTTCTTGACCACTTGAGAAAAAGTAAATATTTCTGAGTTAACACAGAGTTTGACTTGCAATAAAGTACTCGTAGCATGTGTAAGATTTCAAAACAATGGAATCCATTGGAAATGAGAGTGGCCTGCTTGAAATTCAGTACTTTTAAAGTGCTTTTTAAGTCATGGAGTTGACAGATTTGTGAAAGGTAGAACAAAGCAGTAATGGCCTAAATAAATTTGTTAGATAAAGAGTTAAGTTCCTAAAATGCGGGATCTTACACTTCCCCTTGCGCAATTTGATACTGTCAACATTAGTCACTCTGCCTGGTTAATACAGACCCTCAGTTTGTGCGGCAGGTTTACTGCTATAAATATGTTTCCAAACCCAAGATGATGAAATCACTATGACAACAATAGGATTATTTTCTCAGGCTTGACAAAGCTTCTCAGAAGACATAACACAAGTCTAGTCACTAGCAGAGTTGTAGTAGTCATGATGAGTACAGCAAAAATGGTGGACTTCCTCTTTAAGCTTTTATTCCCTCATTAAGAGTAATTACAATCATAAATGTGAGGCTGAATTCAGAATGACCAGAATAAATTCAGTAACGCAAAGGGTTTTAACTATCTACACAGTGTATCCATCCCTTTGTCCAACTGTGACAGGCTGACAGTCAGACTCCTCTGTGGATAACAGCTGCTTATGAAGAGCAAACATACTACTCATACAGGGGTGTTTGGTTTGTGACTGTAGTTTAATCACATTTCACTCCCTCAGTTTGTGTTTCTGACACAATAGAATTACTCATCTCTGCTCAGAATTATTTCCATTTTCTGTTGCTCTGGCTCTCAATTTTTTAAAACACCAATTACTGATGAGATTCTGTGACTGATGATTTTAAAGACACACATCTCCTGTCTCATTAGATAACAGTCGCCGGGCAGGAGTGGAGCTACATCGCAACGCAGGGTCCCATGTCGAACACGTGTCAGGACTTCTGGCAGATGGTGTGGGAGCAGGGAGTCTCCATCATCGCCATGGTCACTGCTGAAGAGGTGCGTTTGATTTCACATTTACAGCTCCACACGTTTTATTTCTCATCTCCACCCCGGACCAACCTTTCTGCGTCATTCTCTTCCTCCAGGAGAGCGGCCGAGAAAAGAGCTTCCGGTACTGGCCGCGACTTGGCTCACGCCACAACACGGTGACGTACGGCCGCTTCAAAATCACCACCCGGTTCCGCACCGAGTCTGGCTGCTACGCCACCACGGGGCTTAAGATCAAACACCTCCTGACGGGCCAGGAGAGGACTGTCTGGCACCTGCAGTACACGGACTGGCCTGATCACGGCTGTCCTGAGGACTTCAAAGGCTTCCTCAGTGAGTGGGATCAGTATCAGTTTCAGGGTCATCATCCTTGCTGTTTCTGATGATATGGCTGTTACATTTGCATTTATAGCCACATTTATTCCATATGTGCCATAAAATTTGATCAGTTTTGTATACAGTTAAACAAAGGTGTAGATGACCAAGCATAATATTCAGTGCTGCAACCTTAAGATGTAGGTTGCATGTTTAAAAATGCAACATGTGTTTACATAAGTAAATCTTAAGTGAGCACTCTTGTCTTTTTCCAGCCTACCTAGAGGAGATCCAGTCTGTGAGGAGACACACAAACAGCATCAGTGACCCAAAGAACACCAACCTACCTGTACTGGTCCACTGCAGCGCCGGAGTGGGACGGACTGGAGTGGTCATCCTGTCTGAGATCATGATAGCCTGTCTAGAGCACAATGAGGTAACTTTCTCACTTTCACAAAAAACAGATCACAGCATTTTCTTGGTTGCTTTGCCATCTTTGTGTATCCCTGTCTCCCTCATACTCCGTGTCTGTCTGTTTCAGCCACTGAATGTCCCAGAGGTCCTGCTGAAGCTACGCACTCAGAGGATGATGATGGTTCAGACTTTGTCTCAGTACAACTTCATCTACAAGGTCCTCATCCAGTACCTCCGCAACTCCAGGCTGATCTGAGCACAGGTGTCTGTCCAGCCTCCATCAACACTGTCACACTGTCACACTGTCAGCACAGATGATTTCAGGGTGGAATTTGCTCCAGGTTTATGCCAAACTGCACTGTGATGATGCAGCTGTATAAATCCGTTTAAATGTAGCAGCCTGTGTGTGGTGGACCCTGTTTTGGCCAAGTATTAAATGGGACAGGGCTGAGGGAATGATGTGTGGATTTATAAAAAAAAGAAAAGAAAAAGACGCAATGCCACATGAAGGAGCATAAAGACTTATAACCTGCCTCTAAACAGTATTATGTTATTTTTACATACATTTTTGCTTAATAAAGCCCAGCACTTTTACAGTACTTTGCTGTACATATTGAACCAATGTTAAGCTGCATTAAAAAAAGAAAATCTTTATTATAGATGCGTATTGAAAACAGTCGATTTATTTTCATTTTGACTAAAGATGCTTTTCAGATGAGTATATATTTGAATTGCTGTTGCTACTGGTTCTGATAATGAAGGACTTTTCTATAGTGATGAACAAAAGCAGAGAAATAGTTTCATATGGAGGTTTGTTAATGGAGTCAAGAGTTCAAAAATGCAGTTAAACTGAGGCATCTGTACCTAAAATAGTCAGGGAGCTTTCCTCGTCTTTCTGCCCACCATCTGTTCAGTAAAACAAAACACCTGCTGAAACAAAGAAGGGTGGTTAGTCTTTGTAAAAACACTGGTTCGATGGAAAGTAGAAATCTATAGCACAGGTTTGAGAAATCTGCAGTTGATGAGGGAGGGAAGAGAATGTTGCAGAGTAAAACTGGAAAATGTATTTTTTTTCATAACTTTTTTTTATTGCGAGAACTGTTTCAAAATCAGTGTGCTGTATTTGAGCGATATACGTTCAAATGTATTTTAAAGACAAAGTGCCTAAATATCTGCATTGTAAAGTTGAAAATGCTGTGTATTTTTGCATAATATGAAGGAAATTTAGACATTTTTCTCATTCAGTGTCATATATTGCTTGTTTTGAAACTGTTGCAGTAACTTGTTAAGTAATGCCATTACATTAGAGAAACACCCCTGCAAAAAAAATCACAAGGATTTTTCATCATCATTCAGCATACATCAGGTCAGATGAAGAGCTAGTCCGGGAAAAGGAGGCCATGTAACTAACAGTGGCATGCAGTGTGTTGGGTTTTACGTCACCCATGCTGGCTGTGACGCTCAGTATTACTGTGAAGCAGAAAGTCAGAGGGACAGACTATCTCCAGTTTCAGTATTCTGGCTGCTGTGCTTGTTTTCACCTCCAGTGAGAAATCTCCCTCTGCTGTTACAAACGGCGTCCTGACTATTAATGAACACTTATGCAATCACACTCAACTGGAGCTGGACACAGTACGCGTCTATTCCCTGCTGCAGCTACAAGTAGTATTTAGAGATCAGAAGGAAGCGAATCTGTACAGAGACAATGCTTAGAGGCACTGCAGAGTTTACATTTACTGAAATATCTTATTTCAATTTGATTGAAATTGCAGATTTGCAACTCAAGGCGGCAACTTAATTAATGACGTTGGCCAAAGTGAATTGTCCCCAATTTTTCTCAGCCTGATATTTTTGTTGACAAGTTTTTGGTATCAAAGACGCATGGACGGTGATCCTACTTAACTGGAGAAAAATTCATCTTCACTGGTATTGAGATATATTTTAACTGGATCTTTTTAACATCCATCTTTTTTTTTTTTATTTTGCTTGAGTTTTTGGTTTTAAGATGCTGATTGAGTCTTAGTTTGGAGACTGAAAAGAGTGATATTTTTGTGGCCAAGGTGTAACTCTTGTCCATGTACAGGTATGTTGTTCATAATGTACACAGTGTAAAATTCTGCTTTAATGAATATTGGTTATTGTACAAACTATGTATAAACTGTATCTATTGAAAAAAAAAATCATATGCCATTGGAAGAATAAACACTTGTAGAAAATCTTTTCAGCCAAGAATAAATATTTGGAAATAAGTGTCACCTCCTGCATCAGTCTGTCGTGCCACCTTGTGGTGAAAATGAGCTGGTGTCATTAGTTACACTATTTCTGTAGCTGATAATTTCATCAACATAAGAGGGAGTTTATATTATTGTTTTTTATTAAATAAATTCAAAGGTTAAAAAGGATCACAATCATCATACATGTACATATAGCTGGTAGAGAATCTTTGAGGAAATGAGGTGAGATCTGATCATTTAAAGTCTAAAATATCAAGTAAAATATGGATTTATCCTCGACAGGGAGGAAGAGCACACTTGAGGGTCGCACAGGTGAAATATGGTTTGATTCAGAAGTTAAACCTCCCTGTGTTTTAGTCCTATCTTCTTACACTGTCCTCAGTTTGTTCCCTCAATAGGCAGCAGCAGGTTGCACAAACCAGGCGAGATCTGTTGTCAACTTTTTGGAGACACTGTCTTCAACATCTCTGAACTCTCCCTACATCAACACTTAAATTGAAAAAGCAGCCTTTAAAAAGTAAAATGTTTTGGGGTAAAGATCTCGTTTTTTCTGTTAGGAAAGCATATGAAGTTAATTTTCTGTGCTCAAGTCAGCTCATTGTTCATTTCCATATTTTACCTGCACCTTATCAGAAATGCAAACTGTGTCCGAATTCCATACTACATACTAATCTTTTTAGTATCCTGTTTTCCCTTTGTACTGTCAGCACAAAAGGAACACCTATACTTTACTCTGTCATATAAACAAGACAGCCCAATGCACATGTTAAATCATTTGTTCCTATCAGCTTCCTATGAAACAAAACTGTATGGTATTCACTGACAAAAAAAATAGTGATGAGAATATTAAAAAGGCAAAATGAAACACTGATAAAAGTAAAAAATAGGGGCATTCTATATCACCCAGGACAAATTGAGATTTGTCACTGAATGCTGCCAAGTCTGTCATCCTTTGAAAAAAATGTGATCTTCTTCCATGGAAAACAAAACTGAGTCCATGTGAATGGAAACAAGAAAAAATCAAAAGAGATTAATACTGGTACCGTCCTCTCTTCCCTCCATATCCACCATGTCCTCCATAACCTCCATGTCCACTTTGTCCTCCTTGGTTCCATCCGCCTCCCCTCCAACCACCACCACCACCACCACGACCTCCTCCTCCATGTCCCCAGTTTCCTCCTCCTCCTCCTCTTCCACCACGTCCTCCCCAGCCACCACCGCCACCTCCGCCGTCTTGTCTTTTCTGCCAGGGTGGCATCTCAGGAGGCGGGGCCTCTATCTCAGAGGGACGTCCTCCTCTGTCTGGCACTCTCCCCATCCGGACCTGTGGATGACAGAGAGAGAAGGAACGGCTGTTGTCAGAGGAAAACACCAGATTGAGGGCATTTACTGGGAAAGAGGAAGTCCTCGTGTACCTTGTTGACAGCGCAGGCGGTTTTCTCTCTGCTGGAGCCGCTGCTGGTCTTCACCACGTTGCAGATGTCTTCTCTGGCTGCCAGCAGCTTGGCCATGTCCACGGTGGACTGCGGCCTCAGTGAGTGTCTCTTAGGCTGGTAGGCCCTTGCCATGCTGTCCACCTTTACCTAACAAACCACACACATATACAGTATGATAAAATCATCTGCTACTGAAAATGAAATGCATCCTAAATGCTGCTTTCTCTGAGGTGCATCAGTGACATGCGATTAAACTCATGCTCTTCAGTGTGGTGAGAGAGGTGGTCACTGGTTTGATGTGTGATTATCATGGGAACATGCCTTGGCTCTGTCTGACCACCCGAATGACTGAACTGTGACGTCCAGTCGTTTGATCAGCATCCTGCGCCGACACTCGTACTCCGAAGACAGGACTGTGTTAATGTCGTGCAACTTCTCCTGCACAGACAAAGAAAGTGACGTTAAGTAAAACTATACTATTACAGAATACAAAACACAACCAGCCGCTGACATACAGATAGAAGAGTTAATGTAACTTGGCTTGTTTCAGATGCTTAACTACTTACCCACTGTTCACTGCTGAGAGATTTCTTCAACACTGGACTTCCAACTGAGGCATTTGGAAGATCTTTAAGTACTTTATCAACCTAGAAAAACACACATGGCTTAATGTATTAATACCATTCAAAAGGAGGAGAAGATTCACATATGTCTGCTGGTGACAAAACCTTTGTTCCTAAGGAAGGCTAAAAATAATAATTAGTGGGAATGCCATTTACTGCATTAAATTTTGTCGTTAAAATGCATGATATTAAGGCAGCATTCTCATTTTGTCACTGAATTAAAGTTGATGATGTACTTAACAGTTCCACCTTATTTTGAATTTGGGAGAGGACCCCTGCTGCGTCTGATCCTCTGGGCTCTGGTAGCTTCAGTGTTTCACAGATTGCGAGAAGCTCCTGATTTCCCGGACTCTCATCTTGCTGTTTATCAGAGGCTTGTTTGCTCCTCACAATCTGAGCGGCCTGGAGCTCAGAGCTGAGAAACACTTGGAAAAGACACGTGATCATAATCTTTAATTATCTGTCAGACCACACAGAGAGTCTGTAACACAGCGACTGGAAGGAAGGAGCTAAAGTGATAAACTTACAGAGAAACTTGAGATGATCTTTTGTGTTTCGCGCAGCTCCCTTGAGAATCCCTGAGACGACTTCTTCGTAAGGACAGTGCAACTCCTTCAGCAAACCGCTCAACTCAACCTGGAGGCTGTCAGTGTCGTCTGGACCAGAGAGAGAGAGGGAGGGGAGGGTGAAGACAAAGACACAGGTTTAATGTTAGAGACATGACTGACGGGGACATTCACGCTTGCTCTGCGTGGAGGGGTGTGTGGATAGATGTGGCTCACCTAGACCGGATGTGACGCTCTCCTCCAAGCCACACAGTGGCTTTAACCTGGACGCCAGCCACCTGCACAGGTCCACATACTCCTGCGAGGACAGGCCTGCCTCTGCGGCTCCGAGCAGCGCCTTCTCCTCCAGCAGAGGGCCGTCATAACTGAGAGAAACATACGAGCACCAAACACAGACAGATATTTGTACATTAGCTGCGCATGACTTCTCTCAAAACTAGCTACTGCAGCCGCTCTGTATTTTAAAAACATAACGGCGAACGTAGACGAAAGCTAAACAGCTACCGTAACATACTAACGGTGAATTGGCTTACCCCAGCTGTTCTAGCGAGTCCAAAATGTCGCACTCCATTGACTCCGAGTCCCTGAGGCTTTGGTGCGTGTTAATCTCTTTAAAACATTACGATGCTGCTTTTAAAATCACCTCAACACCAACAACTTCCACGAATTCTTAGCACCCATTCATTTCGGTAGCGACATCATGCCTCCATGTCGCTCCTGTGACGTATAACAGCCGGAGTGAAACGGGCGACTTTCAAGGTTCCGCAACGTTTGTTCCGCTCCACTATGTACGTATGTATAAATAAATAAATAGATTTGTAGGATGATATAAAGTCTGTGAAAATGGATATAAGTAATGTTTGTGTGTCAATAATAATAATCGTATTGTATAACTGCGTTGTGAAAAAAAAATCTATTAAAATAATAAAACTATTTGTATCTGTCCTGCCCATGAAAGGCTGGAATGATACATCACATTCAAACATATTTATGATATCTGTCCTAATAATGATCATGTTAAAGCAGATATTAATGTGTGGTATAATTCACACCAATACATTTTGAGTCAGAGTTGTATCTCTGTGTTTAACATTCTGACTTTTGATTATTTGTGTCAGTTTGTGAAAATATTATGTAATCATTTGGTTGCATAGAGATTGTGTAGTGATTTCTACCGAGCTAAGCTTAAGTTTAAGAGAAGAAATAATACATAGCACCAGAGAGTAGATGGATAGAGTGTAGTATAGTAGAGTAGTTAGAAACATCTCTTGGATTATTCTTCAAGCTTCATTTTGGGTGATGGACCTCAAAAACTGCACCTGGTAAGATTCAAACCTGAGATCTCTTAGTTCCCAAGCAAGTACCGTAACAGCCTGCCCTATTTGACCTGAAGCTTTATACTTGTTTTGTTGAGTCTTTAGGCGTTTGTATTCAGTCTTTCACTTTGAAATTCATTGCCTCTCATATGAATTGAACCACCATCCTCAGATCTACCAAGAAAGTGTCTTAATAGCTTGAGCTAATTGATCTGATGCTCTACTGCCTCGTCAAGCCTTTGGTCTTCGACTTCAAAATCCATTGTCTCGTAAGAATTGAACCTGCGTCCTCAGATCTACCAAGCAGGCGTCTTAACAACCAGTCTTAACACTTTTACTCATTCTGATTAGAATTAGTCGTCTGGATTTATGTATATAGTCTGTCTTGTCTGAAATAAATGCAGAGGGAACATTAGAGTCCTGATAGTTGAACTTTACAAAGAAGTATTTACAAAAGAGGAGGTAACGTACATGGTACTTTAGTCTTCTCCTGATCAGCATTATGCATTTGGCTGGTCCTCTGTCTCTTTCTGTCTCTCACAGATAAACATTTTATTCCTGCCAATAAAATAACAATATTGTGTCTGATCTGTCGTGACAACTGCTGCATTTGTTTGTGCTGGAATTTCCAATCTCCACTGTACAAGCAGATGTAAACTGGATTTAGAGAAACACAATGAAGTCTACACAACAAAAGATTAAAACTCACCATTTTATTATGATAATGTTATTTGATATGTCAAATTACAAGTGTATGATGTAACATAAAAACAGTTACAAACATATGTATGCATATTTACATTATATATTTATGAAAAGTAACGAGCTACATCTGTATGAAGAAAATACAACTATGACATGAGTTATTGGGACTATAAATTTTACATCATATACTTGGTATTCTCGAACCATGATAAGAAATACCTAGACGTGTAGAAACCAATAGAACCAGAACGAGAGATGTTAAATTGTAAGATGGAAACTAGGATGGACGTGAGGCACTTTTTTGAGGTTGTCAGGATGTGAAAGCTGATGGCACTAAGAAAAAAAAAGATGCACAGGAAAGAAATATGCAAAAAGAGAGAGTGAAAAAAAGAAAAAGGAAGAAAACAGGCAGTGTTTACAGAATAGTTAAGAGTAGTACCATTTATACTGCAAGTTTCAAAACACAAATGTCTTCCACTATTTAGAACTAATCACATAAATGTTACATCAAGCGCTGTAAGATGAAAAAAAGCTTACATATAGTATCATCAGTGCACCAAAGCATTGGAGAATTGAAACATAACCACTCAACTGCTGTGAAAAGTAACCTTTTTAAAACGATACACTGAAGAGAAACAGGTTTATATAGCTTTTTTCTTTTTTAATCTACACAATGTCAAGAATGTACACTTGTATGCATTCCCAAAGATATGCACAATTTCCAAGATTGAAAGAGGATAAAAGACTAGCAGCAAAGTGGTTAAAACTGAAGTCTTATATAATGCAGGTCAAAAAAATATATATATTAAAGCGGACAGACAAATGTTGCATATATAATACAGTACATGACAGGAAGTTGCACTGTGCTGGTTAATGCAGAATGAGAAGTGTTATTTCAGCATTCTCTACACTTTGTATAAATGCACGTCCTACATTTTGCTTCTCAGCCAGCAAGTTTTAATCAGGTTCATCAAACCTTGGTTCAGCTTGCAATAATGCAGGGCAATCCAATTACAATGGGAGAATATGACAACCAACCAAACATTTGGTTACACACCAACCCCGCACGCACGCACACGCACACACAATATGCACACTCGTGGGCACACTAGAACGCACATATATATATAGTAACACTCGCGCACCCACACACATGCACAAGTGTCCACTTCATCACACAGAGCAATCAAACATTTAAAAACTCGCCGTCATGGTTATATGCTGTTGGAGAATTAGGGTTTAACAGTCGTTCATAGCTGATTTTCTCTGTCAACACAATAAAATTAGTGATTGTATCTAGCAGCTTTATATGTATGTATGTAAATATATATATTTATATATCAAACTTTTGAAACAAGTGGACTGCCACTACTGTACCGTGTTAGCACTATCCTTCCTTCTACCGTACAAAACTAGAGAGAAACTCTATTAGAAGCTCAATAGTCATTTCCATCACAAACGCCCTCTACTTTTCAATGTGAAATAATACTAAAAGGTGACCTATGTACATAATGCTGTCAATTGAAGCTACAGTATATGCTGACAGCAACGATAAATACAGCTCTATCTTTAAAATTTCAAAAACATAACAAAACAAAAAAGCTGGGATTATTATCAGTACTTAAATATAGTGTTAAGTATTTACAGGTGTTTGGAGTTTGGTACCAGGGATTGGTTGTCTACCTATATAGCGTTAAAGTGTCCTGTCCCGTCACTGACTCAGTCTGCAGAGAGGTCAATGTGTTTCCCACGTTAGAAAGTTTGCATAGAAAGTAAAGGGAGCGTTGGTCGGGGGTGGAATTAGGAAAATAAATGTTTCCCCTGCCACTTCATTATTTTTAAACTAGGAGTGACAGGAGGTGAGAAGAGATGCATATCTGTTAGCAACAGCTAACACAATCTGCTGTTAAATACTGAGGTGTATTCACAATTGGCACTAATTTCAAACGTGCCGATGTCTTAGTTAGGGATAATTTCCGTTATTGCAGCCAGACGTCCAAACTGAACTGTTATTCCTATAGGGAATTTGTTCTAATCTAAGTGTTGTTCAGAATAGTTTCAGAATGTTTTGTGAGCCAGACATGTTCAATTTATAATTTGTCTTTTCTTTTGGGTGGGAAATCGGTTTCAAACACAGCTCGACTCTGGTTTACAGTCTGCCTAGCCCCTGTTTGCCAAAGGATCTTGAATAGATTTAGGTCTATCTGCTGTCTTGCCGAGAATTATGTACGAAGATCAAACAAAAAGATATGAGGCTACAGCCAGCAGCTGGTTATCTTAGCTTAGCATAAAGACTGGAAATTGGGGGGACAGCTAGCCTGGCTCTGCCCAGAGCTAACAAATCTACCTACACCTTTGAAGCTCACAAATGAACATATCATTATATTATATTATATTATGTTATATCATGTTTGTTTGCGTAAACCAAGTGTAAAAATGGGAAGTTGCAGTTTTATAGGGGTATAGCGTTATCTATAATCTATGCACTTTGGGTTTTGTATGAATTAAACAACATACAAGATATAAGTGTTATTTAGTGAGCTTTAGAGGTCCCAGTAGATTTTGTTACCTTTGGACAGAGCTAGGCTATCGGTTTCCCTACTTCAAGTTTTATGCTAAGCTGAGCTAACTGGCTGCTAGCTTCAGTTTCATATAAAGCACACACACAGGTATGACAGTGGTATTGATTTTCTTATCTAACTCTCGGCAAGAAAGCATATAAGTGAATTTCTCAAAATTACAAATGATTCCTTTGAGCCAACAGTCAAAGACACCAGGATTTTTGGGAAACAGGATGCTGGTCAGTACTGTTAAGAGTCAAAGCCTTAATCACATAGTCAGTGGTGACGTTACATGACATCAGATCACCAGTGCCTATAAGGACCTATGCACACACAAGCACAAGCAAGCACAAGCAAGCACAAGCACGTACACACGCGCACACACACACACACACACACACACACACACACACACACACACACATAACATCTGTATGTTTTTGTGTTTTTTTTGTTTTGCTTCTTTTAAAACATTGCTAAGATACTCAGCATTCCTGAAACAATGCATTCATTCATTCAGGGCCTGTTAAATGAAGACACACAGAAGGAGTGGACTAACTTCTGAAGAACAACATAATACTACATTTACACAAAATATGGGGAAGGTGTAAAAGAAAACAAAACAGAAAAACTGACTCATGGGACAAACATGGAAATTTGAAGAGGGTGCTGCAACCAAAGCTTGGAGAGCAGTGCTTTCAGGAGGGGTTCCCCCCATGCCAAATTGGATGTTAAATTAGTAAAAATTTATGTACAGACTACTTCCAAAATCTGAGGGTTTCTCAATCAAAGAATAGCCTAATTTAAGTGCCTCATCATTTAACCAAGGAGCACTGTAACCCCTGTACTCACCAAAACAAAACTTGCTGGTTGAGCAACATTTCAGCCTTTGTTTCAAAAATAATTATAAAATGAGCAGGAAAATAACAATGAAGAAACAAAATAACAATTTCACTACAGCAGTAAATAGCTGGATTAAAAGTGAGATTCACTGGAGTAAATGAAATTGTCATGTATCCGTTTCAATTTAAATGGTTCAAGAGGTTCTAATGCTATTTTATGTGATATGGAAAAACTATTTTTGGGGGAACTCAGCATGGTAAAGTCATTACCATTTTTTCCCTTCTAATCATGGAATCGATCCCTTTATTTTGGAATGCAATCAAATGGTCTAAATCACCTTGGGAAGGCAAGGTAATCATTTTAACATCTTCTCAATGAATGTCAAAAGCCAAGCTGTACCTTCAGAAACAAGCTGTTACCTTTTTGATTTTTTTCAACATTCGATGGAAAGGAAAACAGGGAAATCAATTGGCCATACATCCACCATAGAAACATGTCTCAAATGTTAAAATTACACTAAATATGGTGGTTAATGTACCACGAGAATTTGAGAGGGTTACCTTAACTCAGTGGGGGGGGGACCATTTATAGTGCACTTCTCTCTGTCTAGTAATTACATTGTCAGCAAATGCTTAAGCCATGAAGGAAAGGCCACTGTTACCCAACTGCAAATTCACAAAAAAGCAAGAACATATCCCTTTTAGCATACTCAAACAGCAAGTATTTTTCTGAACGCAGAATAGTTTTGTTTTCTTTTTTTGTCATTATGTTGTCGCTCTCTGTACAAAAGACAATTTTCCTTCATAAAGTTACACATATGGTAGAGTTCTGACATTTGTGGCCTGGCTTTGTCAATGCATGAGTGTGAATGTGAGAGAGAGGTGTGTGTGTGTGTTTGTGTGAGTGTGTGTGTACTGGTGTGTTTAGTAACATCTCCAAGTCTATTAATCTTGACGTTTCCTCCTCCTCTTCACCTTGGATTAAGCTCCTGAACTTAGCTTGATGCTCAGAGCCCCCACAAAGCATATGGTTTGTCCTCCACTGCTGCTTGTCGGCGACAAACACAAACTGAAATCTCCAAAAGCCCTCAGAGCTGGGGATCAACAACGTATCACCCCGTCTGAGAAGGGAATGAAAAAAGGATGCCGGCTTTTAATTTTCCGCTTTTATCCACTTCCTGTGTTAGCTAGCTTTGAGGGTGTCCCAGAGTCCGGCGTCGGGTCACCCCGCGGCCTTGTGCTTGCCCCCACAGCAGCGGCAGGCCTCGCCACAGTGGTGGCAGGCGCGCAGGGGCAGGTAGCAGCACATGCAGGGCGCAATGAAGGAAAGCGCCACCAGGGCCAGCCAGCGTAGGCAGAACTGCTCATCAGATGTGTCACACGAGCAGGGGTCTGAGAAGTCGCCCTCGGAGTCGGACATGCAGTGGTATAGCATGCTCTCGGCACACAGCATGCAGCTGACTTTGTAGATGCACTGCTTGATCGGGTCGGGGGCGTCTTGGCACTGCCCCCGCCAGTTGTCTTCGTGGTTGAACATCTCCCGACAGTAGATGCAGCGCGAACGCTCGCCGTCCTCTCGTCGCCGACGGCCCTTCTTGGACTTCAGCAGGGGCGAAGGCTGAGTCTTGATGGCTGTGTCCTTACCCAGACCCAGCCCCATACCTGTTCCAATTCCCATACCAGGGCCAGAGTGGGAGTCCCCACCGGGGCCAT
The DNA here is from genome assembly GCA_033238685.1 of Lates japonicus. Lineage (NCBI taxonomy): Eukaryota > Metazoa > Chordata > Actinopteri > Centropomidae > Lates > Lates japonicus. Next base: position 7,973,784 of record BRZM01000004.1, on the reverse strand, counting down.
CGGGGAAAAGGTACTCGCACTTCTTACTGTCCAGTTTGTGGAAGGCGGTGGGGAAGTCCAGGTCCTCGCGGTCAGCCTCCTGTTTCCACATGACAGGGTGGCGGTAATCCTCATAGCCACGGATGAGCACGTCTTTGCGTGGGTTGATGCGAACAATCTCCTCTTCGTCCATGTGAAAACTGACATGACGAGTCGACTTAAAGGGGACCTTCAAAATAAGAGGGAAAAAAAAGAGATATTGACATTTGGATTACTTCATTCTTCATTAAAATTTATTTCACCTAACGTTAGTCTTGCTCTGATAACTCCACAGTTTCATATCAAACATATCATTTTTTGAGGAGCCTATTTTTCAAATCTTGAAGATGTGATAGGTTGCATGGAGGAGAGGCAGACCTGTGGAGGCAGGTAGCGGCGGTTGCTGGAGGGGAACTCATCGAAGGGCTGGGCGCGGACATAGCAGCCCCTGAATGGCTCGGTGGATACAACATTGTTCAGGGGAGAGAATGGCTCTTTCATTGGGGTACAGATGGAGGGAGGCTCATCACACACCTGGAGAAACACAGAAGAAAATTCAAGTCAGGTCCGGTAAGTTTGATGGTTGGATTGTGGGAATGCATTTGAAGAAAAACACGTTTCCCCACATAAGAATGCGCATCAAACAAAACACATGTGCTGACATAACACCTGTCATTCACAGATTTTGATACCATAACACTGTCAACACTGGTCAAGCAGTTCAGTTTTCAAGACCACAACAGTTTTGACTCAGGGTGTGTAGGCTGTGTGTGTGTGTGTGTGTGTGTGTGTGTGTGTGTGTGTGTGTTCCACTCGTAACCACCAGGGGGCATCCTGCGCCCACGCTCGGCCAAATGGCTGTGCTGTGTGGTGATGACTCAAGGCCCTTCTGTTGAGAACTCAGAGTTCCCATCAGCCTTGCATGTGTTCCCACAAACATTTTAACTGATGTAAAATCTACAAACACGGGCCTAAAAAAAGGAGGCTCTTGAAACATGCAAAGAAAAAAAAATTAGAGAAATGTTGGAAACGAGAAAAAGCGAATGTGAGCGAACATTCCTTTCACCTCACGCCAAACAATCTCATAATTACAAGAGGGAAACTCACTGTTGACATCAATCAGGGTGAGATGTCTATAAATAACATCTTGTGAATGCCACAGATGGCATCCAATACAACAAAAATATTTCTACACATGCACAGACATAAAATAAATAGCTATAGATCCAACAGAAACAGTCTGATACTTAAGTGCTCATGGCAACAAAATTAAAAGCGATGGCTATTTCATGAGTCATGCGTGCAGAGGTGATGAGAGATGGGGGAGGATAGTCGGTTATTACATCAAGAGCCTTGTGATGATATTTTATGTCCAGCGTTATTTCAACACAGCCATCTGCACAACTTCCAGCATGTTCACACGCCAAACGTCACATCACATATGCAAATGACATGAAAATGAGGAGAATTAGGGTTGATCAAATTCAAAACATAAAACTTAAGTTGTGTCATCTTTATCAATACTGCCTTTATTGACAAAAGTCTTGAAAATGAGCCAACTGCAAAATGCAGGTCTTCAAGGTTATTCCTCGCTTCAAGTCGCACACTGGACACACGCTGAGGTATCTTCACACGTACAACCATATGATCCAACTGCATTCAAGCCTTGTAACACACTGGCTAGCTGTCCCTCTTTTCCCACACTCACCCCGACCTCATCAAGGCAGGGTTAGTCCTCCTCTCTTCTCCTTCTCCCACCCTCTCTCTAACGCTCTCCTCTGCTCTGCGTGTGGAGGAGGCTGCTGGCTCTGGTTAGTCAGTGCCGTGTGTAAAGTAGCCCACGCCAGTGCTTTAACGCACAGCGGAAATCTGGTTTGCTCCCAGCTGCTGCTACAGTAATTACTGTCCTGTGGTTGCTAAGAGATGCTTCCTTTGACTTCTTTTTCCCTCCTTCTTCTTTTTCCCTCTCCCTCCTCCACTTGCTCCCCCCTCACCCCCCACCTCTAGACTGCTAACACATGTGTATGGATGTGTGTGTGTGTGTGTGTGTGTGTGTGACTTTGCTCTCTCTTTGCCTCCAAACATACCAAGTGGTGTAACACACATCCACAGTGTCTGCAGGGGAATGTGAGGAATAGGAGACAGTGGAGGGGAGAGAGAAAGAACAGAACAGGAAAAAATGAGTTTGTGTTGTATGCATGTGTGTCTGTGTGTGTGTGTGTATGTGAGAGAGAGAGAGAGAGAGAGAGAAAGGGAGAAAGAGAGCAAGAGGCCAAAGAGTCTGCCGAGGGAATGTCATAAACCAGCTCCAGCTGGAGAAATGCAGCACAGAACTTAAAAAGCCAGATGACAGCTGTGTGTGTATATGAGAGAAAGAGAGAAAGGAGGTGGGGGGGGAAGGGAAACAGACTTGGGCTTCCTTTAAAGGCTTGCCTAAGCCCCACCATTCAAAGGTATGTGGGGCCAATCTGGAGCTGATCTGACCCTAGAGATGGCTGGTGAGGGAGGAGGAGAGCAGAAGATGGAGGGATGGAGTGGGGAGGAGGGAAGGGGAGCCAGGGGCAACCTGGCTCCGCACCAACATCAGGATCCATGCACTCACCAAAGGCACAGGCTCAGGACAGGAAGGCTAATGGCCACACGCTGAAAAAACCCAATCACAGCACTAGCCTCTGCATTAGACAGAGAGAGGAAAGGAGAATAGATGATGTGCTGGAAGGTATATGTCTGTGAACATACGTATTTGTCGACTGGGCTCAAATAAGGCAAATCATGAGTACTGCTTATCTCCAGGTCTTGTTAACTTGAAAAAGCATACAGCTGTTACAGCCTATTCTACATATCCCTAGAAATAATGGGAACACGTATATTTCCTTTTTTGCTAAAAGTGAGATGAGGAGATCAATACCACTATTCTGCCAGTATGCTAAATATATGAATATCACTGTCGATGGTTTAGCTTAGATACACCAAAAACATGGGAAACAGCTAGCCAGACTCTGTCCGTTAGAAAAATCCACCTACCAGCACCAATTACAGTCACCACTACTATAATATCTTGTCAGTTTAATCTGTTGTAAAACTGAACTGTAAAAGTGCCAATTTGTGATTTACATGTGTTAGGTGCCAAACTGTTCCAGGTTGTAGTTTCATATTTAATAGACAGATGAGACTTGTATCAGTCCTCCATTCAACTTTAGTTGTTAATGAGCACATTTCCAAATGCCAAACCCTCAAACAACCCCCTGCTTTCTATTTGATGGTAAGGCAGGATGGAGCCCTGTTGATCCACACCAAACCAGTCACAAAGTTTTGTGATAGTTTTGCTCTAAGGACTGAGGCTGTAGTCAATCACAACAAAACCTTCTGTGTACTAAATTGGATAAGAGAGAAGTTCCTGTCAGTGCTAAATTAGATGCGGATGTTTTCCTGTGGCATTCAAACCCACCACACACACACACACACACACACACACACACACACACACACACACACACACACACACACACACACACACACACACACATTTTACTTTGTACCAGCGGAAGGACTGTGATGGTAGAGAATAATTCTTGGCAGTGGGTCATCACAGCTGAGTAGGGATTTGTGCAACCACATTTTTTTTAATGGGTTAAATATGTTGCATGTGCATATATAGTGTGTTTTGTGTTGTGTGTGTGTATGTGTGTGTGTGTTTCTGAGTGAGAGGAAGAATGTGGTGAGTTTGTGAAGGGCATACAAGTGGGTGCTGAGCCTCAGTGGGCAGGATGTGGGTGGAGAAGGCCGTCTTAAATGCGTGTGCACTGACACATATGCACCACACACATGCATGGACGAGTGTGCTTACACACACATAAACACAAGTGAAATGCTTGTAACAATGCAAGGCTATCATGAATTCCGGCAAATTTTCTAGATTTTCTTTAGAGATGTCTGAAACTAATCAAGGAACTAAACAAGGCCTGATGGTTACCTCCCATGCTGATGATACACTGGTGTCCATGTTCTCAACAAAATCACAGCTACTCAGAACAGATGTGCTGCCTCTAAATGGAACCATTAATAATACAAACTGAAAGCCCGTGTATGTTTTTATGTATACACCATATTCCTCCAGCCTATATGTCTTAGATTCGTCCAATCGAAAAAGTGTGATTTATTTTGATATAAAGCAACACAGTTAGTGCCACACCATGAGTGGTGGTATTTGCTAGTTCTGGCTGCAGCACTTGCCACTGGTTCACTTCTCTTTCTCTGTGGCCCAGGTCTCAGACCGCAACATTCGGATGCCAAATCACCATGGTGACACCCTCAGTGGCTCACTCACTGAACCTTGTGAACAACCCCTTCCCACCCTGCACCCCCACTGGGGTACCACAACCCCACCCCTACCCCTGCTGCCCAGCAACAGTGGTGCCATTGGATTTCCTGTATGTTCAGGCTGATTCCTTAAAGAGGAACCCTCAAGCCAGGAACAGTGGAACACAGCCTCCCTCCTTCACTGCATTGGTACCCGCACCATATACGTCAGACACTGGGGCAGGCCAGGTGACATGAAGTCACTGGTAAATGCAATGAACCCATAGCTCAAAACGGCCACTGGAGGTGCAGTGCGTGTCACAATATGACCATAAGGTCAACTTGTTGAACTGCTGGGACATTTTCAATAACCAGAGTCAGCAAAACTACAAAACAATGCACTGCAATGCAATCTTCCAAGTCTTCCAATACTCCAGAAGGCTATTTATTTTAACTGACTGTACTTGGCTCAAATCTATGATATGATTCAGTTGTACTTTGTGCGCACTACAAACCAGTTCGAAAAATGATCAGGTCTGAATCAACACCTTTGACACAGCTGCCAATAGTCATTACTTATAAGTCTCACAAAGGCAGCACCCATTGAAAGACTATTGTGTGTATTGATTGCATTACAGTGCAGAGTTTTCTGTCTTTCTTGTCACTCAGTGTATTGAGCAAGAAGTGTACTAATGTGTCTTTTTCACCTACTTTTGGTAATCAGAAGGTAGAATATGACTGACGCCCAATAAGCCTGATATCTAAAAACAAATAATATGGTGTAGACTTGAGCTACATATGCGCTGCTCTTTCTCTTTTTAAAGAGAACACGGACTCTTAACCACACATGTCGACAGCCAATATAGTGTACAAGTATATACAATTCTTAAATATACGCACCGTAACACCTCAAACTGTCAACAAAAGGAGGCCCAAACATGAGGAAAACACTTAGGCTGATAACATTGAAATCGCAAAGAATTTTCACTAAGTTGTCTTTGAACAACGGCCCCGAGGCAATATTTATTACATCGGCATCTATTGTAACAAGAGGACAGGTACTGTTAAGATTGATAGAGACAGCTGTTTTCGTCTATACATCTGGCTGGCCAACACCCAGCTTCAATTGTGGTCTGGCTGGCACTGCTAAACACCTGTAAATCTCTAAGAACAACTGTTAGAAACAAAGGCAGGTGTCAGCGCCTGGCTAGACATATCAGGCCTCAAACAGGCTCAGGTTCAGCTATGACCTGCCTCCTATTAAAATGGAGAGCGGTAACAAATCTAACATTATAAACCCCGGCTTAGGTGTACTATGAACACTATAATTTCGCCCAGAGCACAGATACTTTGATAAAAAATTCTTTATTCAATTAGGCTTTTAGAATGTACTTCGCTCTAGAGCATTTTCAACAAAAACTCTACAATAAATTTGACCCAACTAAGTCAAACAGAGAAAACTAGTCTCCAAAAGTCAGAAAGATAAATATACTCATGCATGCAATACCACACGCACATACACACACAACACAATCTTTCTTCATACTAAACCTCTCAGCTTTGATCTCACTCTCACCGGTAGTCCATCCCTGTATATCCCCATCCCAAACCACCGACACAACCTGAAAAGAGGAGGAACAAAGAGGAAAAAAGATTAGATGCATGGCCTAATCATTTTATACACCAGACAAACATCAGCATTGTTAAGCAGTTAAACAAGTGACCAAAAGTTTAGATACATATTAACAGCACACGGCCCAGAGCACTGTCTATTTCAATTAAAACCTACTCACACAGTCAATTTCTGCAGACATGTAGCATCAGGTTTTTGTACCTGGCATCGGCACGCACACACAGCACTCATTTTTAGTGTCTTAGCTAACTTGGATTGACAACAAAAGGAAAAGACCTGGTTTTGACCACTGGGGCAAACCTCAGTGAAAGCCAGTGAAAACTGTGTACAAGATTCTAAATTACAGTGTTTCCTCACTTCTCCCAGTAAACGCAGACAACCAACAAGACATTTTCATTTTAACTTTCACTGAGTTACTTGTAATTTATACTATATTTATCAAAAACTACTTCACTATCAATAGATGACATCTCTTTACAGCGTGTTTATATAACAGATAGACAACGCTGACTTTATCAGCAGAATAGACCAAGACTCTGCTTTCCTCTCGCTGTGTGGGGAAATGAAAGCTGCCAGTCAGTGGGCACACAGAAGTTAATGAAATATGTATGCCCAGAATAATGTAACTCGACCAAGCAAAGGCTATGTGCCATTTCGCATCCAAAACACCCTGCCTGGGTTGATGCTGAGCCAGAGCTTATGTTTCGTATCAAATAATGTTAGTATTTTCATTAACACAGAGAATCAAACTGGTTCTTGTATGGTGTAAGGAGGCAAGTTAATGTTACTGATATTTTATTTATTTTATTATTTTTTACACAAAATGCTGGTTTTGTCAAACCCTTTTCTATTGATAAAGCAAGGTGGATTTTTTTTGTCACATTAAGACCTCCATTGTTGAATAGATAATGCTGCTGTCCAATATTGTAGAACTGTCCTGAATGAAAAAATACTGAAGTAATGTTGACAAATACCGCTGTTAAACTGTTAACATAGTGCAATCTGAAGATGCTCTGTTTTGCAACAAATGTGTGTTATTTGCTAGTAGAGTGAGATTGGTCCCAGTCCAGCTTAAGGAGGTTTGTATCTACGTTCAAGTGTAGAGAAACTAGTGCTTTCAAGGTTTCAAGGTTTAATACATATTGGGTTAGGGCTGTGGTCAATAAAATGTATATAAATCCGTCTGTTACTTATCAAAGATTAAAATCGAGTGCATTATCACATCACATGTAATTGATATTCAGACTAGTGTTGTAGCTACCATGTCAACCCAGAGTTGATTTCAAGCAGCAGCAGGCAGCAGTCAACATATTCATGATAACAGAAAAATACTGTTAAAGAATTTTAATGGAAGAGAAAATGGTTGAGGCTAGGGTCTTGGCAGCATTGAAGAAAACAGGGATTGAACCATTTCCACTGGGATGAAGGGGAAACTGTTTGTACCTGGGGCATCAAGAGGTTCTTTGAAAAACTTAGGTTCGCTAATTAGGATCACTGAGGCCCAGCCTGTGCTGACTTTGAAAATTAGCCAGCCTGTTCATGCTCATAGGGAGAGAATACAGCAACACATGGCACGCTGTCTCATGTAGGAGATGAAGAATTCACTGCTTGTGTTAGACACAGTCTGTCCATCAGTCGTCTGCTGGTCTGGTTCTGAATCACATGGAGAAAGGTGTTTGTTGTGTGTGAGAGAGTGTGTGTATGTGTTCGATGATTTCACTACTGAGAGAAAGAGGCTTCCTGCAGCACGACTCTGGCAGTGTTGGGCCGCGAAGCTGCCTGAGCCATGTGCCCGGCGTTGCCATGGCAACAGAGGACTGCAAGACTGATACACACACACACACGCGCACATACACACAGGCAAAAACATATTCTCTCTCACTCTCGCTGCCTCTTCGCTCCCCCACGCACATTCACGCAGCAGTCCAGCAGCAGAACGATGCAACAGGAATACAGAAGAACCTGCCTGCCTGTGCTGAGGAGAGGCATTACACAACACTGGCAGAATACAGAGGATGCCAGGAGAGAGGGAAGAACAGAGGGAGGAGAGGACAGCAAGGGAAAGAGACTGAGAGAGAGAAGGAGAGAGAGAGAGAGAGAGGGATAAAGAAGTGCAGGCTCTGGGGAGACAAAGCTCACCATCACCTGCTGTAGCTGACATTCACAGGAAAGAGTTGAAGCATTTACTAGCAAGACAGAAACTGAACAGCCTCTGGGTGAGGTGAGGGGAATGTGTTTTTAATCACACTGACCAGCCATCTCAGATGTTCGACTTTTCCCACAGAGCATCCTGTTATGCAAACAAGGGCTGCAACTAATTATTATTTTCATTATTAATAAATCAGTCAATTGTTCTCTCCCCATCTTGAAATTTCTTATTTTTTCCAACTAACTATTCAAACTCCAAAAAAAGGTTGTTTGCTATTATAAACACCAAGAAACCACAAATATTTAATTTGAGAAGGCTACAGGGAATGTTTGGCATTTTACTTTTTAAAAATGAACGATTGATTATCAAAATGGTTGCAGATTAATTTTCTGTCATTTAACTAATAAATAAATAGAGTAAAACAGTCTAATTGAGCTAGCTCTCACACCAACCAATCAGCCCTGACAAATTACTTCACATACGATACCGTCATCCTCTCATTAATACAGTGTTATGTGTAGTGTAATTCATTGTTCTTTATTCTCTTTCTTCATATGAAACCAACAGGGAAAGATGGTTAAACCACCCTTACAGTTGCTGGCCATGATTACCTTTTACCTAGACTATGTGTGGACTTGTGCCCATGAAGTTCAAATCTCAGATAATAGGCTGCGGGCAAGAAGCGACTGATGCCCAGCAGTGATAAGCCTTTACGATATGTTCTGCTGTACCTCCTCTATGCTCCCCAGGGTTCCTAGGTCTAGAGAGTAAAGGAGATTAGGTAGCCCCCAGCCAGCCAGCCCAGCCAGCCAGCCGCTCTTGTGTAACATGGGCCTAAAAAGATTGCTGAGCTGGCGATCTCCCAAGCACTGGATGACTGCAACCTCTGGCACCTACTGAAAATAATGCCGCATTGAGACCCAACTCAAATCAGAGACTCAACTCACCCAAGTGTAAGATCTAGTTTAGCTTAAAATACATAAAAATGCTATTTACGCAGCCAGTCCAAACCCTATCAGTTTTAGACTAGCCTGCGTCCTCAAACTTACTTCCAAAGTCTGTACTGACACAAAAGCCCAACCTGGTCATATATTTCTTCTGACCAGTGCCTGCCCTATCTCAAGTTGCCATTCATTCTGTCTCAACCCCTTCCTCTGTTTCCCAAACCAGCCTCCTTTCTGTCCCAGACGCCCACTGCCTGCACAGCGTTGCCCCGCCAGTCTCTACAGGAAGTGGAGGAGTTTACCGGCAGCTGGTAATGATAAGATATAGCAGCAGGGGTCATGCTTGGTGAGTGAGCAGGCAGTGGGTGGGTGGGGGCATCAAATGCAATCAACGCTATGCATCTCTCCTAGAATGATGCTAGGTCAGCCATTATGTTAGTGACAGACAGGAACATAGGCTGTAGACACTCGGTAACAGAATGCGCCACGTTCATACACATACACCCATATTATTTTATTGACATCGCCAAAACACAGTATAGCACAGCCTCTTAGAGGGAATTCCAAACAAACCTGTGCGTTTTGTTGATAGTAGAGGGTTAAAGGGGTGAGGGTAGCAGCGGCTGTGGGCTGCCCAGATTTTTTGATACGGAACAACAGCAATGCCGGTTGCTTGATTTTCAAGTTAAGGTGTGTTCCGCTGAGTTGTTGCCGACTTTGTTATTCCGGTCCAACCTGCTTTAAACACTCAGAAATTCACATACGCAGGCACCCACTAACAATGGACAACACACCTGGTTGATGTTCTCAATGGCCCGGCGTATGCCCCGCCAAAGGCACGGGCATCAGCTGGGCTCTGGAAGGTCAGTCCAAACTTCTGTCATTGATTCCAGTGCGGTGGAAGATGGGGTTGACCTGTTGTATATGAGGCCTTTCTGTAGGAGCCACACCCAGACCACCTGACAACACACACACACACAGAGTTTGGAGAACACACATTAAAACTGAATGAAATTAAATGTGGGATTAAATGAAACTGACACATTTTGTACTTTTCTCTGATTCAGACAGTGCCACAGAAAATGAAAGTTCCATTTGGTCAAGCTGTGTTGTTAGTATTCAGACTGGAACCGTATAATTTAAAGGCAGAATGAGGTTGATGAATCCTCAGTGGGGAACACATAAATCCTTCATCTTATTCCTCAACCTAAGCTGTTTAAATGTCGATTCATCATTCCACCCACAACATGAGCAAGGGAAAAAGAGAGAGAGAGCTCATGCCTGAACTACACGTAACTCTAGAGCTTCTAAAATAGAAAACGAAAAAAGAAAAATCATCCTAACCCCAATAATTTCACATACTTTTTTGGATAATTTGTAAAACACATTCTAAATGGTGGGGTTTTCATTACAGATGATGATAAAGTTGGAGAGCAGCAGTGGTGGCAGAAGAGAAGGCGGGGGGGGTGGGAGGGTGCTGAGTATGTTTTGGAGCCAGGCAGCCCAAGTGTGTGGCAGAGAGAGACTGTGTTTCCAAAGCCTATTATTAATCAGGGCTACTGGGCCTCCTCCCGGCCTTCCTCTAGGCAGATTAAATGAAATGAGAGACGGCCATTACAGTCTTTGAGGTTTTTTACCGACGTGCACGAGAGGTGGCTTAATGGGGTGTGAATGTGTGAGTGAGCGCGCGCTGGCAGTCCTGTGTGAGCGAGAGCAAGAGAGAGAGAGAGAGAGAGAACGCGTGAGCACGGGAGAGCTGGTGTGATGAAAAGCACAATGACCCGAAAAGCACTGTGCATCTTCATGTGCAAATGCCTTTGTCAGAGGATAACGGTCGCAAAACCAATACTCGACGGCTGAAAGCAGATGGCACCGTTCCCCTTGGATCTGGACAACAGTCAACAAGCACGCTTTAAAGACGCTGATACGTGGCAGCTGTACGAGAGAGGTTGATGATATGTGATATGCGTGTGTCAGAGCGAGAGTACACTGCTCTACATTTCATTCTGAATGTCTGAGCAAGAGTTGCTGTTTACACTCTTTATAGTGCAGCGTAATTTTTATGCATGCGAATGTGGTGAGGATGTGTCTCACTATCTGTCCTCATGTCACTATTGCATACAGGCCTCCCCAAGAAAAGGAGGGGCAAGGGTTAAGCCTGTACACCAGAGGTGTATGAAGAAAGGGATGGATGGGAGAGACGTGGCAAGGAGTTTGTGGGGTGGGTGAGGATGGATGGTGTGGTGGTGGTGGTGGTGGTGGGGGTCCTCTGTGCCTCTGGGGCTGATTGTGGAGGCGAGACTGAATGGAGCCGGAGCAGGTAAGGTGAGCGCACGGCAAGGCCGATGGAGGAGGAAGTATTGCGGGTGCATGGAAGGACGTATATTTAACACCACATTCTGCCACCGTGTTTTGAGAGGAGAGAGAGGAGGAGCCCTTGACGAAAAAGAGAGACACGGGACAGGGAAATCCGGTGGAGGCAGGAGATACAGAGGAGAGGGACGACAGACATGCTGTGAGACGGCCGAGAGTAGTGAAGAGAGAGCGTGAGAGCAGGGTAGATAGACGTTTACACACACACGCAAGAAACCAGGTGGGAGAAATCAGGCTGCAAACTGACACACAGTTCTCCCCTCGCCCAAGATTTAAAGCTAATAAACCATTTTGCCAACAAAGATGAGTCACAACAGTCGAAATAAAGGACAGACAATACCATGTGGGCTCTGCCCCAAGGCAAAGTTATTTAGCCGAAAGCCTGGTCCACACCACATTCACAGCTGCATCAATCAGGAGTCACAGACTATGAACGACAGGAAACGAGGTGGAGTGGTAGAGAGCTAACAGATTGCCAGTAATCCGAGAGCCAGTATGAAAAGGAATCACCAACTAATTAGATCTGTGTTTTAAGAGTCGAGAATCAGAGTGTGTGTGTGTGTGAGAGAGAGAGAGAGAGAGAGAAGGGGCAAGGAGGAGATATTGTAAATATATATATCAGCTGACAATACCAGTACACTCTAAAGCGCATCACTGCGCTATAGACAGATCCCTCCACTTTCTTCTTCCGTCTCCTGGGTTCATCTGGCTCCACCTCGTTTCCTGCTCTTGACTACACCCACATCTCTTTTCCCTGATTCCTCCTTATATCTTACGCACCCCAAAATCACCTTGTTTCACCAGCCCGAACTGTGCCTCTTCTTTTTGATTTCAAATAACTGCATCTCTGATCTGTTTTCTCCATCAGATCGGGGTTCCCATCAGGGATGGAGATGCCATTGTGCTTTTCATCCTGTTCATCTCTGGCTCAATTAACACTGAAATTGTATCCAGAAAAGACAAAAAAAAAAAGTACCCCACAATATGGAACAGTGGCTTTTCCTTTTCTGTGTACTCACACAATAACAACTCAAACCAAACATCCTTCTCAAACATTCAGAGCCTTCACTAGCCTTTGGTCAGTTTCAACACTGTATTCATAAATATAATAGCGGTCTTTCATTCACCTCTGGAATCAAAACACCGACGCTAAGTTGTTTTAAACAATGCCGTCGTAATGTATACCGATATTGCCCTGCGTTTTTCTGACTATGGCTAACATGTTCTATGTGGCTGGGGTCTGTTGCTCTTTCTTGGATCCATCACCTGCTTTTTTTCTTGATGCCCCTCAGGACTGGTCGGCAGCACTGTATATGCTGCACACTTGGCACGGGGTGGCATCCCACAGACCTATATATACAGTGTCGAGTGGGTGATGGGGGATCTGCAGGATAGGGTGTTTTACCATCCCAACAGCTGCTGGTGGGGTCTCTTGAGCTATGGCCTATTCCCTCTCTGTCTGAACAATACCTCGCCTAATTCCTTTCCTGTGCCACACACACACTTGGATAGCAACGCCAGAAAACACAAAACACGCCAGAACACAAACACACATAAAAATGTGTTCAGTCAAAGGAGATAAAAAGGTGATTTAGACGCCTACAGGTCAAGCCTCTCATGTCGGACCGCCAGGACAATGACTCATGCATCATGGTGGCCTCCTGTCTTCTGGCATTCTACAGACTGTTCGCCTTCTCTCTCCGCCTCTCTCTCTCTCATACACACACACTGATTTACACTTCCTATTGCAGACCAGATTATCCTAGTGCATCTACTGGATCTGTTTTTACATCTACAACGGACAATGAGTCAGGTGATGCAGGTCATGAGTTTATAGAAACTACAGCATGAGCCATAAGGATTAGAACCAATAACATACGACTTTGAATTTTTGAAGCCTCACTTTGATTGGAGAAGAATGACCACACAGTTTGGTGCCAAGGCATTTTTCTGAGTATGTCATGCAGGCTGCCAAAAATAGATTGAAAAATAAGATAAAGTATTAATATGTCAGTAATCCAAATGTTTCTACTGTAATACACTTCAAAAAAACTTAACTTTACCCACATTTGCAGTGTCAGACACTGTACTACCTATGAATGAACACCTATACTACTGACAAATTGTGCTTATAGAGTGTCACTTATTTCTTTGATGATGCAATGTTGACGAGGCAGAAATACAAGCTCATATTTAATTTTGTAGTTGTTGAACAAATAGCCAAAGAAAGTTCACTGCTCATTGATTTAGACAACGTTGTGTAACTACAGACCCAGCTGTGTCCTGTAATGCTTAGTTTATAAGACCTTTATACTAGAGCTGCTGGCTCATTTTTCGCTAAATGCCAAACACTTGTTGATTCCAGCCTCCTCAAATATGTAAGATATGTAGCCTTCTTTGACGTGATATAATTTAGTCAATGTCTTAGTTTGGACTGTTATCACACTAAACAATCAGCTCTGGAAAATTTTGAAGGAAGCTTTTAGCATTTTAAATGAAAATAGATTAACTGATAATTAAAATAATTATAGTTGCCATAATAAACCCCTGCTTTTTTAGCTAAGCTATTTTAATAGCTGAAGTTTGATAATTATAATATAAATTATACTACATATACGGTAAACAAATAACACACTATTTGTAGTTTTACAATAATAACTATAGTGCTTTTATATTTTTATCATTAAAGTAACTAGAATTATTTCAATTTAATTGATTATTACACCCTTTATTTTTACATATGTTGAGGCAAGAGAAATGCTTATGAAAAAGGTAGGCAAATGTTTGTGTACTTTGAAACAGAATGAGGCACTTCCCCAGCCCTATTCCATCCTTTACGGCCCTTCAGTCTCTTTTGTGTGTTTCCCACATCCTCATCCTACATTCTCCTCTCTGAGCACCCGCCTTTCTCTGATGTCATCATGCATCACAGCATCACGCAGCTCTGTCTTACCAGACACCATGCCATGGAGGAAGCCAAAGAATCACCGTGAGTGTACATGTGTGTGTGTGTATGTGAGCGAGACAGGAAGGGGGGGGGGCTCATGGTGATCTCATGCAAGAGAATGTATCATCTCCGGTTGGTACACCTGAATTTGCATGAAAGAGGTGGAGTAACCAAATAACAGAGAAAACAAGTCGCATCAACTAGCTAGTTAATTTATAGTAGGAATATGAATTTATGTAATGTGGTTTATAAAGACACTATTCACATATCCCTTACCAGTTTGTCTTTGAGCCTCTCGCCCTTGATGTGGAACTCCACAGCGGTGGAGCTGGGACTAGGGCTGGGACTGGGACTAGGACTGGGGCTACAGGGGCTGAGGTTGATGCTGCTTCCTCCGCTGCCTCCACTGTGGGTGCTGCTGCTGTCCTCCGCCCGGCTGACCTTATAGACAGTGACACAGCTAAGGCCTCCGCCCCCCAGGGGAAGCCACCCACCACTGGAGTCATCCCGAGTCATGACCACTGCTCTCACACGCGCATAACTGTCACTGCGGAGGAGGACGGGAGGAAGACAAGGAGGGTGGAGGGAATAAGAAGACATGGGAGGAGCAAAAAGAAAAACAATGCTGTTAGTGAACATAATCTGTGATAATAAGCAGTTAATATTTTTTTACCTTGAGGGCCTTTTCTGTTGACACAATATATCACCTGGACCACTAAAGCATCATCAGAACTACACAGCCTACATCAAATATCAGCCCACATATTGCAGTTGAACCGCAACAAAAACAAGTTGGAGTACAGTACATGTTGCCTGCGAAAAATGGTTTGTAAATGTGTAGTGAGGAAAACACTATACAGACATACAGATAGGATAAAGCGAGGAGACTGATCTAAAATGTCCACATCACATTTGTCCAACAGTTTGAATGTTTTTACTCAACTTAAACATAAACCACATCACACTAGAACTACTCTGATACTCCGTTTAATCAAAACAACTGGAACAATGGGGAAATCTGGGTGGTGACAGAAGCTAAGAAAACTAAAAATAGAATGTGAAGGAGTCAAGAGATTCAGTTCTGGATTAAATGCATATATTTTGGTTTTAGTGACTGATATAACAGACTATTGGCTATGATTTCTAAAGTCTGAAGCCGCCAGTGTATGTTTAACCCCAGCCAGAGGGTGACTGACCATGTGGCCAAGTTCGGGCTCTGGTCGCTGCTGATTTCCAACCTTTCCCCTGAAGCAGGTGGTTTCAAACTAGACAGCACATGACAGGGGCTCCAGCTCACATCACCCTCCTTCCACTTTTTTTCCCCCCATGCTAATGCTGTTGGTTGTATTACTCTTCTCTCTCATGTCACCTACTAGGGCTTTGAATTATGGGGTAATACATCGTAAGGCAGTTAATCTGTAATACATACCATTACCTATGTAACTGAAGGAAAGCATACACTCATAAAAAGGCAAAATATGTTTTGATTTTACAAAGCAGGAATGAAATGTGGGGGAGATTATTCACTGTATTAAGAAAGGCTTTAAAGTTTTAGAGGTTTAAAGACAACGGACATGAGGCAGTGTGTAAAAAAATACATAGAGCTTCAGGTTATTTCAGACATACAGCAATATAAACGCATGCGTCACCATTCAAATGTCAAACTCCAACAAACTGGAAAATGGCTGAACTGCCATAAAGGATAATAACCCAAACCTTATAGTCTTGTAGTAAAGAAAGAAAACACATCTATTGCAAGTGTAACAAAAGTGTATTACAGTGTCTAAACTTATAATGCTACCTAATTATGGTTTTCAAAATACTATATCTATCTGTTCCTTATTAGATTTATCTCCTTTCCCATCTCCTTTGCTTCTCCCTGTCCCTTCACTCAGAGTCAGATGTTTCCCTGATTAGATAACACAGACTGCATTGGGCCACCGGAAATGACAAAGGTCAGGGTGTGCTGAGGGCAGCATTTTGCACAAACTCCTGGTAACATATTAAAGAAGATCTGAGGGCTGAAAGAAACGGGTAATGTGAGTGAAGAATGTGACTGCCGGATGTCTTCCTGTGAGACATTGCTCTCTAGCCAACATACGGGTTGACCAATCAAGATGACGTCAGATGAGTCTGAAAGTTTTGTAAAAGAATTTCATCTTCTCTGACAGGGTACAAATTTGAAATGTTGCTGACTGACAACATGTAATATACTGCATAGTTAACTAGTAGCTTGCACTCCAAAAGAAGAATAGCTGCGTCCTCCCCCTTACTGCCTCTCCTCTCTAAATCTTGGCCTGCTCAATGAGGCTAACCTTTGGTCTCCAGCCTTCCACACCCTTGGCAAACCTCAGTGGCCAGGTTATTGGTTAGCAATTAATCTAAGAGCCAGTGAGCATAAAATCTGAAGCAATTTTTTTCTTCTTGTGAAAGCTTTGATATCCTGGCACATGGTAATAGTTGACCAAAGTTCCCTCAAAAGACTGATGAGCATGATAAATACGCGTAACTCAAAAATAAACCAACCGACAAAACAGATTGCCTTTTTGAAAACCACACGCTTCTTTCGGGCCAATTCCGGTCTGTTCAAACACACACACACACACACACACACACAAACAAACATGTACATCAGTATTTCCATTGATATACATGAAAAGATAAATTGCTGACAAAATATTGAGCATCACTGCCACATGTCCCACCATCCCCTCTCCCCTGCAGCTTACTTATACATGTTTTCTTGTGTCTTTAGAGTTACTATTATGAATACTTTTATACTAACAAGGTATCAATGCATTATACCTACATACCTATAAACCTACAGAGGATTGTCATTTGAATCTGTAGCTCTTGGCCTTCACAGAGCTTCATACCCACTTTCAGCTCATTGTTTAGCTGTCTCACCCTCAGCTTTACTGTTTTGATTCATTCTCACAGCTCTCATCGTGTTGTTTTCAGCCAAAAAGAACAAACTGTACACTACTTGCTCAGCACCCAACAGTTAGCTACTAGCGTGTGAACACAGTGGAGCATTTGGCAGCTAAAGCACTTGCTCATTAATTGGTAGAGCCCAAAAACAGAGCTAAGATAAAGTGAATATTGGTCTTACCAATATATACTTCTTTTTGACTGTCCCATAACTCCTCACAGATCAATACACCCAAACAGTCCTTTGATCAGGCCGAATGGTTATCAGAATCTTCCATGATATTAAATTTGGTGCTGCGCTCACTACTGCCTGCTGAAAGTCAGAGCCATGCCAATCTGTCTATATTTTCAGCAAGCTTCATCAGTCAGGGTGCTAACAAAAGTGGACAACATTGGAAGTCTCTTCCTTTGTTATTATATTCATCATAATTCCAAGGACATTTTCAAATATTGTTGTGATTTTCATGCAACAAAATGAGTGCACTGATCCAAAGATAAGTAACTATTCTGCCAACTGAAATTAACAATCATTAGAGAGGCTGGACAAAAACAGATACAGAATTTACTGAATAAAAAGTTCCCAATATTATGAACCTCTTATCAACCTAAATGTATTAATAGTGCAATCATCAAGTTTTCTCTCATATGCTGCCACGAGTTTAGACAACAGCAACTGATCGTGGGAAACTGACAGAAAACGCAACCACGACTAACTTCCCCCTTGCAATCTCCGAGCAACACCCTGTCTGGTCACACCTTATAACTGTGCCACAGAAGAAGTGCTTGCATGACAGTCCCTGCTACAAAAGAAAAATGCATTTTTGAGCAGTATAACAGGCAGTAAAAGAGGGAAATACTGCTGCTCTTACGCCCCTCTATGGCCCCCAATAAAGGATGCGGGTGATGAGTGCAGGAGGGGCTGTCAGTCAGTCAGGGGTCCCTGGGGTGAACAGAAGGCAGGCGGTGGTGTCGCTCAGCCATGACCAGGGCACAATGACCAGGGCCTGACCCTTCAGACCTACCATCACACACATGCCAGCAACCATGACACTCACAGAGAAGGGGGCTGGGCACAGAGAGGAAGTTAAGTGGACTGTGTATACGTGCATTTTTGCATCTAACTTAAAAATGCCCATGTCAACCTAGTTTTAGGAATGGGAGACTTCCTTACTAGAAAAACTGATATTAACTATAGTGAAATGGTAAATAATTCAAATCTGATCTCTAAGGTACACTTCTAAAACCTGCAGACCAACAACTAAACTCAACTCAACCAACAACATACAAGTGTACTAAAGCCATTTAATAAAAACTTCAAAACAGGCGAATAAAAAAGCTCCATCCACTGCTCTTCTTCATCCTCATATAAAAATCTTTCCTTTCTTATAGTAAAAACAGTGAGTGGTCCAAAGATATATATATATAAGATAGATATTTGAGTGCAACCTGCTGCAAACCACACAAACACACACACACACAAACACAGTTCAGAGTGGGATGGTGGAGACAAAGGCTGGCCTCCACGCCCCTTGCTGGGAGCACACAGGCGACTGGACACACAATTGAGAGCGGAAGCAGATCAGCTGGCCTGGGCCTGCGAGCAGGGGAGAGAAAGGGAGGGAGGGAGGGAGGGAGGGAGGAGGAGGAGGGAGAGATAGAGAGAAAGGAGCCCCCCATTCCAAATTATTCCAAGTTATTCTGCTGGATGACTGACTTCATTTCCGACCAAAAGCAGGGGAGAAAAACAGAGGGAGGGTTGAGAGTGTAACGGAGGACTGTGGGGGGAGGGGGGAGGTGGCTGTGGATGGGAACAGGGTGGAGACCAAGGTGACAGTCAACAGCTCCCACCCGCATTTGAATATGGCCTTTTCTATTCACAAAAAGGGTGTGCACAGGCTTTCATGGCATCTTTATAAAATGATATATGGAACAGGAGAATTAGCAGTATCTCATTATTTCAAACCTCATGTAAAGTGAAAGCAAAGAGCAAACAAAATACAATGATTTAAATTAGAATTCAGCTTCCACTTGAAATAAACTGTAAGAGGAGAAGGCGTGATGGGGGAGCACGTGCAGACCAGGCAGGCCTGGGCCTCGAGGCCCGGCTGCTCCAGTGTGTGGTGGAGAAGGGGGATCCTGGGACAACCATTTCCTAAGTGGACAAAGTGGCCGTTTGTCTGCTGCTCCGGCCCATGGCTCACTGGGCTCCAGCATGCCATCATGCTTTGCTCCTGTCTCAGCCTTGGGCTTCCCACCCCAAAGAGGAGTGGGGTGGAGGGGAGAGCAGGGGTATTTTGGGGGCGGTGGGAGGGTGGGGGGCTTGAAAGAAAGACAGGAGGGGGAGAAGAAGGGAAGGAGGAGAAGGAAGAGGAGGAGTACAGGAGGAGAGGAGAGAGAGAAAGGATGTGGCCTGAGCCCTGGGTGCTCGCCAAGTCACCCTCCCTTTCCTCCACTCCGTGTCCCCCCCCTTACCCAACCCCTCCCGGCTGCCTCTCTCTACACAATGGCCGCTTCTCTGCTGAAATTTCACGTTATTGGATCCCGGGCCTGGAGTTTTGTCCTCCCACAATGTCCAGGCAGCGGAGCATGCTGCAGGGGAGACACACTCTGCAAGCTAAAAGCTGGAAAACCATTCCTCCTTTCATTAGCATCAGAAAAGGGGAGAAAAGTCCCCCCCACACACACCTCTTCTTTTTTTTTTTCCATCACCCCTTTTCCTCCCCATCTCTCCTCTGTATCAAAACCGGAGGAAGGCTGTCAAGCTCGGTCAAGCTCCACTAGACCACTTTGGCTTGCAGGGCTTTTTTTTGGGGGGGGGGGGGGGTCATTAAAATATTATTGGGAAAATAAACACAAGCTTCTTATCCCAATCCGATTCTATAGATTATCCTCCGAGAGGAAAGCAATCACTAGGAAAGCAGAGGGGGGAATGGAAGATGGCGTGAAAAGCTACTCTGGGTGTGACTCATTCGCTTTGCTTACTAAAATGTGCGGCTATGTTCAACACCTGTTCTCATAGATAAAATATGATACTTTTACATTTCCTTAACAGCTTTAGCTTGACCTAAAACACAATAAGTCTTGGTGTATTCGATGCAGCTGAACTTGCCAAAAGATCTACAAAAGTCCAAAGCTTGTAGATATGATGAAGCAGAAAAGTATTCATAGTATAGTGTTCAGAAACATGTAATCCACAAAAGTATTCCAGTCTAAAACCAAAATCCAGTCTAACAAATGGTAACTTGGAGCTAAGAGGATAAAGTGGTGCAGTTTTCCTTCCCTGTGATCACGCCTCATTGAAGAAATAAATAACATGCAATCTGGGACTCGACCGTCGATTCCAGCAGTGCATCTAATCTGAACGGTGCAAACTAGCTAGCCAATTAGCCACGGTTCAAATCCCCTAAATAACCAGTGGCAAACTCAAGGGCACAGACGTACCCAAAACAAACACCAATATGACCTAACATGAATGCAGTGCAAATTATGACATAGCTCCAGAACAAGACACTTTTGAAGGGGCTGTCTGTTAGCCATTAATAAAACCAGGACCAATAATGGGACAATGCCTAAAGAAAAACCAAGCCAGCATCACAAGGCTGCTACATTAGCTGCAGTGAAAACTAATACGCTGGCTGTAGAAAGAGAAGTGAAAGAGAAATTTGCCCTATCTCCTCTCAACACCTCAGGCTGCTGGTGAGTCATCTCCCTCACAAGAACATTCAGCTTAGCTACCAACTGACTCAGGAAAAAAAACAGAACAAGCCTACTCTGCTGCTGCACCACACAGCGGATCTACGCTTATTACCACAATTTACCACCATCTTTTCACAGAAATACCATCTAATATGACGACAAATTAACCGATCGGAAGTCACTTCTGGTAGCATCTGTCACAGATAGCAGTTAGTGGGTCAAATTAGCCTGTAGCGCAAATCAAAGATAGACCTAAATCAGTGAATGAATGTCAAAACTGCTCACTCAGACAGGGTTTCAAACATTGATTTTCTAACCAAACCCTCTATTACTGGATTGGGCCTGCAACCCCAACAACAATGTTCTAGGTGCCGCTGCGCTGTGGCACCATAAATCAAAAAGAAACCCATATGTGTATCAAATGCCAAAAAACTATTCTCAAACATCAATCAAAGCCACATATTGAGATGATCTTAATTTGAACCACAAGCATTTTGAAAATTAAAACCTTGCGCTTGCCATTACAAAAAAAAAGAAAAAAAGAGGAACCACAAATTTCGACTGCCGCGGTGTCTCTGGTCTGCTTTGATGTCAAAGTAGTCCCCAGGGACCTGAGCCTCTACTAGTTATAGTTACTCTGAGACCCGGGGGGGGGCAGCCGTCTAGCTGTGGGAGCAGCACAGTACAGCTCAGGAGCAACTTGGGAAGGATAAACCACCAAACCATGATGAAGGCCCATGCATGTCAAGAGAAACTGCTATGACAAGTTGGAAACCATCACAGTATGCCCTGTTGTTGGGAATGACATAACATTATCATCATCACCATTACCATAAACGTTAGAAACCAACCTGTTCATCACCTGGCCATCTTAAAAATCAATTAGATTCAAGCAGCTTTCTATTGAACCTCGGTCTCTAGGAATTGGAGGAACCAAGAAACGCTTCTAAATATAGCCACTAGACAGGACTAAATCTGATCAAAAGTTTACTGAGCAGATAAAAATACATGTTCCGACAAGCCTCCAATTTTAATCCTATCTGGAAACGTGACTCATTAATTCAATCATTTGATGATATAAAGCTTAAATTCAAACATAGCTTTTTCTAGGATGCAGGCCTATCTCTCCCAGAAACACATACACGTGCCAAATGTTCCCAGAGAAATAAACACACAAGTGTGTGCGTGGACGCACACACACACACACAGAAACCCCTTCCTGTTTTCAAAGCGTTTGGAAACTCAATCAAAGACACAAGGTTTAGGATTTACATCTGTGCCCTTTTATGTCTGTGGCCTCGCAGGAAAGAACCATCTCAGCCCAGCTGCAGCAAAGAGCTCACAACAAGGCCCAGCCTTCATGCTCCCGCATGCAGCACAACTGAAAACAATATCCACAATTCAGACACTTAGTGCTAAAAGCACTTCTTAGAGGCATTGAGATATGGTCTGTGAACATCAGAGGCCCTCCTTGACAAAGAAATAAAGACAAGCCCTGCTATCTAGATGTTGTGATGGAGACACAGACACAGACACACACAGGAAAAAAAAATCTGTAAGTTTTTTAATATAGGCTTAACATCTGACATACACAGCGGAGATCCACACCAGGACTTTGTCTTGAAAGTAAGAAAATTGGTTTGAAATATGCTCTAAATACACTGCTGACATTTACGCCAGTTCATGCGTGCTCCTAAAATACTTGAAGAGGAAATGAAAATTATAAGAGGGAAGTGGCTCGGGTTTAAAATACACAGAATCCAGGCCCAAATCTGGCCATGGGAATGGAACAGTCCACCACTATACAAGGCCTGTTCAGTTTGTTGGCTTGTCTCAGTTACAGACAGTCCAAGCCCTCTGGTTATACAGAGGATCATTGTCATTAATCAGACAAACAATACGACCGCTTCTAATAGAATCTAAAGACACTGTATGCAAAATATCTTGTAGGATTATGCAACTTTTCACCATTTTCAAGTAAAAAAGATAAAACTGAAAGAGTTTTCATGTAAAGGCAGCTTAATTTCTAACAATATACAGTATGTTTATATTATCTATGTCTAAATCTAC
Source organism: Lates japonicus (assembly GCA_033238685.1). Classification (NCBI taxonomy): domain Eukaryota; kingdom Metazoa; phylum Chordata; class Actinopteri; family Centropomidae; genus Lates; species Lates japonicus. The sequence goes on along the minus strand of BRZM01000004.1, from coordinate 7,950,724 downwards.
TAAAATGTGTTAATACGCCAAGCAACCAGTAAAGTAAAATGCTGTTACACGTGCCCTTTAAGTATACTGTCATATAACACATTTCATTAGCCTCTGTAAACCACCGTAGTCACAAGCAACACTTCCCCAAAAGAATACAGAAGCAAAACCAAAGATGTGTTCAGCTCAGCAGACTTTGTCAAAGGTAAGATGTGTCTATAGCTTAGACTTGGCCAGCTAGTAAAACTAAGTGTTCATGGAGGTCATAGCCAACAACTGGCAATAACCCCAAATAATACTATCTATAAAAAGGTCCAGGAAATTATTTAGCTTAACATAAGGGCCACAGGATATAGGCAATTAACCAGGCCATAAAGCACTAGCCCTAACAGCTGAAGTAGCTGTCTCTCTTTGTCGTTTCAGGACATGATGGGGGCTGTTTGGGGAGGAATGTGTTTGGAAAGCTCAGCAACAGGAATGGGAGTGCGAAACAGCCTTCAGGTGATAAGATCACGACACCCACATTGGCAGATAAAACGCTGAGCTGTCAAATCAATCACACAGATAGGAAGAGGACACAGAGAGAGGAATCACAGAGGATCACCTGACTGGCAACAGAGAATACCACAGAACTGCAGGAATCTAAAACAATGGGGCCGTACCCTGTGCATGTTCAGTGGAGTATAGAGGCAACTGACCTTCACTGATAAAAATGGATGAGGGCCAGAATAATCTCAGCAAAATCAGTCTGTGTAGGAACACACTGACTTAAATATACATTATCACCTGTTTGATTTCTAGTTTTCTTAAAGTAAAAACTGAGGAAGAACAAAAACACAGTAGCCAATTTTTTTGTTTGTTTGAGGAAAACTAGTTCAGAAACCTGAAGCATGCCATTTAAACTGTGGGTTTTCACACAAAAAGATGCAATGTGTAAAAACGCACTATTCTCGTATATACAGTGACTATGTAGAAGGAGTATCAACAGTATACAGATAAAGGATACAAGAACAGTGCACCTCAACAGGCCTCTGCCTTGGTTGAGATAAATATTTTAGATAAACGTGATGGTCAAAGAGAGGCTGCTTTCACATACTTTCATAAATCTCCCACTTCTCGCGGCATGACCGTGGTCCTTGTCTGCAAAATTCACATTAGCCTTACAATCACACCACACTCTCCCCACACCAACACACAACCCAGAGCAGATGCAAACCAAAATCTGAAAGGGCTTAAAAATGTGCCTTCTTGTCATTTCAGCCTTGTGAACATAGTTGCACCAAGGCCAAGTAACATGTTCTCAGTACTGGGTGTGCTGCGTGTACACCAGCTTGGCTTACCACCCATCATTCAGACAAAACCGCATCGGGACTATCTGTTCACACATTTCGTGGCGATTTTCAAATTAAAATGCTTCCAGTGCAGGCTACAGGAGAACAGGTACATTTTTGATCAAGTATGATTGTACACAGAAACATAAAGTCAAAAGATAACCAGGGTTTACACAATAATTTCCATCTTTTACAGAAGGACTTAGCAAATGAGTCATCAAAGATCTAAGCTCATCTTATCAATGGAAGAGAGCAGCATGTCACAATGTAAAAAGGAACATACAACTGTGAAAAACATCTTGATTATTATCCCCTGCGCTAAAAAAGACACACAAAATATCAGAATTTTTTGTGAACAGCAGTGTCATTAGAAATAGCATATTAAGAAGACTCTCTTCAGCAAAAATGAATGGCTCAGGCGATGCTCAGTATTCTGTTCACTCCATTACTATGAATCATACAACAGCCAGGAAGGTGGTGGAATCATAGCAACAATGTTTGGATCACTTCGCCATCTTAGCTGCTGCCATCACGCAGTGTGGAACAAACCCAGCATACATACACTGCAGCTCACACACACCACTGATGATCTGTAGCCTGTGGCCATAGCTCCTAAAGTGGGGTCTGGGGGGGCCTTGAGGAATCCCTGAGGTTATTGCGGAGAGTCACATCAAATTCAAGAATGGTTTAATTTCACTCTCACCTGAGGTTAACACGATGAGAGAATGTGCTCATGATCAGTCAAAACAGAGGTTTCACCCTTCCCACTAGCATAAATATGCTAGGTTATTACACATTTTTGGCTAAATCATGACTAATAACAAAAATAAGCTCAGATGAATTTCTGTGAAACAATATGTCATCAAAAGACAGTGTGTGCTTTTAGTGTAATATATTTAGTGTGGCTTGATATGAGGAACAAATACCTTCATGACATATGTTACATAAAAAAAAAACAAGTGGAGTTCAAGGACAAAGCCTTCATGCATTAAATCAATCAACCTCATAAAGGGCAGATAGATGGAATGGGGAAAAACATGGGTGTGTTTCAAACATTAAACCATGACAGTGTAAATGGCTGAAAAGGGCATATGACTTCCTCTGTGACAAATACATTATCAAAGAAAATCCTCAGACATAGTGAAAAAAGGTCGGCTTAAATAAAACATGTGCGGCGCTTATGTAAAACAAACGACTTCACGAGACAAAGCACTGCCGTTTTATATGTGATGCTTTGTGCAGGAAATGCAGGAAATGTGAGCATTATGTGATCGTCGGTGCAATGCGAAACAGTGTACAGTGCTGTGAATGGGCAGGCAGGTACTTTATGAATGGAGGGGATCATGTGACCGCAGCACCTCCCGAAGCAGATATTTCTCACTGACTGTCAACAAGCGCACACAAGGGATCGGCCCATTAAAACAATACCAAAACGCGACTTGAAATGGGCGCGACGTGCACAAAAGCACCTCATGTACGGATTAAAATCGACATCCGAAGGGGTTGTCGGGGATTTGGGCGTGAATGTGACGCCTTTTTTAAAGCGTTTTTATGAATGGAGATTGTGATATGTAAATGAGTGTGATTGAGAAAAAAAAATGGCATCTTCAAGCTTTTCAACGCTGACATTGCCGCAATGAGCTCGAAGGGTTTTCATTAAAGAAAGGCTGGACTCAAGTGCAAACACGAGCTGCACGATTTTTTTTAAATCGATGATTATGTTCCGAAATCATGGCGGACGACAGTTACACACGGATCTAGGCTATCAATATAACGCTATCTGATCATGATGTGCTGAACTGACATGTATATAAAATTAGATTTAGACTGCATTATTGCTTTGTGTGTGTCTACAACGAGTGATTCATCATAAACTGTCAAATAACTATACAGCAATAATAAATATCCTTGTCATATCATTTACCAGTTAATCGAATCATATATAGGCAACCATTAATATAGCTTTAAAACGGTGGTTTACTATGAATTCTCACAGCATACATGTTAGTTGGCTGAATTATGAGACCAAAATTATTAAGAATGAGATTGATTTTTTTTTACTATGGGCCTATATGCCATTGCTTGTCACACACTATTCCTCTCAATATCATAATATAAACCATAGAGTGCCTTTCTATTAACCCACAAAGCTGTCAAGACATAAAGATTAGACGTCTGTGCTTCTTATTGTTGATATTAGTAAAGTAAGGTGATGAAATACCAGAGTTGCTCGGTTAGAGATGTCATTGGAAACTGTGGTAGTGCACTGCTCACCGAGTAAAGCGTGTGTTAATATCAAAAAAGGATACGCAAGCGGTTATTATTGCAGCTGTATATTTGTGTACGTAAATGTGAGGAAATGTATACACGATACTCACTCGTTGTTTGGATTTGTTGAATCTTCACTCATTTTTTTCCTCACGGGGATCCAAATCCTAGCAATAGCATCGACGACGCAGTGACGGCGGGATAAAATACCACAAATATCACCATTTTCCTTCACATATAGAAATCACCCCTATTTTGGATAGTGAGTAAACGGTGTACAGCGGGGCATGCCTAACTAAGCGTCCCTGTGAAAAACCAAGTGAAGCTAGCTTAACGTTAGCTTTGCTTTGGCTGGAACTAACGTTAAATCGCGAGGAGGAATGACAACCGTTGATTCATTTTATCCTCCCTGGAAGTAAAATCCGACCACAACAAATGGGCCATCGGCATCATCCTCTTCAACAAACACAGATCCACGCTTTGCAAAAACGCGAATAGATCCTCAAAAAATGTAGAAATTGCTGTAGACTGTAACGTTTGGCAGGTTATTTATGGCTGGCTGTCGAGCATCCATTCGCCAACTTCAGGTCCAGGACAACACTTGAAAAAGCGCTGTGCAGCGTTGCTCCGTCAACGTGTCCGAGTAATTTGCAGTAAAGGCATCCAAAGCCAAAAAAAGGTTCAACTGTTTTCAATACTGATACTGACGCGTAAAGTAAAAACATATACACTTGAAATTTCCTTGAGAAGTTGGTGGACATCTGCTTTAATCGAACTCCATTTTCAACTCGGGGGGAATGAAACATCGGAAAACTGGGCGGATGTGTCGACCCTCGCTTGAGAAAATTAGATCCTTCCGCGACGTAGTAAAAACATAACCCTCTTGCAATAAAATATTGTCAACCAGGGCACATTTTACTGTATCTAGTTAAAGAGTAAAATATACTGTATCAAAACACGCCCCCTCGTAGCTCTATACAGTAATTTAGGAGTGTTTCCTTCCAAAGTTAACCTAAAGTAGTCCCCGCAAAGTTCCTTCAGTCATTGATTACAGGGGGCGTCTGTTGATGGCACGCAAGTGAAATGATCTGGAGGACTTGGGCTGACACGGTGAGACTCAGCCGTTAACAAATTCTGTTTGTTTTCTTTCGTTAAACGGTGTTGTAGTCATTTTGAAACCTTTTTAAAAGATCTTGGGGCTGTGGGAAGTGCTTTAGTGTACACCAGACTGCAACATGCGATGGGTTACATCGGATCCTCATGATTTGTGGTACTTATGGCCAGGGTGGTGTTCTGTGTGAGACTATATTGTCATTTGGTGGTATTGGTGTTGTTGTTGTTATAGTATGATGTTGTTCAGTTGAAGCCCTAATTAACAGGTGGAAGGGTGGAAAATGATTCAGAGGATATTTGGTGAGCACGGCTGTAATCTCTATTTTGAGGGCTGGTTTGAGATGGCCGGGTGTGGTATTGTTTCAGTGATGCAATGGCCTATAATGGTAAGAAATAAAAATGAGACATTAGATTAGCCTTCATCACCACTAAGCCTGACTTGGGGGTTCTGAGCTAACATTAGCAAATTAGGTTTAGAGGGACTAAAATACATACAAATAGCTCAAGTCATTAATTAGCTGCTTCATGGTTAATCGCCTCAGAATACTGACTGAGAATCTTTGATGTTATTTAAGCAGCAATTTAGGGGGATTTTCCTTTCAAGATTTTGTTTCCAAGCATGAGGAGAGGAGAGGATGGAGGGATAACTAGATGAGTAAAGTGTGTCAACCTAGAAGAGCCGGGTCTTGTGACCGCAAGGCACAAGGATGTCGGTTCAGAGGAAGGTCCTATTGGCTGCAGAGCCCTTTGAGAGAAGCATATCTCAGGAATTGTCTAGGTTCTGTAAATGGCCAGAATGTCAACTATGCAGTATCCAAAACCACACCTGGAGGTTGTTGTAGAAGGAAATAAGTTATGTGCTATGCTTATGCTTAGAATTAATAGAAACCAAATGTGTAGTACTGTACTTTAAAGAAAGATTTTATGTCATACTGAACAGCTTTTACATTTTATATACTGTATTCTATGTTTTGAGGTTTAGACAGGGCCTTTTTCTCCACTTAAGACTTGGTTAAGGGTTTAAAAGTGGGCTTGAATACAGTTACGCTCAAGATCAGCTTTACAGTAATTCTGTACCCAGTCCCTGATGTCTCAGCTACAAAAATGGAAACTGCCAAATTGCCTCAGTCGTATTAGGTTTTCGTTACTGTATTGTTTGTGTGTTGTGCGTGGGCTTGATTGAAACCTGATCTAGCTGGGAAGCTAAAGCTTAGGGTGAGGTGACAGGCCTTTGTTGCTGCCTGAGGGGTGTTTATTTGGGCGGCCTAGTTGGCTTCCCTGTAATCATCAGTCCAGCCCCACAGGATAGAAGGGATTGAAGGAATATGTTGAGGGAAGTTACAGATGACTATTTACCATTCTCGTGGGGATGAGAAGGAAACAGAATGAGAGATGAGGGAGAAGAAAAGTGTGTGTGTGTGTGGGTGTGTGTATGTGCATGTATATATGCCAGTTTATATATAGCAGACAGAAGAGGAAGACATCTAGAGAAACAGATTCTTTATTTTATTACAATCTCTACATCGGTATTTTTATTACAATAAACTTAAAAGAATAGTTTGAGAAATATACACCCTGAGAAATATAGTCATCATATAAGACTGCTACCACCGCGATTGTATGGACACACAAAGCTACCAACAGCAGCCAGTTAGTATAGCTTAGCCGCAAAGACTGGAAACAGGGGGAATAGCTAGCCATGACAAAAAATGCTCTGGCAATAAACCCATAAATCAACACCGTGGATGTACATATCAAAGTTTTGTTCAGATTAAGCAAAGGTGCTGGTTAATAGATTTTGTTATGTTTGGACAGAACCAGGTTAGCCGTTAGTTCTCTGTTTCCAGTCTTTGTTCTAAAACTAAGCCAATAGGCTTGTAGAGACTTTATATTATCTTATATTTACTGTACATAAATTGGAGTTGTATTAATCTTCTCATTGAACTTCCCAGCAAGAAAGAAATAAGTGTATTTTCCAAATGTGTAACTATTCCCTTTAAGTAGGCTTCAATACACCTTAGATATTTAGTGGTCATTAAGAGGCTTTAATGTGAAGAGATCAAAAGACAACAATTCATTTTCACTTGTTGTTTTACCTGTAATGTTCCCATTCCACATCAAATGAAATGGAATCAATAAGTGCAAAACTCTGACTCAGACATGACTCTCATTACTCTTTTGGGAGAGTATTCAGATATCGCCCTGTTCCCAAAACATCCTGTCACTCAAAACCACCTACACACAAACGCACACATTTAGCAATAAAATCAAATAACATTACACCCTCCCCACCCCCCCTTCCCTGCTCAGCTGTGTAGACCCCATCTCCATCCCTCTCTTTCTCTCCCCTATGGCCTCCTCTACTTAATCCTCCCGCTCATCTGGGAACCACCAGCACCCCTCCATGAAGAGACGCATTGAGCCCAGATTATTTGATTGTTTTCAGATGTTGAAGCTTTACTACACAAAAGGGGAAGAACAGGGTTTGTCCAAAAGCCCTAGGCTACTCGGCCAATGGATGGACACACAGGAGTGAGGAGAGGGGGGGGTGGACGGAGGGAAGAAGGGATCGACGCTGGGCTCAGGGAACGGACACACGAGTCAGGAAGTGACCCCTGCAATGCCCGATTACAAACAATGTGCTCTCTCAACTTCTGCAGTCCTCACTGTGGAACATACCACTTCTTGCAACTGCCAAAGGGGTGGTGCTTGTAGGAGGAAGGAAGGATGGTTTCAGCTCTCTCTCTCTGTCTCTCTCTCCCTCTCCCCTTAATGCTGCATCCATTCAGTGAACTGTGGAGGGAGTAGGTGGGGTGGGGGTAGTCGGGCCAGGAAGGCACTTCACTCATGAAAAGTCGCCACATGGAAATGGATCAGAAGTGGGCTGAGGTGGTGGTGGGTGGTGGTGGTGGGTGAGTGGGGAGAAGGGCGGGAATTGGCTTGTGCTACCAGCAGACATGAACGGGGGGATGTAAAGGGGAAGAAAGGGAGGGAGGTGAAGGATGGGAGACGGGGAAGGAGAGAAAACGGATAAGGATGGTGATGGGGAATGCAAGAATAGGGGAAGTGAGCATAACGGTGAGGGAGGAATACCAAGGAGCAATGGTCTGATTCAGGGCTTCTCAAGCATGGAGTCCTTTGCCTGTCTAATAGCATGTAACCAACAACCTTTTTCTCTGTCTGATGGTGGAACAGTGTGGAAGGGAAGCAGTGCGTTCACACTGAATGGGGCTTTTGTTCTGGGGTTGTTGTGGCTTTTACATTTGATCATGCCTGCAGATGAAACTGACTTTGCATAAGGCGAACATCAACACAAGGTCCCCTCTCTCTCTCTCTCTCTCTCTCTCATCAATCTGTCCATCTATCCATCCCATTTTCCCGCATTTGTCTCCCAGCAACCCCTTTTATCCCCTTAACTTGCCCACATCACCCTTGAGAAGAGGTGGCTTTTGTCACGTCCTCCCTATCTGTGCTGTGTTTGTTCACATCAAAAAAAACTACCTGCCATTTTCTGTTTTATTCTTGTCAAGTCTAGAGAGAAAAGATCCCAAGCAAATCTCTTGATAAATGAAAGGAAAGACCCGGATGGGGACACACACACACCACATACACACACACACACACACACATCATACTCCACCCCCGTCTGCACTGTCATGTGTGACTCACAGTGCATCGCAGCACCGTATGAACTTCAAAAAGAGGCTGGCTGTACATTCACAGTGTATTCAACCCCTGCTCTTTAAATAGCTCAGCCTCCTCCAAACAGAAAAATCCATGCATTAAAAATGACTGAATCATACGAGAATTAAAGAGGCAGAGAACATCTTTTCATGTAATGCAGCGAGCAACAGCAGCACTGTGCAGACAATGCTGGTTTGTCTTGATTTCAGCCTCTGTGTATTCATGTGAGCGAGGCGACACATGTATGTATGTGCGGAGAACATACAGTAGTACAGTATGTACTATATGTGCATTGTACACAGTTTTATGTGGGTGGGTGGGTGCGTTTAGCAGAATGTTAATGAGGTAATATGTTTGTTCACCTTTTGTTGTCATGCTGCTTTTTTTTTTTTTTTGAGGAATGTATACATAGTTATACTGTAGGATCACCTGTAAGTTGCTCAAAAACACACATGCACATGCCTACACATGCTGTATTTGTGATTGAGAGTAATGTGTTACTGAACTGTGTGATGTTTGTCTCAATGTGTCCATGTGTGTCTGTGAGTGTGTGTGTGTTCTGGAATGCACCTGGCCTGATAGGCAGGCAGAGGAATGCTGAATACTGTCTCTCGCCCAGGGAGGCAGGGCTGGAATGTGGCCCAGGCCCTATTCTTCTCTCCACTGCACAGCACCGGAGAACTACAGGTTCACACACAAACACACACACACACACACACACAAACTCACATGCTTGCACATCAACTGAGTCCAAAGGCCTGGTTCTGCTCGAGGCCAAGGTTCCACGTGCACCGTTGTGTCTGTGTGTGTGTGTGTTGGTAGGGGGTGTAAAAGTGCTCTCCTGCCTGCCCATGAGTGTGTGTGTGTGTGTGTGTGTGTACACGCATGTGCTTGAATGAACAAACTTCTCTAGAGTGCAACCTGAGAGCAATTAATTTTTCCTTTCGAGCAGGAGCTGTGTAATTTTCATTGCTTCACGCATTGTTATTAAGTCGTCCCATGGTGCTGCAAATTCCAACCAACAAAGCGAGCTTACTGCTCCTTTTAAAACTTGCCAGATCTGCTGCCCCTTCACTTCAACCCCCTCAAATCCCAATACACACCACTGAAGGTCGAGTCTTTAACACACAGCATTGGAGTAAACCAGTCAGTGTCATGTAATTTTATTACATGGCACACAAACCTAGACTTAAGATGCAACCACAAGACAGACTTAGCTGTAGATACAAAGAGTTGCATTTTATATTATATCCACATCATAGAGTTGACCTTAAAAGTTGTATACAGCAAACTATGTATAAAAGGGATTTACCAAAGTAGTATCAAAAGTAAACAAGGATATGAACTTTCATTTTGGTCCAAAGAGGAGTATGTCAGCATTTTCCTCTCCTCCTGCTGTGGTGTGCTGTATATGAAATGCTATCCATTCTCTCCCTGGCCCTCTGAGCTGCCTCTGGCCTGAGCTCACTACGTAGCACTCAGATCAAAGAGTTAATTAAAGAGCCTAGGAAGTATGGGGGAAGTTGGCCTCTATGGTTTATATGTCTGTCACCCGCCAGCACACATCCAGACTGGATAACTAGGTCCTTTAATTGATCAGGAGTAATTAGTCTGTTTCCTACAGCGGGTATGGCTTTTAAGAGCCCTGACACGTTTGACTATCATGATGAAGTTCAGCTCTCCGAGGAGCCAAATGTACTGAATAAAAATATGTTTGGATGGATTTGTCCAGAAAATGGAGTCAATTTAACTCAACTATTACTCATTCCCGTAAGCATTATCAAAAACCACAGACGCTTGGTTTCTGTAAGTTTGGCCACTTGGTAATGACAATACCACAAAACCAATCACATGCTTTCAGCCGAAAGTCCCTGGACATGATTTTAGAGAAAGGAAGACAGCAGTTGTGCACTCCAAATTCACCAAAGTTTGTTTTTGTTTTTTCAAAAGAGGAACTATTAAAAAAAAAGACGGTCCACATAGTGCCGTCATTCAGAGCCAATTTACTGCATGGCAGTCTTGAGACTCGCAGAGCCAATTGATTTTTGCTTTGCTTTTTTGATCTCTTACACAGCGCCCGGATCTCTGGACTGTTTTCTCAAATGGGACAAATAAACAGGGTCTGTGTGTTTATTTGGAATGGGCAGAGGGCAGGAGAATTGGAGAATACAGGAGGGAGGAGAGGAGGGAGGGGGGAAAGCATGTGTGCGAGGGTGAATGGACACAAGTGGGAAGCTGAGGGGTAAAAATGGTGGGAGTAATTCTACTATTAGAGCCTGTTGCATTGACTCTGACCGTGGCCTGAAAGCCAAGTCAAAGCATTTCCATTCACACTGAAAGTGGCTTTATGTGGGCTGACAGTAGCATTGGGCAGTATGACAGAGCCCTGGTGTCACATGGACACGATTTCTTCCTAACACTGCTGTCTACTCTGTTCGCCTCTAATGATTTTCACTTGTTTAAATTCCATTGTTTATTGTTTATCTATTCAAAGGCCTACTCTGTTGTGTGTGTGGATGAATATGGTTTTATGCAGTAACCATCAGCCTATATATATGTATGTAATTGTGCCTGAGCTAGTGTGCCTGTATGCACTTGTGATGGATTGTTTGCACATGTGAAAGTGGAAGGGCATCACGTGTAACCATGTAGGTGTGTGAATGAACAAGCAGCAGCCCTGTTGCTAGGTGAAATTTGAACTATCTCATTGTCAGTGTTTTCCTTTGGTCTATGCTGCCACCAAGTGGGTTACAATAGTATTGCAAATAGATGGTGTCCCTTGTGCAACAAAATGCAGAGCGGAAGCCGAGTTTGTGTTCCAGACTGTTTTAGTCAGGCTCTTTTCTAAACGGAAGCCAAGAAGACACTGAGTCATACCCAAGAACAAAGAGAGGTTAAGTCAAGACTCAGGTTTTGCAATACCCTAAGAAAGTAATTCAACAACAATTTCTGTTCATTAGATTATTTTGCATTGGTATTGGGTTGAGGGCGTAATTTGACACAAACCAATTCACTGTTCAAGTCTGAAACATGGCCCAAAGGTAAGACAAGAATCAGAAGCAGCAAGCCCTGTTTCAACAAAAGGTTCTTATCAACAGTACACAACAAAACTGAGTACACACTTGTGCAATCACAAAAATGTCAAATGACTCAATATAGCGTCAGTCTTGTTACAACAACTGTAGCATCTTTAATTTGAAGTGTAGGGTATTTGTTCTGGAAACAAACTGGTTAGAAAGACTACATTGAAAAAGTGAGTACCTGGGATCCCCAATTAAGGTTAATTGCATGAGCAAGGTTAAAAAAGGACCTGAGCTTTCTCAAACACATTCGCAGCAGTGGTTAGGAGGTATAGGAAGACTACCAATAACAGAAGGTGCAGTGGCTGGCCTCAAAAAGTGACACCAAGCACTATTCGCTATTTACAGAAAATTGCATTGAAAAGCAGATGGGTAAGCGCCTCTGACTTGGAACAAGGATTATCTGGGGAAAGTGGTGTTTCTGTGACTGATCAGACAGTGTGAAGGACATTGCATGAAGTCAGCCTCTACAGACAGCGTCCATGAAGAAAACCATTGCTCACAAAACGGCACAAAAACTGCAAGATTAAACTTTGCCAAGGAACATGAAAGGAAGCCTGATGGAGGTTGGCAGCACATTCTTTGGTCAGATGAAACCAAAATAAATTTGCTTGGATCAGATGGGATCCAGCATGTTGGGTGTGGACCTGGCCAGGACTTTCACAGGGATTGCATTATGCTAACTGTAAAACACGGAGATGGGAGGGTGCTGATATGGGGCTACAAAAGGTGTAGGGGAGAGGACATTTATAGATGGCACAATGAATATACATTTGTGTACCCAGATAGTGAATGAGAAAAGAAAAGATTACTCACAGTCTCAGGAGGCTTGGCAGAAGAGGGATTTCCCAGCATGACAATGATCCCCAACACACTGCAAAGAAGTTTTTAAAGAAAAAAGTGAAGCCTATGACCTGTCTGAGTATGTCCCTTGACTTGAATCTAATAGATAATAAGTGTGGTTAGCACCCCCTTGTGGATAATGAAGTAATGTTCAAGAAACTGATCTCTGGCCAAAGTAGGACTGATGTCCTCTTCTTTATCAGTCTACAAGATTGTTGATAATATTGTTAGTTTACCAGATTGTTAATCTTAAAAGATAAGGCTGATATAGTTATATATTTCTGTTGCTGTCAACAAATCCAGTGAAAAGACGAAACGATTTTCAAAGGCAGATTAGTTCAATATTACTGTTGTTGAGGAGTTTTTTTCAAATCAGGAGCCACAAAAACAAAAACTTACATTGCTATATTTTTATAGTTGCCCACTTGTTTAATCGCACATACATGTTTTTTTTCCCCATATTTATCAATATAATAGTTACAAATATACATTAATTAAAATTATATTGTTGTAGCAGACTTGCATCTACAGCATAGACACAAAACAGTAGTGAAAAGTGTTGGTATTAGTTCCTAATGTTGCAGTAATGAAGTTGCTATGTGTCCCATATGAAACAGTACTAAAAGATTTAATTTATAAGGTATGTTTCATGGTGCATTCATGAGTGTTTGGAACTGTGTATTGTTTATACGCTTTATTGCTCCATTGACTTTTCACCATGGATGTATTTCTTGTCATCCAATGGACTATAACAGGAACAAACACATCTCAAAGCTGTTTCAAAATGTTTTGCACCAATGATACAAAACATTAGAACAAAGCATAAAGCATTTCAGAAACTGTTGAAAACCTGAATTGAGTATATCTGGTTCCTGGACTCATACCTTTACCTACATTACTATCATTGTTAATACTGGTATCACAGTTAACTTTTCCATCACTCTCATCTCCCTCTCCCATCTCCCCTCTTTTTCATGTGTCATTTCAAATGGAATATTTTAGGGTTTTGAATTTATAGTTGAACAGAGCTAGATATATATATTTTTTTGTTTTACAGAAAAAACAACCGGCAGATTAATTGATACTGAAAACAATCGTTGGTTGCTGCCTCAGAATGCAATTAGTATTGTTATTAGTGACACCTGTGTTCTTTAAGAAAAAAAAAGGTTAAAGGTTAACGAGCCTGTCCCAGCCTGCCCACCACTGGGCAGTGTTCACTCCCTTGTGCCTAAATTGCTTAGATGTAGGCGAACTCATTTCTTCATCTTCTCAATGGGATATGTTTAATTTCTTCTCTACAGTATAGGTAAGGATGTACACATTGTGGACAATTACTACGATTAGGTTTAGAGATATTGTACGTCGGCAGAGGTTTTAAAGACTGAATTTACCGTAACTTTATCAACGAGTGACACCACCGGACTCAAATCGAACACATCCACAGGGAAACGCGCGTGATACAAGTACATGGAGTGAACCTGTCTACTGTACGATGGAGAATATTCGTCAAAGAACCGAAACTTTTATTGCATATATATGTCGTTTAAAACAGGGAAATAACACACATTTAGAAGAAAGACGTTTTTAAATAGGAAAACGTTTTTCTTTTATTTATTTATTTCTTTTTACCTGCGTCGTCGTCGTCAATGGAGAAGGACGGTGCTAGGTAGACCGAGGATCTGCAAGCTAGCTAGGTAAGGTTTAACTGGCCTCACCTGTTGTTGAGTTAAATCTGTTTATATGTTGTTTTCCTCGGTTATACTCTGCTGTTGAGTACAGTAGTTAGAAATTAGACTTCCTATCATTAGCCCTGCTTTTCAGAGTACCCTTGTCTTGGGTTTTCTTGTTGGCGCGACATTGTTACTGGTAAAGAGGTCAGCCACAAAAAAAAAAAAAAAAAAGAAGCTGTTTCAACCGCACAGTGTTGTTGTACCTTTAATCTTTCAGTGTGCTCGAAAATGTTTACTCGGAATTTCTCGCAGGCATCGTAACAATTGTGGGTGGCACGGTTGGCACATATTCGGTTATGGGATGATGAAGCTAGCTACTCGTGAGGATTTGTAGCTTTTCTGATTTGATGTACCGTAAACGACTGGGTGTTCTGATTAACGAATGTTGAAGACTCTGAAGCTGTGCAACTAGTTTTCTCTATTGACCTATTAATCGACAAAATTATCAGTTAAGTAACTTATACTGTATATTATACTTTTTAAAATGCATTTTTTATATCATAGCCAATCAACAAACAGAATTATTCAACAACAAAAATCGGCAACTATCTTCCAGCCATTTAAAGCCAAGGTGAAGTTGAGTAATAATGCATCTCATTAATGTATTCTCACATTTTTAATAGATTAAACACCCTCATAATTATTTGAGGATGAGATTTTGTTTGAGTTTTTGCATTGGCCTGTGAGGTGAATTTTTGTAGCAAATGTGATTAATTTGATATTCAGTCACAAATAGGCCCAGGCTGTTGTTACATGTGTATCTTCCAGCTTCTATTTATGTACCTGGACCTTGCCTGCATTCAAGTGCAAGAGCTGTGTCTCATGTTTCACAAACCACATGTTAAATGCTGAAGTAGCCTTTAAGCTAATGATCTGACACTTTTTCCATCTTTGGTTTGGTTAAACCTTCCTTTTGTTAACATCAGTTGGGATGAACCATATAACAGTTTTTTAATACTTTAAGATAATTTAGTGGTAATTGGAAAATGCTGGGAAAACTTGTTTTTTCTGTTTAATTGTACTTTGCCTAGACTGCTTTGTGGTGCATTGCTTCATATTTTCAACATGGATGGATAAAAGCTGAGATTTCTTTTTATGTTTTGATACAGATTAATCAGTACAGCTGAGCTCTCAACATACAGCTGCTGTACAGATATACACAAGAAAGGAGAGAGATGACTTTATCAGGGACAAGCACATGTTTACAGATGGTGAGAAAAACTTTGTTTGAATTGTTATATTGATACCAAACCCCCACCCTAACACGTTAAGTACACGTCTCCTCAAGGCGTGTCACCACTGCTTTGATCACTCTGATGCGTTCATCCTGTTGCCATGAAGGGATGAGTGTCATTGTCATTTAACACACCCCTTCGGAAAGAAAAACGGCAGCGAATCCTGGATATTTATATGTGCAAAGACACATACACATGCACATACAGGAACTATAATTCCACCATCAACACCGTCAATTTGTGCCATCTTGGCAAAGCATTTGTCCATCGCATCAACATCTGGCATCAAAATTATGCCAAACAACTACTTTGTAAGAACATCCTAACTTCCCCTGCAGTGTCAAGCATGTTTTTACCAAGTGTACTTGGCTTGATGACTGAGTCTTGGTGGATTTCTTTAGAACTTGATAACCTTGGTTTTAAGGAGGGCGAGGAGCAACATGCCAGATGCAGAGAAACCAATCAGTGGCTTTCAGTAAAGATGTAGAGGGAAATGTAACCAGGTGAACTATTTATAGAGGAGGTGCAGACAGGACTGTTAAATGCTGCCTGTTATCTGTGAGTCCTCTTTGATGTTTGAGTCATCCCACATCAACAACATTCTGCTTTTATTCTCCGGTTTCTTTTTGGTTTTTGCCTGAGCTAGAGGTTACAGAGGTTATTACTCTGCAGAATGCTGCTTCTGAGGGTTTTAGTAATATAATGGTTGCGCCCTTGTTGACCGTAGATGCCACAAATAGAAATATTGTTTTTAGCCGTGAGAGCTGTAAAGAAAAGAGGACTGTTTCCTTTCTAGGATTTTGTTTGCTAATAATTAATTATTTTTTTCTTATCTGTTCTGTTTAGCTTCATTTCCCCTCTACTTTTTTCCTATTGTTGAAATGCATTGCACCATTAGCAAAGATTGATTGTTTGCATTAAGATGGCCTATAGGACACTTAATTAGGGATGTCATGATCAAGTATTTGTTGCCCCGATCTCAGTCTGAGTCCTTTAACATTAGGTATTTGCAGGTTCCAATTATGATTTGATATGTAATCACCACTTAGGTAAATATGCATCTGACACATTGAAACAACAATTGTAGACCACTGAATCCGGCACAGCTCATTTCTTCTGAGCTTCTTGATCCAAATAAGGTCCTGGTTCAAAATTGTTATGTTGATATGCTTAAATTATTGATATGATATGAATTAAAGTTTAACTTGGAGAATGTGACTCCTGAAACTGATGTTATGCCATCCGCTACAGAGAAGACGTCTCAGTCTGTTGGAGTTGTTGCAACTTCAAAAACACTAAGTTGGACTGTCATCAAGTTTCTCACAGGTATAATGTTAATCAGCAACTGAAACTGTGTATTTTGTCAGTCCGGGTGTTGGAGCTCATGACTGGTTCTCTCAATATTTTTTTTAACATTTATAAAATCTAAATTTCACTTGCATATGCAGCAAAAAGCTCACACTGTAGTGCCTTGCTGTTTTAAAGGAGAGCAGCTTTGCAACAGTAGGCTGAGGTGGACAAAACACAGCACAGTAAAAAAAGGATGGGATTCAGATCAGCTGTTTTACTTGGCTACTGATCCATTACAGTATGTCTGAATTGGCCAAGATACCAATCCTTAGCACTGGCTCAGGACATCTCTGCAATTAACACATTGCGAGAAGTTAAATGTTCTAATTTTGATTCTGAAAATACAGTAGTTCCTGTGGCTTTAACTATCAAGGTGTAGTTTGCAGTACTTCACATCACTAATTGGTTAAATGCTAGCTTTGCAAGATAGTTACTTAGACAATCACACTGACTGAGCAGCAGCTTGTAGAAGAGGCAAGTAAAGCTCAAGTTCACCTGTAGTTCACTTACACAGGTGTTTTCACTTATTTTGCCTAATTAAAATTCTGCTCAGAACTGTGTGGGTGTGCACAGACTGTATTTGATTGACATATGTCTCACTTTCCTGTTAGTTTTATTGAACTTGTCATGGTGGGGAAATTTACACTTCTTCTCATTCTTATTACCCTGTAGAGATTGGTTACATCATGAAATCCCTGCACAGTTTTGGCCAACTTCAATCAGAGCAGAGGTTTTAATCAGCCACATTCACTGAAAGCAGCTGTGTGTGTTTGCAGGGCCCTTAAAATAAAAGAAAAATGGCTAACTTGTGGTATGACCTGTATCTTAGACAGTAAACTGTGGAACTTATTCTGAAAAAGCAGCTGTATTCAACAATCCTCACAATCATGCAGCACCATTTATGATTGACACAAATGGAATAAATACACATCAATGAATGTAACCACAAGTAGGAAGGATTAAATTTAACATCCTCCGACTTCTGTAGTAGGAGTTGTTTTGATTTAAGTTAAACTCTGGTGGAGAATTTGGTTGCCAAAAAAATATGCAAATATGCAATGCTAGGGTGGCAGTAGTTTGGCTTCATTGTTAAGACAGCCTCTCAGTATGAACAAGAATTTGTTTACTAAAAGAGATTTGAATTCTTCTAAATCCTACATTTTATTTTG
Source organism: Lates japonicus (assembly GCA_033238685.1). Lineage (NCBI taxonomy): Eukaryota > Metazoa > Chordata > Actinopteri > Centropomidae > Lates > Lates japonicus. Next base: position 7,932,942 of record BRZM01000004.1, on the reverse strand, counting down.
TTTACCCACAGGGCATCAAAACTCAAAAGCCGACATACGTCAATTGATATGTGATTTAGTTCTAAGCAATTATTTTTGTTTAATTTTTAAAATGAGGCTGGCAATGTTTTGTAATGTTTATCCGCTTTGTTTAAAACTTCAGTGGTTGCATAAAATTTTCTGCATACAATATTATTTGAGTGTTTGTATATGCAAACCTCTCTCTCTCTTCAGAGGGGTTCAGAAGAGTTTGACATCCTGATACTTCTTTACCAAGTTGATGCGAAAGTTCTGAAAACATGACTGTATTTGTTTTCCATATTGTAGGTACTGGAGATTTGCTTCTTCTTGGACTGACAAGGGCAGCATAATAACCCTGCAAGTGTTCTAGTCTAATGTCAAACACAAAAGGAGGAAAAAGAAGGAAGGCAGACATAGTAACAATAACACCATGGAATGGTGACGGCAAGTGCGGCTGCAGCAACAGGTCCACTGTGATTTGTGGAAAAATACATGCCGAGTGTCAGATCATCAGGGACAAGCTATCGACAACCAAAGCCAGAATGCAAACGGTGTCGGGGAACATTTCGAACGAAAGGAGGAAACACCTCAGACAGGAATCCAGATCTGCGCACAGACTTCAGGATGGGTGAGTGACTCTTAACATGAGCTGGGTGCTCATAATTTTAGTTGGCTGTAGTCATTATCTTTCACTCTGCCAAAGTAAAATGTTGACTTATAAATGAATATTTTCACACTATTGCTGGTCTGTTATCATGTTAGTCAATTTAAACTACTACGTGTGCATTGACTATATTGAGGTGTGTGTGTGCTCGTGCGCTGTGGTATCAAATTGTGGAATTTCAATGAAAGTGGTACTGACTACCAAATTTCTAGGATCATGACATTCCCTACTCTGATTTGTGTGTTTCTCTGAAGTATTTCTGGCACCTTTGACCCAGCAGCTGCTGTAACTCTGCTGTAGCTCCATACCTGCTCACTTTTGTTGTAATTTTTTTGTAACAAGCTTGAGGACTGGAAAATTTACGACAACTGATCTGTACAGTACAGATACAGTATTTCATGGGGTAGTCCAGGCAGTGTAGGATCAAATGGATAGGTGCCTTTTTGTGGTTGAGAGGCAGAGGCTTTCACGCTGCTCTCCTAGCACTTTGCATTTTTAGCATGAACTTCCTGGCCAACAAAATAGACAAACAGGTCAAGCTGCTTTGGATTCATGGAGACTACTCTCAGTGCAGTAGTTGTTGCTTTCTGGTTTCCAGCTATTTAGAATGATTGAGAGTGGTTTCTTTTCTTACTTCCTTCATGTTAGTCCTGCCCTTTGTCTGCAAGTCACCGCTTTATGTGTGCAGTGCTTAGAGAAACCAAAGAAACTGACACAGGATCATCAAAAAAATATTATAAACCACAATCTCCTGTCTCAATTCTATGAATCATCCAGGTCTTATGATATGTGCAAGTAGTAAGTCAAAAGAATCTGGACTTGCTGTTTTGTCTTAAGGGCATTTTGCCACTCATCAGGCTTCAACACCACAATAACCACAACTGGGTTTGAAATGCTGTTTGCATAAAAGCAAACATGCTCCAGGAACTTCTGTAATCTCTGAACCTTGTAATACCAGAGCCTATTGGTTCCTCTAACCTCGTTCTGTGACGATTACCACTTGTGGCAGTGACACAAGATGTCCACTAGAGTGCACCATTGAAACTGGATTGAATAGCACTCCTCAAACTGACATTAGTAGTAACTCAGCATTGTTATTATACTGTATCTACAGATTTTATATTATTCAGTGATTAAAACATTTAGTTTGTTGATATAGGGCTGATATGTTTTACTCCTTGGATGATCAAATAAGAGGCAGAATAGCAATGACTTATATTACATGAAATGATAACTGTTAATGAACCGTGCAGTTATTTTATGCAGTTTTATTACTCACAGCAACTTCCATTATGTGGGAGGATATACTGATCAAAGTGGTTATAACTTCTTCAACCATGCTGATAAAGATAGAAAGAGAATATAAGAAAATATTACAGATATGTAACATTATCATGTAGAGGGGGAGGAGGAGAATCAGTCTTAAACCTTAAACCTTGCAGTCTAAACATATATTTTCATTAAGGTGGTACAACACAATATAAGTTGTTTTTTTACTGTGTATAAGATTAAGCTTATTAGACCATATCAAGAGAGTAATGCGATAAAGAGATCTTCATGATCATATTAGTGGTTAATAATTTTATTTTTCTGGTGAAATGAATCAAGGTGCTCTCTAATAATACAGGCTAGCAATAAATCCTTTCTTCATGAAGGTTTATAATGTTCAGTTTTTGGTGAAATTGTTGAAAAGTGTTCAACGAAAACTTCACATTATAGCCCCCATAAAGGTAGGATTTATTGCAGGACTGTTGTATTAGACAGGATTAGCTTTAGCTGGGTGTACCTAATAAAATGGCAGCTAAATGTATGTAGGCCACAATCTTATAAACCCTATATTCAGGCATCCCATATTCACGCTACTCTAAGTGTGCCACAGCATCTACACTGGGACAAAAACCCTGAGCTCCCAAAGAGCAGAGCTCTGTGTGACTCAGGCGATGGCTGCTCCTCTTGCTCTCTGAACTCTGGTGCTGCACCTTCAACTACAGTCTAAGAGGAGAGGGAGGGAGAGGAAGGAAAGAGGAAAGGAGGGAGGAGAGAACAGGGGGGGGGAATGTGCCACATTAAACGAGGAAGTTGATCCTCTGATAAACACATAGCTACACATCCCACTGGACCCACTGTCTGAGATGGCAGCCGGTGCTAAATGTGAGCTTGTCTGAGCTGCACCACTACAAGGGGAGAAACCGCATGGAATTCATGTTTTGTCCCTAGGTTGTTCGTTTGAGAGCGTTAGAGGATTTTAATGTGCCTCTCTGTACCTCAGTTTCCATTCAAGGGGCTCTCTAGACGCAGTGCAGCTCTTCACAGAAGACATGCATAATCATGGCAGAGGGGAGGGGATGAAACAAAGAAGAGATGTGTAAAGCATCATATACATATGGCACTTTATATTGTACCCCTTTCAGGTATTCTTATGGGTGTTTTGGTTTTAGGTTTGATTTTTAACGTTGTTACACACAAAGGAAACAGCCGCAGCTCCAGCACTTCAAAGGGGCCCCGGCAATCCCACATAGACAGACCACATTTCAGTGGAGCATGCTGTGCTGCGCTGCACTGTGCTACAGACAGACAAGAGCTTTTACGGAGAAGGGGAGACCATGACTTCTCATTAAAAACACTACTGTTTCCTCCATAGATTACACTGCAGGGGGAAAACTACACAGGGAAGACACCCTTGCCACATCTGCAGCTGAAAGATGCAGTGTTACATGATTGGAACTGTCAAATAAAGCATACAGTCTCAAAACAAGTGTTCACAAAAAATGACAAAACATTTTTAATGGAAATGATTGACAGGTTGTTTACAGAGAAGTCTCAGTTTTCTTGATGTTTAGAAATGTCTAGCCTTTTTGTGAGGGCTGCTTACTTTCAGCATGTTGTTGCGGCGTAGACCTGGTCAAGGCCTTTGAACAGATCATAATGGTTAGAAGGCCAGAAATGTCCACAGTCTTGTATAGTCACGTATACACCTGGCACCCCAAAGCTGCAAGATCAGAAATGTGTAGTGAGGGAGTTGTGTTTGGGAATACTTTGGGATTCCCTTGTTCCTTTCATGGGGTTATAATGTATTTTTAAATGCGACCAAGATAAGTCCTTTACGTGCACTTGAGTCCATCGGACCTGGATGTTCTACTGAAGGTCATAGCAAATATGACCTCTGACTTCAAAATCAGCAGGGTCTGTGCTCCTTTTGGTGCACCTTATTCCTTTTTAAAGCCCATACCTCTTTATTACTTCAGACCAATTCACAATTCATATAGAATGTCTTGAAGCTGCAGTTTCATCCTTGCATACTTTGTCTCATAAATATAACCCAAGGAGTAATGTGTTGATGCAGCAAATTCAAGCTGTGAAACAGAGGTGTAAGAGATCTCAAATGTATATATTGTAAGCTCTCTCGGGTCTATTTTATCCAGTAGACTCTACACAAAACTGTTTTTGGGTGAAAATCTGACTTAGGATGGTCAGGGAGGGTGTATTATATTGTGCCTCCAGCAAGGGGGTTCTTTGGAGAGTGTAGAGACATTTATTAGTGAAGCCAGGGGTGGTGCACTTTCATTTCCTGGTTTTAATGGAGAGTGTGTCTGAGTCCACACATGGGTCAAAATGAAACTTTATTTAATCCTTTTCTTTTGCAGCTTTTGAGGAGAGCGCAAACAGAAAGAGGAATGAAATCCCCATTTTTCACATATATTATTTCTTATTTGGAGTTGTTTGTTGCTGTGGTTGTAGTTTAAAGATATAATTTCAAGGATTTTGTTTTGTTTTCCATCTTGTCTCACTGTCAGCCTAGATCAGAGATGAGCCTAAAAGCATTTGTTTCTTACATTCATTCTTTGTTGAAAGGAACATTTATCAGACAGTGTCCTAATCCCTTTGGTCATAGTGTGGGGTCTCTGTATGTGAGCAGGTTACTAATCGTTGTTTACCCCTCTACTTGGACAAGCGAGCGAGCAAAGGGTTGTCTTCTGCAACTCAGGGCTGAGTCGCGTGCATAAATAAAATACTGTACCATACCGTGACATTATTTAGGGCAGCTCTGCTCTACAGCCAATGTCCTCTTACAGTCACCGTGGCGCCTGCAACTTGCTGCCGCTCAGTGACCTGATTTGGAGGAGTGCATGTGACAGTGAGGTTGGAGCACACACAGGCATAAACTCATTGTTGCAATTAAGGCAGATCACACTTGTAATCACATACACACCTGAGACCCACTCGGACATAGTATGAATAGTGTGTCACAGGCCTTTTGTGTGGAAGCCATCAGCAGTTAATTGTTTGTTTATTAAATTTTTATTTTTGGTTTAAGTGCAGTTTCTGATCATCTGTTAGCAGTGCAATTTAGTACACCGTCAAAAGAGAGTCACAGAAGTGGAACAAGTGTAAACATGAAAACTGACCCACCAGACCCACCAAAGCCGCATTACCCAGAGCAGCCTCTGGATGGCAGTGTCAGGCTGTGCTACCCGCTGTCAGTCTCAGGTCTCTCATTAGTGAGGTCTAGCAGGCCCCCTCCGACATGTCTCATAAATGTCAACACCAATACAGCAGGGGACAGTGGGCCTGGATGTAACAAACACAGACGCCATGAAAGTCCACTCTGTCTGTCAAATCAATCACCCAGGCAAGCTGCATGTTCACACCTCACATGGAAACTACCTGCAAGTTGGCATTTGGTTAGTTTAAAGACACAAAGAATAAATCCCTGTGGGGTTGTTCAGAATTATTTTTGATCTTGAATGTAAGATGAAATTTGTAACATACAGTGGACAGACTTTGGCACTGGTCTTTGTAAATTCCTATATGTCAGTGTATGCGTATGCCTGTAGAATGTCTCTTGAAGTTATTCTCACCTTGCTGTGGTCAGTAGTCCCCTTCACTATGCCCCCCCCCCCCCCAACCCGCCCTCTCTCCTCTTCTCTTCCTCCATTTCTCCTCTCCATTCTCTTCCCTCTTCTCTTTCCCATTATCAAGCCATGTGCTGCTTGCACTCTTTTCCATTCTCTTCCAATCGGGCCACAGGAGCAGGTGTATTGGAGATAACTTGCGCTGTGCTTTGTTTTCGACCTGACACTGTCATCAATCATTGCCCAAGCCACACTTCAACATATAATAATAAGGACTGGCTGCTGTGTGGGGGCTGCCGCCCAATTGCCTTTCATTGCGCGGATGCCAAATTGGAGGTGAACGGCCATAGCCAGACACTACTCCCCTGTCCCCAGACTGTCTCATCATTTAGGTATTTATCCATCTCAGGCTTGTCTGTGGAGCTTCTCCCTGCCCTCCCAAGAGGCCCAAGATTGTTAGGGGGAGGATCAGATTTGTTGCTCTGCCTTTTTGGCTTTGATTCTGTGCCTATAAGTTAGGGATTAGAAGCAAATTTGGCAGGCAGTGCTGGATTTGCTGGTGTTTAACTGTTTAACCTGTTCAGTTCCCAGGCAAAAGGAGCAAAGTGGTGGGAGGAGACAAGCAGGTTTGAGAGAGACTGGCCGAGCCCAGAGAGAGACCCATGTGGGTTGGCCAGAGCCAGGCAGCATTGATAAGAGAGGCTGCCTTATCCATCACATCTCCAGTTGAGTTGTTAGAGTACTACAGTGTGTGTGTGTGTGTGTGTGTGTGAGTGAGTGAAGGAGAGACTGAGAATGTGTAAGAGGTTGTGTCTGTGTGTGTGTGAGTGGCTTCCTGGAGTACTACAGACCAATAAATCTGAATCATGTTGGCCTCCTCAGTTGTAACCCTTATACAGCCTGTACACACAACATGTAAAACATAAATATGGTATATTTTGCCAGTAGACCAGTGAGTTGTCAATTATGAGGGCTGCAGATATATTTACTGAAGAACCGTATTGAATGCGTTTGACCTTTGATATATTTGTGTGTAAACCAAACATGTATAGGTGTTATTTTGTGTTTGGTGTAGATTGAGTT